>JAENPR010001030.1:0-233350 GCA_018135685.1 Themeda triandra | reverse complement strand
TCCTCGTTACGCCGCCGGCGCTACGCCACCCTGACGATTGCACGCCAGCAGTCCTCGTACTTGCTGCACCAGCCCGAAGGCATCGCATGACATTCAAGTATTTGATATTGCAGATAATGAATTAAATGTCATGTAAGGAATCATAACGGATGTTTCCTACTTAGTTACACCGCATGTATGCGCTCCTCGGTGAGGTCGGTCTCCTCTTGACATAGCATCTCCACGACTTGCGGCTTATCTACCCTATCCTTCTTCACGTTGGCATAGTAGGCGATGACGGCTGGTACGCGCCTCGTGGTACATGTCCTTGAGCCGGTCAACGCACACCAAGTCCTCTGCCGCGACGCCGCACGAGGTCCTGCCCCTCCTCCAGCTGGAAGTACAAGCTGCATAGGCATCAAACATCATTTTATTGTTTGAAAAAAGTCCAACGAATGCGTAGTATTGAGATATGCGGTGCGATGCAAAGATTCACCCAGAACTCTCTCTTGATCTTGTCAGCAAGGACTTCGTTAGTTTTGACGTCCTTGACAAGAAAGAAGTGGTGCCATTTCTCGGGCATGATCTCCCTACCCTCGACGGTGACCAAGCCAGGGTAGTGCTTTTTAATCGCGAGGCCACAGCGCAAGTAGCATGGTGTGACAGTTCTTGGCCGTCAACTTTGCACCGGAGTCATTAACAACAATTGTTAGTCTACGGTTTGAATTAAAATGTCATATAAACAAAGTAGAAAAATCAACAATGGTTACTTACTTGCCCTTGGGCGAATCACCGGGCGGTCGTCGAGGCGTCGCGAGGTGCTCGAGGGCCTAGTGGGCCCGCTCTAGTAGGGCTTGCCCGAAGGCGAGGAAGTCGAGGTGCCCAGCGTACGCTGCGCCGAGGTCGTCATCGTACTCGTCGTCTCTGCGCCGCCGCCACCGTCACCGTCCGCAGGTCGTCGTCGTCGTCGCCTGGCGGGAGCCGCTCGAACAGCCTCCTCACCGACGTGCGACGTCCTCCGGCTGCGGACGGCCGCCACGTCAAGCTCCTCGTTGATGGCGCCTGCGTCCTCGGGGGCGTAGCCCGCTTATCGTGGTGGACCATGCGAGTTGACCCTATTACGTTGCGACCGCCTTCCTCCGCCTAGCATTTTGTCGAGTGCCTACAATGACAAAGATTAAAATAGTTAGTATTAATAAATTACAGTGCTTGTAAAGAAACATAATTGCAAGGTAATAATAATAACAATATAGTATTACATGAATTAGAAATTATCTCCTTGAACGGCAATATTGCGGTGGCGCTAGAGTAAATCATCATCGGGGCTGTCGTCATCACTATCAATATTGTCGAACTCTCTTAAGTCATCATCATCGGGCTCTACATCGTCCTCGGCAACTACATCGCGTCGCATCGCCATTCATCGAGATTCGTAGAGTCTCTTGCATCGATGCACCTCATCACCCTCGTCCTCATCGATGTCGTTGTTTACTTCCATACCCATCAATGAAAGAATGTCTATCTCCAACCTACCTTCTAGCCCTCGGGTTGATAGAACTCATCCGTCCCTTGGGTCAAAGTTGTAATCATCATCATTCGGGGAGTAAGCTTTACAAGTGTCCCAGCGATACCAATACACAAGGCTCCAACCCGCAAGACCCTTGTCATTTTGGTTTGCCCATGGGATGTAATAAACTTGCGTGGTGTCTCGGTTAGCCACAATATAGACATCATGTCCTTCATATTTGGAATCCTGTCGAATTTTGACTTGCCCAATCTTAAGGTCCTTTTTCGTGACCTTAGGATCGAACCAATGGCATTTGAATACCACTCGGCTTACAACCTAGGTCTTTGCCAAAGTCAAGCTCCAATATCTCTTCGACTATGCCGTAATAGTCCTTCGTCCGTCTTGCGTCGGAGTACGAACTCCGCTGCACGTGGTTTTTAGGTTGCCCCGTTTCTCTTAGAGTAGCTTCGTGTGAAAGAGATAGCCATTGACATCATAAACGTCGAATGACACAGGCCCTTCGCTCGAAGCCTTTGCCCACGTGTCTTAATGCGGGACTCATTTCCGCATCAAGAAGGACCCGCAAGGTGAGACAGTGGATCGTTACAATACTTGCTCATAGGAGCAAAGTGGAATCTCAAAGTCGGAACGAGGTTAGTTGGGTGGTACCTTTGTGCAGAAACCAATTAACGAAATCGAACGTATGATGTCTGAGAAGATGGTCTTTTTCTTCCTCGGTTAGGATCAAATGCTGCCGCTCCGGTGTTCATTAATATATTCCCGGAGAAACAATAGACAAAGGGGTCGGATCGATAGGTGAAGGATAGTGGCGGCGTATATAACAAGCTCATCGAGGAACTTACTCTTGATAACCTTCGCATTCCTCAAGGTTCAATAGCAAGTACATCATGATAGTGTGCCACTCAACATGCAGCAAGTACTTGTTTGGACCTGGCGCCCGCTCTTCCGAGATCCCCTTGAAAAGGCTAAGGGTGCATGAATTCTCATCGATGTTGCTTAATGAGGGGTTGGATCTTGCGGTGCATGAAGTGCCTCGATAAAGTACGATTGTGTGAATGTCAACACCTCCTTCGAGGAATGAATGCCTCCGCCACGGAAGCCTCAATTTTGGCTTTATTTCTACACTTTTTCGATGAAGCTTTAGACACCTCTTGATTGGATAGCACCAATGGTGCTGCACGGGCCTCCCCCAATCGTGCCTCGCGCGGTAGGTGCAAAATCAGATGCTGCATGGACAGGAAGAAGCCGGGTGGAAATATCATCTCCAACTTGCAGAGCAATAGAGGTGCAGTCTTCTCAAGTTCAAGACAAACGTCCCAAGACAACTCCTTGGCACAAAAGCGGGAAGAAAAGCTCAACTCTGCCGGGACGCGCCACACCGGCTCGAGGAGGTATCCCGGGGTCATCGCGGGGAAGGATCCGCCAATCCGGATGTGGAAGTCATGACTCTTCATCCCTAAAACTTTGCCAGTCTGCATGTTCACTCCCCTGCTCAGATTCGCCGCATACCCATCAGGGAACTTTAGCGTCTTGATCCATGCCAGTACTTCCTTCCTATGTTCCCTTTTCAGGATGTAATCGGCCGGGCCCTTTTTCCATCTCTTGCCTGGCGCAGGGGTCTTCATCACTAGATTTGGTCTATCGCAAATCATTTCAACATCTAGTCTAGCCTTAACATTGTCCTTTGACTTCTTACCAATGTCCATGAGTGTTGCCTAGAGTGCCTCGACGACATTCTTTTAAATGTGCATTACATCGATGTTGTGTGGAAGAAGAAGGTGCTTTCGTAGTATGGGAGCCTAGTCAAGCCCGATATATGAGTCCACATGTGGTCGGTACCATATCCTTTAAAACCACCATTCTTTTCATCAATTTGGAGAGCCTCTATCTGGGCTCTTTTCTGAGGATGGTAGTGACTTGAACACCTTTTCGTGAAGTGCTTTTTATCTCGTCTCAGTTCATGGTCCTCGGGCGGGAATTGACGATGTTTGTTGAAAGAAGAATACTTGCCACCCTTGGCCGACCAGGTGAACATCACATCTCGCCTTGCATGTTGGGCAAGGGAACTTCCGTGAACACACCACGCGCTAATAAGCCATACGCCGAGGAAGTCATGCATTGAGTCTTGGTACCACACATGCATCATGAAGTTTGTCTTTGTAGCTCGGTCGTACGTAAGTACCCCATCTTTCCAAGCTTTGTGCAATTCATCCCACACCGAAGCACATTTGCATGACACACCCATATTGTTGCCGTGTCCGGGTATTATCGTCAAGAACACGTTCTTGGGTTCGAACATGACGGGGGGAAAGATTGAGGGGATCACGAACACGGGCCAACAAGTGTACGGGGCCACCATCATTCCAAACGGTTGAACCCATGCATTTTGCTAGTGCTACGCGTACATTCCGAGCCTCCGGCCTTGACGGGATTCATGGCATCGAAGTGCTTCCACCATCCGCTAGGTGCTGCATCTTTTCAACATCATTTGCCATTCTTGTGCCCGTCATTTGTTTCGCGGACTCCTGTCATGTGCGGCCGTTGCAGCCTCTGTGGACGGGGAAGGTGCCGTATGACCAACTCGGGATCTTAGGCTGTTTCTTATTGCCATCGCTGTCTTCTACCTCCACGTACCTAGGCTTTGCACTTTGGACGGTGTGTTGCTGTCTCGTGGTCTCCGGGCGGCACGCACCCGTTCTTACAAGCTTGGATGGCGTCATACGGCATCTTGAGTGCACGGAGGAGCCTCTACGTGACTCGTACGTGCTCTTCGGCGGGCGGTGAACCTTCGGAAAGCGGTTGGCCAAAGCCGCCAACACGAGATCAAAACCTTCTCGACTAATGTCCGGTGGCGACTTCAACCCTATTAGGCGCGAAATGGCATCCGGTTGCGATACATGGGTGTTCTTGTGAAGCGGCCGCTTTGCCGCCTCCATCATGGTGTAGTACGCCTTGCGGTCTCCTCTGGATCTTCTTCCTCCACCTCCATTCCTTGAACGAACAGCGCTTCATCAACGTCCCCCGGCAAGTCTACCATTCCCATGCCGCATCAAACCCCTCGAGTCCGTCTCACCACCGCCTCCTAAGCCGTTGGCGTTCACCATGGTAGATCCGGCGGGTATAGTTTGGAACGTATCCATTCGCCCAAATATCATGGTACATCGCCTTGTACTCTTTCTTTTTCTCGTTCTTACACTTGCTACGGGGACACCACATCCGAATCGCCCCTTTAGCGGCTCGGCCAAATGCTTGCTCTAGGAAGTAACTAGTCCCCCTAACCCATTCCTCGGTCTTGCTTTCGAAGCCGTGTACATCTACTCACGGTCGGCCATCCTCTCGTCATGCGCCAATGTAAGGAGTAATAGAACCAACATTTGTATCTACAAGACGTTCCTACCATCTAATAGGTGAAGGATAGGTCCTAATCCCACCTGAGGAGGCGTAGATGAGGTTAGCTTCCATGATCCGCTCCCGTCTCGAGATGGAATTTCGGTAGGAGATGCCCGGTTTTGGTGGCCATCCGACGTCACAACTTGCTCGAAACTTTTTCAATTTTTTACCACAGCCTCCACATGCGATGACAACACAACTCGTCATGTTTCGTCAATTCCGACTTCGTTTGGATTTTATATAATTTTAAAACACCTTCCATGCACGCAACTCCCCATGTTACGACGCCAACATGGTCGTAATTTCATGCGAGTTTCGGATACGGCATCAACATACTCGAGCATCATGAATACCATGTTTCGAGTCAAAAAGTTCTATTATTTCATGTACCTGCAGCTTCAAATTTGGAGTCGCCGAAAAAATTCAAAGAAACGAGAAATAATTAACGGAATATAGCTAAAAAACTCAAAATTGTCCCAACTTTTTGGAGGTGGGTTGTATTTGGTGTAGGAAGACACTAGAAAAAAATGGGAAGAAAAAAAAAAAAAATGTTTTCTTTGCCGACGGCCCGAGAAGGCCATCGGCAAAGAACCTTTGCCGATGGCCGGCCATCGGCAATGAAGGTGGGCCTCGGCCGTGACTCGGCCGCCACGTGGCTCGGCTTTGCCGACGGCCGACGACACGGCCATCGGCAAAGAGCACGGCGTCGGCCGCCGTTTGCCCTAGGCCTGGTTTGCCGATGGTCGTGTTTTTGCCGATGGTTCGTGCCGCCGTCGGCAAAGGCAAGCTTTGCCGATGTCTTTTATTTGCCGACAGCCTGGCCGTCGGCAAAGAAAACCTTTGCCCATGGCCTTTATTTGCCGATGGTCTGGGCCGTCGGCAAAGAAATTTATGCCGATGGCTTGCCTTTGCCATCGGCAAAGCCTGTTCTTTGCCGGTGGCTGATGCCTTGGCCATCGGCAAAGAGTCTGGCGTCGGAAACGAAGCCGTTTCCGGTAGTGATTACCTTCCACGGAGAAGAAGTCATGGTGGACAAGACTTTCTTTGAACCTGTGCCTGCTAAGCCTCAGATAAGCGCTCCATTCATACCGTGCCAGACAACTGCCATTGGCACGAGAAATATGCTGAAGATGTTGCCACTGGATGCCTTGGGATCGCCCTCTGTCAGAAAGGACGAGCACATCTGCTTCTGGGTCCAGCACCGGTAGCAGAGAATGAACCAACCCGGCAAATTTGATCTGGTGCTTCTTCGACCAGAACCAGCTGTCATGATAATGTAGCACCCAAAGATCAGTCGTGCCGCAGCCACGGTAGTGGTACAATTCAAGGGCGCCACTGTTCATCTGAAACAGCTCAAAATACTGAAAGGAGCCCTCCACGGGCAACAGCAGTTGCTGGAACGACTCGGCCATGGTGTCGAACGCCAGCATGTTGTTGACCTTGGGGTTGCCCTCGTCAAGCATTATCGGCTGCAAGTACACCCTGCTTTTTGCCACGACGTGCGGGCGAAAGTGCGCCCCCATCCGAATCGCCCTCACCATATCCCCGGGCCCCCACGCCCCGGGAGGCTCCCCGACGCACCTGAGCTCGCCGGATCCGATGGTGTGCACGTGGTACACGGCGTGGCCATCGCCCTGTGCTCTGTCGAAGCAGCACAGCACCCGGTACGACCCGGACGGACAGTGATGGTAGGGCGCGGCGATCTCGGCCGTGGAGCAGTGTGAGGGGCGCGTGCTGGCGGGTGGCCGGGTTGCAGATCTGGGGGCAGCCGTTGGCGTCGAGGACGAGGAGGCCGTCGCAGGAAGCGAGGACGCGGAGGTCGCCCTCGGCGCCGCCAGTCCTGCCCGTCGTCCGCGCGACGAGGCGGCGCTCGCCGGCGCGATGGTCCAAGACGTCGATCCTCCTCTCCTCGGTGGTCCTGTCCCCTTCGGTGACGAGCGGGAGCGTAGGCTGGCGGCGGTGGTGGGCGAGGAGGAATTTGGCGTCGGTGGTGAGGCGGCGGCGCCAGGAGCGGCATACGGCGCGGCACCGGAGGACGGGCTTCGCCGGCAGTCGCGTCAGGATGTCATAGAAGACGAGATCCTCGGGGAGCGAGGGGCCGCCACCGGCTGCTTCTGCCATGATAGGTAGTTGAAGGGGATCTCCCTCCGGTGGAAGACCAGAAGCTCCAGTGAGGAGAAGTAAAAAACTATGGGCAATGCTATAACGTTCTAATCATTTGTTGGAGAGGAGAGAGGATGAACATTGGGCGGCGTCATGCGTGTGATTTGTTGGGGAGGAGAGAGGATGAACGTTGGGAGGCGTCATGTGTGTGCTGTTGGTGCGGGCGGACAGGCGTCGCCTGAATACCAAGCGCATGAATTTTAGGAAACATGATTATTTTCCATCCACGACACAATTACTTTTGAGTTAAATGTATTGGAAGCCCATAAACTTACAGCTTTGGGTCAAATAGGTCTATCAACTAGAAAACCAGGTATCAGGCCCCCAAACTAACCGAGCTAACCGAGCTCTGGCAACCCGACGCCTCACCGTCGCCGGCATAGCTCTGACCTCCTTCCTCTCCCTTTTCGCGCGCCATACTCACCTTGCCACGCCGGTGCTCTTCCCATAGCTAAAGGCGCCGCTCCGGCCATAGGCTCGCCACCGACGTAACTCACCACTACGCCGCCATGCGTGCGGCCAGCTCGCTCTGCTCGCGTGCTGCCACGAAAGCCCTAGAATGGGCTTCACCCCGTTGCCATGATGCTCACGCGTGCCATGCCGGTCCTCGCCATTGCCGGGAACGGCGAGGCCACCGCCGCACCGCGCCGCCGTGCCGCCTCTCTCGCTGCTGCCATAGCTAGGTGCCCCAATAGCCGCCATTAGCTAGCCCGTCGAACTCGCCTCATTGAGAGGAGTGTGATGGCGATGCTCGCGCTGCCGGAAAGCTCACCATGGCGCAAGCTCGTCGAGCGCTGGCGAGCTCATGCTCGCGCTGTCGGCCATAACCTCCCCTCTTGCGCGCTTTAGGTTTTCCTCGGGGTACCTTGCCGCGAGCGCCGACACGAGGGAGATGGCCGGCGAGGGCGGAGTCGCGTGCGAGTGCCGACGAGCGAGCAGGGCGGCCGACTCGCGACAGCGGAGGCGCGGACGAGGCAGCCGCGGCGCTAGCAAGGAGGGGGAGACGCCTCGCGAGGGCGGGGTGCGCGAGCGCCGCGCGGCGCCGGCGAGTGAGCAAGGTGGCTGGCCCACGACGGCGGAGGCACGGACGAGCCTCGCCGAGATACTGGCGAGGGAGGGGGCGATGCCTCGCGAGGGCAGAGTGCCGCTACGGGGGCTGTTTTCGAAAAATTGGCACGGGGCCTAGTCCACGTGGACATGCCACGTCGGCAAAACCGGGGTCATTTTACCATTTGGACCTGGAGTGAACCATTTCGCAAGTTTGAGGGGCCAGATACCTGGTTTCCTAGTTGATGGACCTATTTGACCCAATGCTACAAGTTCATTGGCCTACAGTGCATTTAACTTACCTTTTTTAGATAAAGATGAGACAATTACCTACACCCACAATACAACAGTTCCAAAATTGAGATCTATCTATCATAAAAAAGTTATTTTATCTTCTATCCGACAACATAAAAAAAACTGTTTTATATGAACCACAATTTTCATTGAAAAAATGAAAAATTATTGCTATTATTGTTATGTATTTGAACAATATCCAGTGCAAAAAACTATGAATAATAAGGATTGGGAGAGTATTTATTGAAGAGAGCATCTAATCTAATAACATTTAAATAGCACGAAACAAAATACTTCCTGCTCTAATAGGTTGTTACTAATAAATTCCTTTCTACCAAAGTTGCCTACTACGTTCATGTCTATTAAAGTACTTTAGAAAATTAAATATTTTAGTTTAGGTCTTTTTCTTATATAGGATGGTCAACATAAAAAAATACATATTAGTGAAGTACTATATTTTGCTAACGGGAAAGCTCGAGATTATAAACTTAGACATACTCTTACCATAGCTTTGACAAAGTTTATAGAAAAGCCAACGTCGAAAATATAAGATAGTTTAAATTCTTCATGAACTATGCATTCATTGTGCATTTATTTAAACTTGTAAATGTTACTATATTTTTTTTGAAAAAACTTTGTCGAATTAGTGATATTTGACTTGGGAAAGTCAAAATATGAGCGGTAATCTAGAATGGAGGGAGCACAAAAATATGTGCATGTTGAGTAAGTGGCTATTCAAGCCTTAAGTGAGTATTGGACCAATTTCTAAATATCTCGAGATTCAAGCTTTTAAGTGAAAACCAAAGTAGATTTTTGGGAGTATATGGTTAAGAAACTAGGCTTTGAAATTTCAGTAATATGCTTTTTTAGATAAAGTAGATTTTTAGGATTATACTAATTTTTTAGATTAATTCTACTGCGCTAATATAAATCGTGGGTCTACTCATGCTACTTTTTTTATTTTAATAACAGAAATAAGTCCAGCATCACCTCTTGATGTCAATTATTAGAAATATTAAAAGAAAAAAAAAGCATTAGTGTCCAACTCATTAATTAATTCTACAAAGCTTGCCCATCCAAAGAAGGCAAAGAAATTCATTGCGCTATCTCTAGTGCTCAATAAACTAGGAAGATTTGTTCCTTTGTTATCAACTTGCTGCAACTATGTCCATTGGCGTAACTATGTGATCCCCTCCTATCAATACTTGGACTTCCACCCTGTTTGTAACATCCCTTAAAAACAAAGTGAAGTGCTCTACAAACAAATTTAGCATAAATGCAATAAAGAGGTGCTCGATGGATTTGGTCATACAACCGAAAGCACACAATTTGTTTTGGTTACAATTTTTCTTGCTAAATTATCATTTGTAAGAGTAATCCCTCTCTTTAGGAACCACAGGGAAAAAATAATTTTTAGTTGTATCTTCAACCACTAAATTTCCTAGGATACATACATTGAATTTACTGTGAAGGATCCGTTATATCTTAACAAGCAAAAACTTCCTAAAACCTGATTTCTGAGCCATCTCCAAATTTAAATTTGCCTGGTTTTATGAGATTGGTCCTAATTTTAAATCTTGGTTATGCATCTGGATTTTTGTTGCATATTGAATACCACTCTGCAACCAACCAAGACTTACATATAAAAGAAATACCAAATAATAATGATAATTCAAAATCTTCGTGGGTGACTTATTCTGGCTACAGTGCGACCAACTTGGCCACACCATGAATTCCTCAATGCAGTCTAGTATTATCATCAGCAAGCACCAACATAGTTGGCAACCGTTAGAAAAATGGTTTTTCATCCTCACCGGCATCATTGATATACAAAAATTATCATCAGTAACTCAGAAAAACCACATATTTTTTGTATAACTGAAAAGACTGGAACACAGCTAAGAGGCACATTTCTAAATTGATATAATGGTACTTGGTGTATATCAGATATGATACTATGGCTAAAAAATTCTGCATATGTTTATAGGATGCATCTAAAACTCCATATATAGTATGAATGAAATGCACCCAGCAGACTTACAGTCAGATGGTGTTAGACCTCATGGTCCTATTAGTCTGGCAGGTTATTTTTCTTTACGGGGCACACAAGCAAGAACAAGTAAGACAGTTGAGTGAAATGCACCCAGCAGACTTACAGTCAGATGGTGTTAGACCTCATGGTCCTATTAGTCTGGCAGGTCATTTTTCTTTACAGGGCACACGAGCTTTTAAAGTATAATGTATTGTTGGTGTTCGCTCCAACGACCGAACACCAGAAGTAGGAGACCGAAAGCTAGAACGAAGGAAAAGACGAAAGTAGAGGACAAATGCTTACAGGGGACGAAACAAACAGCTTTATTTCATTCCGAGTCGGTCCGTTTACAAAATGCCCCCGGGGTCTATTTATACTAGTCCGTAGACTTTACATGACCTAAATACCCCTGACCCAGGATTACTGTCTCTGCTCCTAAGAAGGGTAGAATCGTCTTCTTTCTCCCAAACCGCCAATGTTGGTGTTCGCTCCAACAACCGAACACCAGAAGTAGAGACCGAAAGCTAATCGAAAGCACAAACGAAAGTAATAACGAATGCTTACAAACTGAACGAAACAATCAGCTTTATTCCATTCCAAAGTGCCGATGCTTTTACATGATGCCCCGGGGGTCTATTTATACTAGTCCGTGGACTTTACGTGACCAAAATACCCCCGACTCACACCTACAATTATTACATCTGTTTTCTAGCTTCAATTGAGGGCAAAAGAGTCTTTTATCCTCCAAGTCGGTTTCTCCCGCCGTTCTTCACGGCCCAAACCGGCCCAGGATGAGGAAAGTGGCCCATAAGGGTCAGCCCATTGGTCGCCCGCGTTGCTCCAGAGTTCACCTGTCAGAGTTAGAGACATAGTACTATCGCCGGACGGCGCTTTAGTGAGGGGATTAACCGAAAGAAACTCGCAAAACAAGCTCATAGCGATAGATAACAGCGAAAAGCAGCGGTCGCTCGCCCTTGTTCCCGTAACACAATGGGACGGAAGTGAAGGAGAAAGCGGTGAATCACTTTCGCCTTTACTTTCGTAACACCACGGGCGGAAGTGAAGGCGAAAGCGGTGATTCACTTTCGCCTTTACTTTCGACTTTACTTTCGTTACACCACGGGCGGAAGTGAAGGTGAAAGCGGTGATTTACTTTCGCCTTTACTTTTGACTTTACTTTCGTAACACCACGGGCGGAAGTGAAGGCGAAAGCGCATTCACTTTCGCCTTTACTTTCGACTTTACTTTCGTAACACCACGGGCGGAAGTGAAGGTGAAAGCGGTGATTTACTTTCACCTTTACTTTTGACTTTACTTTCGTAACACCACGGGCAGAAGTGAAGGCGAAAACGGCGATTCACTTTCGCCTTTACTTTCGACTTTACTTTCGTAACACCACGGGCGGAAGTGAAGGCGAAAGCCGTAGTCCGCTTTCGCCTTCTCTTTTTGCTTCCGTCCCGCTAAGGAACAGAAGAGCTTAGACCGAATCCAACCGCGATAGCTGAAATTGCCTTTCGCCTATCACTTTCGGCGGCGCGCAGGCTAAGGGGGTGGATCACCTCCGACCTCACCCCAACAGTAGCCCCTCAGCGCTGTCTTGGCTAACTTTTCTAGCCGAGACACGCTGATCATCTTTCGCCCGCCGCTGCCCCCCAAAACTTGTTCAAAAATTTCTCTTACTTATTTTTTGAATTCTGATTTCCTAAATTAAATTTTAAATTTCAAATTTTGAATGAGTTTTTGCTTTATCTGTCGCTTTTTATTATTTTTATTGATTTAATACCAACATGCCGTATCGGGAACCGCGCCGGTGGGGACGATTATGGCGGCTCGCCAATCGAGGCGACCGTTGATGCCCTGCCCTTATAAAAAGGCGGGCGCTCTGGTGAAGGCTACGCATTTCGAGCCCCTGCCTCTCGGCCTTACTTTCGCTCTTGCTTTCGCACGGCTCTCCCGCTCGCGAGCGTGTAAGCATATTGGGGGAGAAAAGAGCTCTGTTCATCCAAGCAATCGGGGACACTAGTCCTTTCACCCGAGGAGTGAAGCTTGGTCCGACTTTTGGAAAAAATGTTTCAAGGATGAAACGAAAAGACTGAAGCTGAGCATGCTGAGAAGACTACGCTCTTGGTGAAAGTTGATGAACTTAATGGAACCGTGTCTGAGCTGAAGCAGGAGAAGAAGGACTACTTGAGACTGCTCAGTATTGAAGGGGAAAAAGTCTTCCAGGCTTATAAGAGCCTTATTGAGGGTGTTGGGTCGAAAGTTAAACTTCCCGAGAAGATGCCCTTCTGATGTAATCTTGTAACTTTAACACATCAATAGTGTAACAAAAATTTTCGAGAGAAAAATCGTTGTCTTTCATGAATCTTTTGAATGTTGTCCTTTACGCAAACTTGTCTCCCTATGAGAGCCCCTCAACTCGCGCTTCCGAAAAACGCCGCCCCCACTCTTTAGGGTTGAGGGGCGAGCAAACATGATACGCTTTGCATTCGACGCTGACAGCCCCTTAGCTGTATAAATTCTAAAAGCGCCCCCCCCCCCCCCCCCCCCCCCAATTTTTTAGAGCTGAGGGAGGTCAAGAGAGTACTCAATCTTTTCGCTATTACATGCTTGTGATGCACGAACATAACGTTTTACAACACACTTTACTCTGAATGACTTTCGTCTATGAACATTGCGTGAAAGACAAGTGCGAAAGCTGAAGCCCTGTTTATATTTCTTTTGCTGAGATTCGATATCAGAGAAGTACTATTTTGTACCTTATATTTCAATGCTGCTGTAACTTTTTGCATTTATCGACGGGATCACTCGCTTGCTGCCATACGAAAACTTTCGATGCTTTTCACCTTTTGTCTGACCGAAACTGGCTGTCATAAAGATGTCAGAATTTACTCCGAAGTGCTATCGTATCTTTTGCATTAAGAAGTATGATTGCCTTTTATTATAGAATGGAGTGGTGCTAGCTGATCTATTGTCAGAACTGACCAAAATTGGTTGTCATAAAAATGTCAGGGATTGCTCTGAAGTGCTATCGTATCTTTTGTATTAAAAAGTATGATTGCTTATTTATTATAGGATAGATGTGCGCCAGGTGTTTCTGATCACCTAACGAATTTAATGCTCTTGAGGTGTTGTGCCTCTATAAATAGCTTACATGCTGCCGATTGCTTCCACACCTTTTCTTGCCGTGGTCTAGGTTGTGTTCTTATGTCCCATTTTTTCTATCTATGGTTAGCCTTTTGGCTTGTTGCGCATAGTCATCCGTGTCGAAAGCGTTGCTTTCTTGGCAATGTTGACACGGGTGATTACGGACAACAAGTTAAATCGCTGACCAACTGCTAGTTGGTTTAGGTGAAGTTAGGCATGGAACTCTCTTTTTGTTTTCTTGTGCTCTTGATTGATCTCTTAACTTTTGGCTCGTATTCTCTCGTGTCGGAAAGATCGAATTCTTGTTTTATGACGCTGATACGGGTGAATCGATTCAAAAGTTAGATTGTTGATCAACTATCCAAGTTTGCTTTAGCAAAATTAGGTGCAAGGTTATTCTGCGGTTAAACTTTTGGTTTCTTGCTTCAGCCTCCTTTCCGTCTGACTTGACATGGAAAGGAGGTGAATCAAGAATCCAGACGTTCGATCGTACTTTTGGTCATGACTTTTCTTTATTCACGATGCTTGATTTACCAAGCAGGGTTTGGATACGAAGACGATCTGTATATATCTGGCAAGTGCGTGTGATTGGACTTCCGAATTTTGTGCTTTCTGAATCTCCTGCTAAACTTTTAGGTCGAGGAGATCAGTAATCACAAAAATCAAAAAGTTTGATCCCAAATTTCCATTATCGAAAGTAACCCGTTTTTGAGTTTTAGACTTGTTCTGTATTTCCCAGGAGCTAAGCCTCTTTTGAGCCATTTTTGGCTTATGCTTGTTTTTTAACTTTAGACTTGCTCGAGTTTTTCAGAAGCTAAGCCCCTTTTGAGCCATTTTTCGGCTTATGCTCATTTTTGAGCTTTAGACTTGCTCGAGTTTTTCAGAAGCTCAGCCTCTTTTGAGCCATTTTCGGCTTATGCTCGCTTTTAAACTTTAGACTTGCTCGAGTTTTTCAGAAGTTAAGCCCCTTTTGAGCCATTTTCGGCTTATGCTCGTTTTTGAGCTTTAGACTTGCTCTGAGTTTTTCGAAGCTAAGTCTGTTTTGAGCCATTTTTGGCTATAGCTCGTTCTTGAGCTTTTGGCTTGCTCTAGGTTTTTCCAGAAGCTAAGTCTGTTTTCAGCCATTTTCGGCTATAGCTCGTTTTTGAGCTTTTGACTTGCTCGGGTTTTCCAGAAGCTAAGTCTTTTTGAGCCATTTTCGGCTAAAACTCGTTTTTGAGCTTTCGACTTGCTCGGTTCTTCC
This sequence comes from Themeda triandra, assembly GCA_018135685.1. Lineage (NCBI taxonomy): Eukaryota > Viridiplantae > Streptophyta > Magnoliopsida > Poales > Poaceae > Themeda > Themeda triandra. Next base: position 218,527 of record JAENPR010001030.1, on the reverse strand, counting down.
GGAAGCTAAGTCTCTTTTGAGCCATTTTCGGCTATAGCTCGTTTTTGAGCTTTTGAATTGCTCGGATTTTTCAAGCTAAGTCTGTTTTTTAGCCATTTTTGGCTATAGCTCGTTTTTGAGCTTTTGGCTTGCTCTAGGTTTTTCCGAAGCTAAGTCTGTTTTTAGCCATTTTCGGCTATAGCTCGTTTTTGAGCTTTCAACTTGCTCTGGGTTTTTCCAGAAGCTAAGTCTGTTTTGAGCCATTTTCGGCTATAGCTCGTTTTTGAGCTTTCGACTTGCTCTGGGTTTTTCCAGAAGCTAAGTCTGTTTTGAGCCATTTTCGGCTATAGCTCGTTTTTGAGCTTTCGACTTGCTCGGGTTCTTCCCGAGAAGCTAAGTCTCTTTTGAGCCATTTTCGGCTATAGCACATTTTTGAGCTTTTGACTTGCTCTGGATTTTTCGAAACTAAGTCTGTTTTTAGCCATTTTTGGCTATAGCTCATTTTTGAGCTTTCGACTTGCTCCGGGTTTTTCGAAGCTAAGTCTGTTTTTAGCCATTTTCGGCTATAGCTCGTTTTGAGCTTTCGACTTGCTCTGGTTTTCCGGAAGCTAAGTCTGTTTTGAGCCATTTTCGGCTATAGCTCGTTTTTGAGCTTTCGACTTGCTCGGTTTTCCGAAGCTAAGTCTTTTTTGAGCCATTTTCGGCTATAGCTCATTTTTGAGCTTTCGACTTGCTCCGGGTTCTTCCGAAGCTAAGTCTCTTTTGAGCCATTTTCGGCTATAGCTCGTTTTTGAGCTTTTGACTTGCTCTGGATTTTCGAAACTAAGTCTATTTTTAGCCATTTTCAGCTATAGCTCGTTTTTGAGCTTTCGACTTGCTCGGGTTTTTCGAAGCTAAGTCTCTTTTGAGCCATTTTCGGCTATAGCTCGTTTTTGACTTACAAAGGTGGACGAAACAAACACCTTTATTTCATTCCAGAGTCGGTCCATTTACAAAATGCCCTGGGGGTCTATTTATACTAGTCCGTAGACCTTACATGACCTAAATACCCCTGACCCAGGATTACTGTCTCTGCTTCTAAGAAGGGTAGAATCGTCTTCTTTCTCCCAAACCGACCTTCGTGACCGTCTTTCAGAGCCCGGATCAACCCAAATTGGCCCATAACAGCCCACGAAGTGCGGCCCACCGACAGCTCGTCACGTTCAGGAGCCCACCTGTCTCGAGTTAGCATCATAACTGAACAAGACGGAGTTAGATGAAGAAAATCCGAAAGCGGAAGCAAGGTCAAAAGCCGAGACTCACTTTCGCTTTGCTTTCGACTGGCCAACTTAACGCGACAATCGGAGAAACAATGAAAGTGACAACTCACTTTCGCTTTTGCTTCCGACTTAAGGACCGGCGAAAGTGACAACTCACTTTCGCTATTGCTTCTGACATAAAGAATGACGAAAGTGCTATTTCACTTTCGCCATTGCTTCCGACATAAGGAATGGCGAAAGTGTTATTTCACTTTCGCCGTTGCTTCCAACTTAAGGACTGGCGAAAGTGACAACTCACTTTCGCCATTGCTTCCGATATAAAGAATGACGAAAGTGCTATTACACTTTCGCCATTGCTTCCGACATAAGGAATGGCGAAAGTGCTATTTCACTTTCGCCGTTGCTTCCGAGTCTTGCTGCCCGGCGGAAGCCGTAATTGACTTCCGCTATTGGCTTCCGGCGGCGAGGCTAAAGGGGTGGATCACTTCCGACCTCATCCCAACATGTATGGTTTTACATTAACAAGAACTTAGAAAAACAAGAACAAAAAATGGGGTATGCCAGAATAGCACAAATGAAAAAATATATACATGTGTTTGTCTATGTGAACATTCATAGGAAACATGTAGAGGGTTGGATTTGAGGATCTGAAATTAAATTGGAAGATGGCTCAAATCACATTCAAAGGTAAGTGACTAGAGTGGTGGCTACAGTAGCATATATTTTCAGCAAACAATACTATACAAGTTTGGATATTGTCCGTTAAGGGGATGTCTTCCCAACCAGATATCTTCCAAGAATCTGATTTTTGAGCCATCTTCCAATTTAATTTCTCTAGTTTTATACCTAGTTTTAATCTTGGTTACAACAACAACAACAACAACATTGCCTTTTGTCCCAAACAAGTTGGGATAGGCTAGAGATGAAACCCAAAATAGACGAGGAAACAAAGAACACATAGAGGGCATAAGAAAAAAGGTTACGGTTCGTGCACGTTAATTGCTAGTCTCCAAACGCACCTATCCATAGCTAAATCCTTCGAGATATTCCACTCCTTAAGGTCTCTCTTAACCGACTCCTCCCAAGTCAGTTTAGGTCGACCTCTACCGCTCTTTACATTATCGACCCGCTTTAGAACCCCACTACGCACCGGCGCCTCAGGAGGCCTCCGTTGGACATGGCCAAACCATCTCAACCGATGTTGAATTAATTTCTCCTCAATTGGTGCTACCCCAACCCTATCCCGAATATCGTCGTTCCGGACTCTATCCCTTCTTGTGTGCCCACAACACCACCGCAACATACGCATCTCTGCAACACTCAATTGCAGGATATGTCTCCTTTTTGTAGGCCAACATTCAGCACCGTATAACATCGCCGACGACGCCGTCCTATAAAACTTACCTTTTATCTTCTCGAGGCACCCTTTTGTCATAGAGGACGCCGAAGCTTCGACACCATTTCAACCAACCGGCTGAAATTCTATGCCTAACATCTTCATCAATGTCGCCATCCTTTTATAGCATCGATCCTAAATACCGAAAAGTATCCTTCTTGGCCACCACATGTCCATCGAGGCTAACGTCTCCTCCTCATACCTAGTCACGCTGAAATCGCACCACATGTACTCGGTCTTGATCCTACTAAGTCGAACCCTTTGGACTCTAACGTGTGCCTCCACAGTTCTAACTTCCTATTAACCCCTTCCCTAGTCTCGTCAACTAACACCACATCATCAGCAAAGAGCATACACCAAGGGATATCACCTTGGATGTCCCTTGTGACCTCATCCATCACCAAAGCAAATAAATAAGGACTCAATGCTGACCCTTGATGTAGTCCTATTTTAATTGGAAAGTCACCGGTGTCGCCATCACATGTTCGGACACACGTCACCTCATCCTTGTACATATCCTTGATGAGGGTGATGTACTTAGTTGGGACTTTGTGCCTTTCCAAGGCCCACCACATGACATTTCTCGGTACTTTGTCATATGCCTTCTCGAGGTCAATAAAGACCATGTGCAAGTCCTTCTTCTGCTCCCTATATCTCTCCATCAACTGTCGTAATAAGAAAATCGCATCCATGGTCGACCTACCGTGCATAAACCCAAATTGGTTTTGGGTCACACTTGTCACTCTTCTTAGGCGATGCTCAATAACCCTCTCCCAAAGCTTCATCGAATGGCTCATCAACTTAATCCCACGGTAATTAGTACAACTTTGAACATCTCCCTTGTTCTTGAAGATCTATACTAATATATTTCTCCTCCATTCTTCAGGCATCTTGTTTGACTGAAAAAAGGTTAAAAAGCTTAGTTAACCATACTATCGCTCTGGTACCCAGGCATCTCCACACCTCAATGGGTATACCATCAGGGCCCATCGCTTTACCTCCCTTCATCCTCTTCAAAGCCTCCCCGATCTCTGCCTCCTGAATTCTCCTCACGAAGCGTCTGTTGGTATCGTCAAATGAGTCGTCCAACTCAAAGGTAGGACCCTCATTCACCCCATTAAACAACTTGTCGAAGTACTCTCTCCATATGTCCTTGATCTCCTCATCCCTCACCAGAAGTCGATCTGTCCCATCCTTGATGCATTTGATTTGGTTGATGTCCCTTGTCTTTCTCTCGCAGATCCTAGCCATCCTATAAATGTCCTTTTCCCCTTCCTTCGTGCCTAGCCACTGATAAAGGTCATCATACGCCTGACCTTTTGCTACACTCACCGCTCGCTTTGCAGCCCTCTTCGCTATTTTATAGCCCTCGATGTTGGCTGCACTCTTGTCATGGTGGAGGCGCTTGAACCACTCCTTCTTCTCCCTAATAGCCCTTTGCACCTCATCATTCCACCACCAAGTATCTTTTGCTCCCCATTTGCCTCCCTTACTCACGCTAAACACATCCGAAGCCACCTTCCAAACATATGTTGCCATCTTTAGCCACATGTCATCTGCATCTTCTCCTTCTTCCCACGGCCCCTCGCCTAGCATCCTCTCTTTAAATGTTTGCGCTGCTTTCCCTCCAAGCTTCCACCATTTCGTTATCGCAATCTTGGCCCGATTGTCCCGGTGGACACGTACCCGAAAGCGAATGTCCGCCACCACAAGCTTGTGTTGAGGGACAACACACTCCCCAGGTATCACCTTACAATCTAGGCAAGCAAGTCTATCCCCCCTCCTTGCAAGGATAAAGTCAATCTGGCTCAAGTGTTGTCCACTACGAAAGGTCACTAGATGGGATTCCCTCTTCTTAAAGACAGTGTTTGCTATCAACAAGTCATAGGCCAATGCGAAGTTCAAAACATCCTCCCCCTCTTGATTCCTACTACCATACCCGAACCCCCCGTGCACCCGCTCAAAACCAACATTAGTCGCACCCACATGGCCATTGAGGTCTCCTCCTATAAAGAGTTTCTCGCTGATAGGCACGGTACTAACCATGCTATCTAGGTCTTCCCAAAACCGCCTCTTGGTGCTCTTGCTAAGGCCGACCTGTGGGGCATAGGCACTGATCACATTCAGAGCCGAATCTCCCACTACCAACCGGACTAGGATAATCCGGTCGCCTTGCATCCGCACATCAACTACTCCATCCTTAAGGTTCCTATCGATCAAGATGCCTACACCATTCCTGCCCGATGTCATCCCCATGTACCAAAGTTTATAGCCAGTATCTTCCACCTCCTTCGCCTTCTGGCCCTTCCATTTAGTCTCCCGAACGCATAGAATGTTTACACGCCTCCTAATTGCTGTATCGACTAGCTCTCTTAACTTACCCGTTAGGGACCCCTACATTCTAGCTACCTAGACGAATCCTAGTTGGCTCGGCTAGCTTCCTTACCCTTCGCACCCGTCGAGGGAAGTGCGAAGACCCTTGCTCATTTTTCACTACACCCGGGCGCAGATGTAGCGCGCCACAAAGATTGTGACGACCCGACCCTTGCTCATTTATCATCGTACCCGGATCACGATACGACGTGCCACTAAGGGGATGACGACCCAGCCCTTGCCCATTTAACACTACACCCGGGTTCCGATGTAGCGCGTCGCTAAGAGAGTTACGCCCCAACGAATCTCTTTTGGGTTTCATATCCATCGGAGTGGCTGGTTTTGAAATGTTGGTTAGCCAAACCTAACACACCCTCCTCCTTTACCCGGGCTTGGGACCGGCTATGTTGAAACGACTCAAGAAAGTCTTCCAATCAACATAGGCGGAGTTAGTTTTAATCTTGGTTACGCATAAGGATTTTTGTTGCACATTGGATAGTACTTTGCAAACAACCCAGACTTACATAAAAAGAAATACTAAATAATAATGATAATTCAAGACCTTCACGGGTGACTTATTCCTGCTACATTGCGACCAACTTGGCCACAGCATGAATTCCTCAATGTAGCCCTGAATTATCATCCTTACCATCATCATTGATATACCAAAATTATCATCAGTAACTCAGAAAGCACATCTTTTTTGTATAACCGAAAAGACTGGATATGTGTTTGGTTTATATCAGATATGATACTATGGCTACACATTTCTGCATATATTTATAGGATGCATCTACACTCCATATATAGTGTATTTTTGTTTCGATCAAGGCAATATGCCGAGCTTAGAAACAAAACATAGCATGGTTTATACTGAGGCAACAAATAAGGTGAAACAGAAATATTGATTCTAAGTCCCAGAAGCAAACATGCTAATAAATCTCATTACTACCATTGGCATTAAGACAGTGACTGAAATGCACCCGGTGCACCAGACTTACTGTCAGATAGTTTCAGACCTCATGGTCTTATTAGTCCAGCAGGTTATTTATTCATGGGCTAAAATTCGCACATAAGCAAAAGCACTAATTTACTCATAACACAAATCAGTAGCTCAAAGCTTTTAAAGTTTAAGGAGGTTTTACATGAATAAAAGGCTTATCTAAAAGAAAGAAAGGCAAGAACAGCAAATGGGGCATGCCAGGAATAGCACAAATGAAAAAATATATACATGTGTGTTAAACACAAGTACAAATAGGGAAAAGGCCTAATGAAGAAATCAAAGTGGAGAAGCTTACACAGGAGCTGCTAATCCAAATCCATCTGCGGCATCAATTGATTACTCGAGTACTTTATTATGCATGCTGATCATGTGTTCATGATTAAATGAAGACGGGAAAAAGCACCAGAAAATTGACACAATGGTTGCAGTTTAATCATCATATTTTTGTTGCTTATTGCATACTTTGCGCCATACCCAGACTTTGCACAGCAAAGAAATACAAAATCGAAATGGTGAGCTTACACAGAGAGGCAGACATATCAACTTATTTAAATCTCTATGTGCAGCATCACTATTACAAGAGATACTTGCAAGTAATTACAAATAAAAGACACAAGGTTACAAACCAAAGGAATGACATAATCAAAATAAACAGTGTGTTCATGACTAATGTGAAAAGAGAACAAATACCAGACTCAAGGTAATGTTTCAGGTTATTACTAATCTGCAGTGCAGTTGTACTGTTATTACTAGACAGTTCAGAATCATCAGGAGTGACTCCATCCTGCTGAGATCAAACAGCTTGCTGCCACAGACTAATACCTTTGTTTCTCAATGTTGCTCGGAATTATCATCACGAACCAACGCCACAGTTGTCAAGCCATCGAACAATGGTTTTTCATCCACAGCACCAGCACCTTCCACCGAGAAGAAGTCATGGTGGACAAGACTTTCTTTGAACCTGTGCCTGCTAAGCTTCAGATAAGCGCTCCATTCATACCGGGCCAGCAAACTGCCATTGGCACCAGAAATGTGCTGCAGATGTTGCCACACGATGCCTCGTGATCCCGCTCTTTTAGAAAGGACGAGCACATCTCCTTTCTGGGTCCAGCACCGGTAGCAGGGAGAAAAACATCACGTCCAATTTGATCCGGTGGTTCATCGACCAGGACCAGCTCCCGTAACCCTGTAGCACCCAAAGATCAACCGTGCCGACGCTGTAATGGTACAATCCAAGGGCGCCACTGTTCATCTGAAACAGCTCAAGAAAGGCGCCCTCAACGGGCGACAGCAGTTGCCGGAAGGACTCGGCCATGGTGTCGAACGCCAGCATGTTGTTGACCTTGCCGTTGCCGCCGTCTAGCATTATAGGGTGCCAGTAGATCCTGCCGCCTGCCACGACGTGCGGGTGGAGGTACAACATCATCGGCATTGCCATCACCATATCCCCGGACGCCCACGGCGCGGGAGGCTCCCCGACGCACCTGAGCTCGCCGGACCCGACGGTGTGCACGTGGTACACGGCGTGGCCGTCCTCGGCTCTCTGGTAGCAGCACAGCACCCGGTACGTAGGCCTGCTAACGGGCTAAAACTCACCCCGTTTCCACCCCAACCCAATTGAATTGATTTTATTTTTATTTACCAGCCCGCCCCATAAAATAAAATAATTAACCCGACCCAACCCATTCCACACGCATGCACCCCCAAACCTAACCCATGTGATGGGTTGCATCCACGGAAAATCGTGTTTTCAATATATGGGCCTGCCGAGTCGGACCCTAGATTTAAAATCTCGCGTCCACATTGTAAAATTTTACCAATTAGTTGAAATTTGTTGTGGATGATTCTATATGAAAAGCAGCTACTTCATGCCAACCAACACCGCCAGATCAATATGTGGGCCCCACATCGAGTCGGACCCTAGATTTAAAAACTCGCGTTCACATTGTAAAATTTTACCGAATCAGTTGAAATTTGTTGCAGATAATTCTATATGATAAGCGCTACTTCATGCCAATCGACACTGCCAGATCAATATGTGGGCTCCGTATCAGATTTAAAAACTCGCGTTCATATTGTAAAATTTTACCAGAATTACTTGAAATTTGTTGCAGATGATTCTATATGACAAGAAGCTACTTCATGCCAACCGGCACAACTAGATCAATAGGTGGGCCCCGTATCAGAGCTGGACCCTAGATTTAAAAGCTCGCCTTCACATTATAATATTTTACCCGTCTCAACCCGCACCAACCCATCCCAACCCGCATTTGCTATGAACCCGACCCACCCCAACCCGCTAGACGCCGAAAGCCGTTCTAACCCATCCAAATAGACCCATGTCGGCACCCAACCCACAAAACCCGTTTCCACCCGACCCATTAGCCGGCCTACCGGCACGACCGGGACGGGCGGTGCGGGTACAGCGCGGAGATGCAGGCGGCGCCGTGGAGCAGCGTGAGGGGCGCGCGCTCGCGGGTCGCCGGGTTGCAGATCTCGAGGCCACCGGAGGCATAGAGGATGAGGAGGCCGTCGCACGAAGCGAGCACGATGAGGTCGTCGTTGGCGGCGGTCCGGCCCGTCGTCCGCGCGACGGGGCGCCGCTCGCCGGTGCGGTGGTCCAGGGCGTCGATCCTCCTCTCCTCGGTGGACCTGTCCCCTTCGGTGAGGAGCGGGAGCGAAGGCTGGCGGCGGTGGTGGGCGAGGAGGAATTTGGCGTCGGAGGTGAGGCGGTGGCGCCAGGAGCGGCAGACGGCGCGGCACCGGAGGACGGTCTTCGCCGGCAAACGTGTCAGGATGTCCGAGATAACGAGATCCTCGGGGAGCAGGCGGCCGCCGCCGGCGGCCGCCGCTTATGCCATGATACTAGCGGCGATTGGATCTCGGAGAAATCAGAAATGGTCAAATGGAGAACGGAGAACAGGATCTCTTTTTGGGTTGGGCTATTTTTCATGGGCCGAATGACACTACCTGTTGGCTGTGTTCTGTGTGCTACAATATCGGCCCACAGGTACCCACGGTTGAAGAAGTTGCTTACCTGACCTGACCCCTACATTTGCTGGTACCCAACTCGATCTTACCAAATCTAACCGTGTGTTTGGTTGGATGGTTGGAACCGACCTAGATGGGTTCGACCCACTTTTTCAGCGTTTGGATGAAGATTCACCTGGGGACGGAACCAACCCTGAGGGAATATACCCTCAATATGCGGGTTGAACTCGTCCGTCCAATTTCGAGGGACGGAGCCGCTCCCGTGGGTTCCGTCTCCTCCTCTCGTGCGTCCGTCACGGCGTCATCCATCACCCTGCCAGCATTCACCCACACCTGGGCATCGGCGTAGACCTCACCTCGGGCCGCAAGCTCGCCGTGCCCGGGCCACGCCCTGGCGGACCCGAGCAGGTGCCCGCGGTAGGAGACGCCGAGACGGCGGCGGAGACGGCGCGGTAGCGGATCGGGAGGAGGAAGCCCGGGTTGCTGATGCGGAGCCGCAGCGCGAGGTCGAGGTCGAGCGCCGGCGGCGCCACGCGGAAGCTGTCCACCCGGAGGCCGGCCACGCGAGCGAAGGGGGCGGAGGGGCTGAGGAGGAAGGCGGCGAGGTGCGCGAGCACGAGGAGCGGCTGGCCGAGGTGCGCGCGCGGCGTCACAGCTCCCTCTCCGGCCCCGCCCGCGCCGCCCTAGGGCACCGCGCCGCGCCGCCCGACCGCGCCGGCGCCGGCACCGGCGCGATGCAACGTCAGATACGACGAGGAGGAGCGGGCGCCGCTGCTCCTCCACCGCGGCCACGGGTTCCGCGCGCTGCCTCTCCCGCATGCGGCGGCGGCCCCGGCGCGGCGCTGCCGTGCCCGCGGTGCCGCCACCCGACCGCCGTGGGCAACTCCGTCTCCGCGGCTGCGGAAGAACTTCCCCATTCTCTCGCTCCTCTGTGGAGGATGTCGGGCTCCGTCCGGCCGAATGGATAAGGTGTGAGAGGGGAAAAGAAAGGGAAGAAGAAAAGGGGAAAAAAAAGTGGGTTAGAGATTGACAGGTGGGGTCCACTGGTGGTAAGTGGGATCCTCACTAACGCTGTTATCTTGCCATCCATCCCGCATTTCCAGTTCGTTCCAAACATGAAACGGGTTCACTCCGTCCCCAAATTCAAATGTGCAACCAAACAGAGAATGGGGTTCGTTCCGTTCCCAAAACAAGGGATGGAGCCATTCCATCCCACTAGTCCCGCAACCAAACACACGGTAAAAAAATGACTCAATCTTACCCGTGGGTAAAATTCCATACCTATGCTCACACGGTCACACCACACGCGTTGTTTATGTATTTATCTCAAACCACATATATTAGAATAGATTAGAATGTAATCTATATTTCTTATATAGATAGAGTTCACTAGGGCTTTCTCTCAACATGCAAGCTATCCAGATCAACGGTCCACTATAAGTTCACTCAACAAGCCACTATAAGTTGCATTTATAGCTAACTAGCATTTATAATTATGATAGTTTCTTTTCATCTACTAACATGCATTTAGTTGTCTACAAAGATATGTCAAACCATTATTGAAATTAGTTTAAGATAGTTTCATTCGTATAAATAGGCTATTTTTTAAATTGTCCGGAATACCCGCAGCAACACACGGGGTATCCGCCTAATTTAGCTTAAATACACTTTGATCCAGTTCAGCACATATGAATTGAGACAAATACATACACATCCAAACATCTAAAAAATAATAAAATAAAACAAGCCATAGAGTTTATGTAGGTCAAACTATCTAAAGTTTAACTAGATTTATAGAAAAGATAGCAATATTTATATCTCTAATTAATTTTATTATAAAACATATTTAATGATGAACCTAATTATACTAATTATTCATCATTAATATTAATAATGTACTGTATATAATGTACTGTTTATATTTGGTCAAAATGTAAAATATCTAACTCTTTAAAAAAATGTGGGACAAAGGGAGTATATATAACAAGGTAGAAGAATATTGAAGAGAGAATATAGAAATATTTAAGTGCCCGAAAATAAGTACCTTTTGTGCAGGTAGGTATATAGATCCGCCCCTACCTTTGTGACTTTTACAAAAAACAACATCTATAATATAAAATAGTTTATTAATTTTCCTATGAAATATATTTTAGCAATGTATTTTTTTGAACTTATAAATGTTATTTTCTATGAACTTTATTAAAACTAGACATATTTGACTCGGAAAAAGGACAAAAGTGAGCCATAATTTAGAACAAAGGAAGTAGAAAATAAGTACATATAGTCCTAAAATAATTAACACAATACGGAGAGAATTGGCAAATTTATTTTCTAGCCAAATGTGTTTGAAATAAAACCTGTGGTTAAGTGGTTGAAAAGTTGTTGACTCCCGCTTTTGTTCTAAGCCTTACGTGAGTGATGGACCAATTCATAAATATATCTGGAGGTTTAAGCTTTGAAGTGGCAAGAAAAGTAGATTTTTGCAGTATATGGTTATGAATCTAGGCTTTGAAATTCTAGTACCAATATGGCACAGTTTCTTGGTTCTAGCCCAATTAATGCCTCTTTAGTTAAAAAAAAAAAAAAAAAAAAAAAAAAAAAAAAAAAACCCTATGTAGTGCATCCTTATTGCAAGGATCGAACTTGGCAGCGAACAAGGCTTTGTATATATAAGACATCTGTAGTCAATAGTGTAATTCAAACTATGCTAGAAATTTGGCATATGAATCTATACTATAATTGAATTCTTCCAAAGGAGTGGGAAGCCTGGATCTCACCCCTGGCCCCACAGCCAGGCTTCCCACCCTCATCACCTCCTCACCCACGCCCTCACCTCCTCACCCCCCCACACAACGCAAATTGAAATTAAAACTACCCTCCACGCATGGCAGCCTCTCATCCCTCTAATTACACGCCCCCTAATCTGGGACGGAGAGTAACTACTTCTAAGCCGGCGTCTGTTTTGCTTCGTTCACAATCGTGGGTTGACTCGAGATCGAGGAGTCGAGGGAGGAGGAGTAACTACGACGCCGCCGACTGCTACCGCCGAATAAACTGCATCTCCGCTGATCCGAGATCCTTCGTGTTCGAGACTTCGAGGTCGGGGTCGAGGTGTCGACGTGCTTAGGCGATCCGCTCCGGTCCGGCCTCTGCCCTCCCGCCCGGCGTCCGGCTCCTTCAGGATGTCACTCGACCCGCCCCTGTGGCCTGCGCTACTTTGCCGGTGCGCCCTGCCCTTGGCCATGCTTTGCCACGATCCACTCCAACGTTTTGGCCATGAAAGCCCACGAGATCCGCTCGGGACAAGGAGGCATCGCTACACAGGTAAATTTCATTGTTCCAAACGTGAGTCAATATTGTTTTCATTATTTTTCAGATTTGTTGAATGATGAAGACTAAGAGAAGTGGAGGAGAGATTCGATCCTATTTTGACAAAGCAGCAAAGAAGACGGATCAACAAAGTAATATGTAAGTCTCTTATATGGCTATATTTTAAAGTATTTTATATTTCATTTGAACAAATTCATATGGTTTTAGAATATAGTTTTACTGAAGCAGAATACGGTTCTACCAAATTGTATATGGTTTACGTACCCAATTATGTAATTTTTTTTAATGTGCATACGTAGAGGTAAAAACCTAGCTCTGTCCTTGCCCCTAATCATGGAAAGAAAAACGAAAAACAATCTCTATGGTATCCATCCAGCAGGGCCTGGGCAAGCGGGAGGCCGGCCGCCGCCAGGAACTCTCGCTGAGTGGCCACCAGGACCGCACGAAGGGGTGGCCAGGACGCTGTCGGCAGCTCGTCCATCGTGCCACACGCTGCGATGCCGCACGCTGGATCAGTGTTGAACCCCAGATGCGAAAGTGGCGGCGACGGCTCGGTCCCCAGACGCAGAGGTGCCACCGGTGATGCCGCTTCGGCGTCGTTGCCCACGGCTCCGGCCGCGACTGCCCTGGCACCAGTACAGGCGTGAGGCAGCCAAGCACAATCCTGGCGTTATGCGACCGGGTCTGCTAGACACCGTGCTAAAGTCCAGCCAAGGTAAGTTGAGGTAAGCTATGGCCTTATCTGGGCACAAATATTTATTTATTGGTTTCATTTTTGCCATATATGTAGACTGGTGGTGATGGAGGGATCTATTTTTATGCTGTGGCTTCAAATCGTCTTCTGATTGCAACGGATACATGGATGGGAACTTTAGGGATACCGATGAAGATTATGTTAATTCTATTGTGCTAGAATCAGGTAATTCTGCACACAAGAATTTGTATGTCCTGTCAATTTATCACAAGTATATCTTACTATGCGAATCAAAAATTGGCATGCTTTCCATTACAGTTTGTAGTTTATCTTCTATGTTTGTTTGCACTCATACAACTTCCACAAAGCAGTGAGGTCGTGCGATCATGCGACTACGAGGTCGTATAATATGGAGGGGATAATCAAGGAGCAGAACGTGTTTACGAGGGGGTGGTCGAGCATGTGTGCTTGCCTGCTAGGCTTTATAGTTACATGGAAAAGGGAGCTGAAATTTTCTGCTACTATATGTTTCTGAAGATACTTGCCTGCTAGGCTTTAGAGTTACATGTAAATAACTTTTGAATGTTTCTAAATGCAGGACGAAAAGACAAGGCACTTGAAATTGTTGGTATTTTAGAAGAACTACAATGATGGTATATATCTATGAAACTACAAGGCTCCATTTTGCACATGCAGAAACTACACATAATTTACTTGAATGCTTGTATATTGGTTTGCTTCAAGGCCGATGAGATAAGGACTACCTCAGCAAGGGCGGCCTAAGATGACGCATGGCTTCAGGTCACCAGAGTTGGTATGGATCGGCAACGACCTCAACATGGCACGAGGTGGAAGTCGTGGCATGGCACGGCTACCTACACCATCGGTGGACCAAGGGGTGGTTGCAGCTAGGATCTGTGGCGCGATGCTCATGCCCTCGGGGAGGCGGATGCAAAGGTCTTAAGCAGATTGTAAATTAGATGGTTGAGACGAGACAATTTATTATGCCTTGGTGTGCATAAGTGTTTCAGATTATACACATGGTCATATATAATTGCATGAAGTTTGAACTATGGAAAAAATATTGTCGTTTTATTTTTTCATGTGCATTCTTGAAATGAAACCGTAGCGTTAGCACGGTGCACTATACTAGTAAACCTCTAATGTAACATTTTTTTTAAAAAAACTGGTACTTTCAAAAGGGGTTGTAATTTGGCATATGAATAAGAAGGATACTAATAAAAAATAGAGTAATTACCGGCCTTATTAAAAAATATATTAATAAAAATAAAATAAGACATCTCTATAAAACTGAAAAATAATAAATACAGGAAAACCTCTCAAAAACCCCATCCCGTCCCTGCTCTTATTTTCTAACGGTAAATATATTTTTGTAATAAACTTAACGTCTTAGGTTACAGGCGATTGAGAGCATTCAGGCGACACTCCGTGCTCTCTATCTCTCCCTCCTGAAGATGCATTGATGCCTTGCTGTTCGATGGAAATCGGTGAACCACCTTGGTCGCCTGAATGGATTTGAATATTTCAGTCGCCTGGAAATTAGCAAGGCTCTAAACTTAATTATATATTTTCATAATAAACTTAATTAGAGATCTAAATGGAAATAATTTTCTTATAAACTTTATCAAATTTGAGATTCTTTTATTTCCTTTTGAAATAAGATTTACATTTTCTTTACAAAGGGAGTAAGTGGACTCATGGGCCGGTCAAACAGTAAATTCGGATTTGTAATTTGTATGTAGGGTCTTGTTTAGATGGCGAAAAAACTTGCCTCGAAGAGTACCGTAGCATTTCGTTTATATTTGAGAATTATTGTTCAATCATGGTCTAAATAGGCTCAAAAGATTCGCCTCCCAAATTACAAACAAACTATGTAATTAGATTTTTTTATCTACATTTAATACTCCATACATAGTTATAAATATCTGATATGACAGGAATCTTGAAAAAAATTTAACTTTTCACCTCATCTAAACAAGACCTAGACTTGTAGTTGTGAACTGATCAGATCAGCTGGTTGGGTTCGTGTGGTGGAACTTGCCCACCCGGAATCAAATTCGATGCTCGTATTTTCCTCGTATTTATTCAAGAGAATTTTTTAGCATTATGTTTTAAGTGGTAAGCGACGTTCTTTGCGTGCGTGTTGGGCTTATGCATAAAAAAATGTAGACATGTAATTTACAGTAGTTTTAGAGCAATTATTGGCCTTCCAAACAAATACTAAAAACATCTCAATCAAAATAGAAAACTAACAAATAGAGGAAATCAGGAAAACCTCCCAAAAACCCCACCCCGTCCCTGCCCTT
This sequence comes from Themeda triandra, assembly GCA_018135685.1. Lineage (NCBI taxonomy): Eukaryota > Viridiplantae > Streptophyta > Magnoliopsida > Poales > Poaceae > Themeda > Themeda triandra. The sequence goes on along the minus strand of JAENPR010001030.1, from coordinate 203,175 downwards.
CCCGTTCCCCTTCCCCTTGCGGTAACCGGCGAACCCATCCTTCCGCCGGCGGCGGCGGCGGCGGCGTCGAAAATGATCATCCCGGTGCGCTGCTTCACGTGCGGCAAGGTATCGCAGCTCCCCCCTTCCTTTTCTCTCCTAGGCGCGCCTGCGGGTTCTCTGTTCCTCGCGCCAGGGTTCAATAGCGTCGTCGCCTTCTCAATTGGGTCTAATCCATCGAACTTCTTTTGGTTTCTTGCCGCGCAGGTGACCGGGGACAAGTGGGATGCGTACCTCGAACTCGTCCAGGCGGACTACAAGGAGGCGTAGGTTTTGTTTCCCCATCCAGTGGCTACCACCTCTAATTAAGAATGCTGTGATTTTTCTTGGTTGGATTGCATCTTTGTGTGCTTGGGGTGGGAAAGCGTTTGGAGGTAATGGTGATTCACGTGGAGTGTGGACTAATTAGACTATTAGAGTAATATTCTATTTCTGAAGTGCCTTTTATCGAGGAACCTGATTCTTGTATATGATAGGAACATCACAGATACCCTGCTTCAGTAGCTTTTGGTGGTCTACACATGTTTGACCCCTGTGACTCTGTCTGACATGTTTGTATGGTGTTCTTAAGTAGATTTGAATGTTGCGAGGAATTTGGATCATCCAAATCTATTCTGGCTTCAAATCAAGGTAAAAGCAAATAAATCCTTGCAGTCGGCTGGAGTAATTCATCAAAGATTCACAGAGGTGCCTGTGCACAATCTTTGGGGGTGAACATACTTGTACTTTTCACATTTTTCAAATAATGAGAAGATGCACACTTAAGAAGGCAAATAAAAGAAGATGAACCTGCTGTTGTTCAGGTGTGGTAGATCTTCCCATGCATTATCTCTAGGAAACCATGCTTCACAGGAAACCAAATAGTGTTAAACAAGTTAGGTAAAAATGTAAAGGGTCTACTGATGACTAGAGAGGACACAAAATCATTAGGGATGTGACTAGAATGTGGCTCTATGGATTCAGGGGTTTTCCCCATTAGAATTTTGATTTTGATACATGTGACTCAAAAACTGGCAATGATTCGACTCATGAATTCTTGAAGTTCTATATATAGCAGTTAAGCCTGCATTTGCTTGTGGATTGTTTCTTTTAGCAAGGCCCCCTGAACCTTTTGTCAGGCTATGATCGTTTCTAACAAGATCAGTAATTTCTTTGTATCACAGCCAAATCTCCTTCTCAGGCATAGGGTTGAGTTTGGAGCCATTTAACATTAATTTAGCTTCAAAATAGTATACACTGCAAACTTCGCAATTACTTCCACAATTAAATTTCACGACACAGGCAGCATTATTAAGTTATCCCACTAATCATGATTGGTCAGGCCTAAGTTGATGGACCTTGGATATGCACTCTGGGACGACTGCTGCAGTCAGAAATCTGATTGCCCAATTAACTTGTGATTAATCATTATTAGTTGTCTGATTAGCTCAAGGATGACTAGAGGGAGAAAGGGAGGGAGCTGGGCCTCGGCGCACTAGGCCTTTTGTTTTTGGCCCAGAAGTAAATGGCCATGCTTGATGCTTGCTTTTTTACCAATTTATGATAATAATATCTCTTGCAGTGTGCAGTTGTGCTATAAACTTGTATCAGTACTTAATTACTTGATGTTTCACTTAATTATTACTAATTACTTATACAGTGAATCCTTGGTAGTAGGGAAAGTAGGCCAGACAACTATACTGCTTGCTAGGCATCTGGCCAAATCAGACTTGATCAGCTGATTGGTACCCATGACTAGGCTTGATGAGGCGATCTGAAAAGATTGACAAAAAGCTTCACACATTATTTTTTTTGCATGAAATTCCTTTTTGTTGAATTGGTTGCAGATTATCTTGAATTGAATCAGCTGGTACGAATCCTCATATGGGGTCGTTTATGTCGAATAAAAGAATTTGCTGAATGTGGCCTTCCATGGTACAATATTAGTGATTTTTGGAGAGCTGGGAGGGTTATACAAGTTTATTTCAAACAACTCATAAATATGAACATGTTTATCTGGACACTTCTACCAAATATCAATTAAGCAATGTTTTCCATGTACATCTATTTGCAGGGAAGCTCTGGATGCCTTGGGCTTGAACCGTTACTGCTGTAGGCGAATGCTGATGACCCATGTCGACCTCATTGAGAAGCTCCTCAACTACAACAGTAAGTCAAACTGTTCAGTTCTGTCCCCTTGCAGTCTTCACTAAGAATCGTTTTATCTTTTTCCCAGCATGTCACTAACACTCTCATTTGTTGACAGCGCTGGAGAAGATGCCTGACGCTGCCAGTTAAGCGAACCTGGCATGCTGGACTGCTAGTCCATCGCACCTAGTACCCCTCATCGGATTGTTATCCTGTGTTTCCTATATGCCTGGACAAACTTAGTGCTGTTCTGTGTTTCTCCTAGTCTAAGACGTGTCTACTCATGAGTTTACTTGGAAGGACTAGGTAACTTCTGAGTCCAATCAGGGATCTGCCATTCTGCTATGTGACCGGTTCTGAACAAATTAATACAGCAAATCAGCAAGAATCATGAGTGCAGTAATTGGAATGCATCTGCTCTGTTAATTGTCACCCTTAATGTCAATTATCCATATGCTCTGTTCTCTAGGGGTATTATTTCTGTTCCTGCTGGTCAATTATCCATATGCTCTATCCTATAGGGGTATTGTTTCTGTTGCTGCAGTCACCGATTTGCCTGACTGGAGAATTTCATGCTCCCTATGCGCCTACTCTATTGTGAATTTGCCTTTGATTTACCTGCCCTTTCCACCTTTGGAGAGACCTATGACTTGCATAAATCATCACTTTTCGTTGCACCGTCGCAAGAGGCCTGTGACTGTGACTTGCCCATTAGATTAGATAGATACATTGATTATTTATCCATGTGCAACATTATTCTTTTCTTTTCGCTACGGGGCCTTCACCCGTTTGTGACGATTATTCTGATCGTTCCTGTCCACAACTGAAGGGCCCGTGGCTCGATGTCGGTTTGCTCATGTTGTCATGCACGCGCGATAGAACTTTTCAAGATCCCTTTCAGTGTATCTGGGGTTTTGTCCATGTGGGTTCCCCATGTGATGTAACATGCCCCAACTTGGCAGTTGGCTCTTATGATAAGGCTTTCGTTTTCTTGGCCTTTTCAACGAATCTGTTCGACCGACCTGCTCAGATCGCTCACTCGCTGTCCTGCTGCAGTTGACAATTACCGGTGAAACCGACAGTGGGTGTATGATTATTGGGCATGATCCATCGACATGGCCTGCAGCTTATAGATTAAGATAATGGTGTATTGTGTTGTATTGTGGTGGCATCATCATACAGGTACAAAATCTGCAGATTCTGTCTCCATTTTATCATCTTCGAGCAATTTAATAAATTTTCTCAAGAAAATAGAACTAGTCATGAAAGTTCAAGTCACTGTATGTAGCTGAACATGTTCAGCCAAAACGCTGGCAGAATTCACTTTTCAGAGCAGGCACAAAAACAATCTTTTTTTTTATTTTGGAAACTAGTCTTTTCTTCTATGATAAACCATAGTTTTGATAAACCATAGTCCTGAACAAGAACACTGTGTACATAACAAAGATGATTGATTTGGGTGTGTAAAGAAACCCACAGTTTCATATGATTCCTACTTTATTTGTCATCCCTTTGGATGAGACTACCTGGGTATGATGAGTCTCTTCAGACAGTAAAACAACAGGGTGCCTCTTCAGAGAGGAAGAGAGATCCCCAAGAAAAAAAAACTAAGATATAATCAAAGGATTTCCTGGTGGAGGGCATTTGCATGTGCCAACTCTCATCCAAGGAGCAAAATTGAAACTTAAATTAGAATTAAAGAAAAAGATCTATACACTAATAAGGGGTAACTCTGCCATGGACCGGTGGTCAGTCAAAGCTCGACGACCGGCTCCATCTTCCCTTCAGATACTCTTCCAAGGAGGTGTTAGCTGCAATGAAGTCGTTGCTGCTGACAGAGGCGGAGTCGTCATCGACATCAAATGCGAGGTTGATGTAGGACTGGATGTTAGCGTTGCTCCTAGGTGCTGGTGGTGTCATCACAAATTCATCACTGTCGCTGCTCTCGCATGACAACCCGACTTGTGATCTTGCCCACTTGAGGATATCATTGTCCCCTTCGAGAAGCTTCAGAACCTGGTGTATACATTCAGATGCTTGTAAGAAAAATATAAACAGCATGAACACTTGCGCAAAGCAAGCATAAAGAAGGGGTGATACTTACAACATCAATTTCAGGACGGCTCTGAGGTGCTTGTCTGATGCAGAGGGACGCAGCAAGGGTCATCCTTTCAACTTCATCGGTATGACCTTCAGTGGGCAAGTTCGGATCTACAAGTTGTGTGAGCTTTCCTTCTTGTATGATGGAATTTGCCTGCATAAAAGAAAAAGCAATTAATTATCTGTTCTAACCAAAGGAAAATAACCATTACTTGTAACAAAAGTCAAACATGAACTGACAGATAATGGTAGTTGATAGAAATGAAATGCCACTTACCCACATCACTAGGCTCTCCTGCCCTTTTGGACAACCAGTGCAAAGCGGTTTCCTGCCAGAGATGAGCTCCAGAAGGACAACACCAAAAGCATACACATCAATTTTGTTGTTGACCTTGCCATGCATGAAGTATTCAGGAGCTAAGTATCTGTTAAGACATCTCTATGTCAGTAAGACGGTTACTGCAGATGGCAAAACTGTGAAAACAATTGTTAAGACAACTAACCCGAAAGTTCCTGCAACATCATTGCATGTCATCTGAGATGTCACATCAGCAGCCCAGACTGCGAGACCAAAGTCTGATAACTGCATCATCACACACATATTTAAAGTTTGAGTTCACTTAATTTTGATATTGCACACTAACTGATGTATTCTGTGCTATCGGACAGAAATATTACCTTTGGTTCAAAGCATTCTGAGATGAGAATATTTGATGACTTGACATCCCTGTGGATCACTGGGCGACTGTTATCATCACTATGGAGATAATCCAGAGCATGAGCAACTCCCACAGCCACACTGAACCTCTCAGTCCAACCAAATGTGCTCTTGCATTCTTTTTCACCTGCACAATAACAATGTTAGGATCATTTTACATGGCAACAGCATAGGCAGAAAGGTAGCAGGTAGTGAGGCAGCTAAACATACCATGCAGTATCTCTTCCAGGCTGCCTCTTTGCAAGTACTCATACACTAACAGAAGGTCATCATTCTTGAAGCAGAAACCAACGACGGATATCACATTCTTGTGGCTGAGAGAACTGAGAATCTCAATCTCTGACACAAACTCCTTCAGCACCTCATCAGAATACTTTAAGATCTTCACTGCTAGCTCCCTACCATTTGCTAATCTGCCTCTGTAAACTTGACTAGTGCCTCCTTGTCCAACTACACACTCTGCACAAACAACCAATCTGACAGGTTAACACTAAATCATGCCGACAAAAGTTTGAAGTGACAGAGATACATGTAGAAGTAGGTGTTATAACAGAGAAAAACCAGATATGCATACCTGGCGAGAAATCAGAGGTGATCTTTGCAAGCTCACTGTAACTGAAGGCAGAATAAGTGGATGAGAATTTCTCTTTGAGCAAGGTCAGTTCCTCTGGAGTTTCCTTCTCCAATTCTTCGATCACCACACAAGACCTTCCTGAATTGCTCCTCGAGGGAACAACCACACGGTCACGGAGGATATGACTGGCGTTCGTGGATTCCGGCCTTGCGGTTCTGTATTCTGAATGGACTGGCGATACTGCTGAATACCTTCCTGGGAGCCGCATAGCCCACTGCACCACAGACATCTTCGACTTGTCAGGCACTGAATCCTTCCGGTCTGGCAAGAACTTCTTCCTCAGTAGCGGCCAGCCAGTCGCTACTTCCGCCGATTCGTGCCGGCAAGCCTTCACCGGGACTAACGCTAGTGAAACTTCTCTCGGCCGCGCGGGAGACCTCATAGGCATGGTGAAGGCACGAGACATGCACCTTCTGTCCTTCCCATTCTCATCCCGGAGCTTGTCCCCTATCGTTGACAAGAGCTTCCGGTAGCTCCTCCTTGGCGTCTCAGGTACTGCATTTCAAAATCCACACTTGAGCATACTGGATTCATACCAGCTCTGAAAACCGCAGAGAATGAACAAACGCAAATGAAATTATCGAGCCGACATACTTGCGCCAGTGCTTTGGTAAAGCTCGTGTTGCAACCCGTGGCCAGCATCTTTATGGTAAACAACTTTGCCGTTGTTCACTGCGAGGACCGAGCAGCTGGCTGGAACCCGCTTCGAGCAGTACTTGGCAACTGATGTGAAGGAGGATCTACATGTTTTGAGGAGGGGAAGAAACAGTACTTGCATCAGAATTCAGAACTAAATGTATTTGGACACAGATGGCAATACTTAGTGAGGCAATGTATCGAATTATGTACCCGAAGGAGCGTGAATTGTTGGCGACGCCAAGGATGAGGTGCGCCGCGCCACAAGCAGCCGCTTCTTTGACCAGCGTTTTCCGGATAGATGATCCGCCGCAGACCTTGAGCTCCAAATTAATCTGTGAGTGTGAATTGGGGATCAAATCGATGAGAACTCTGAGGCAGCCTTTAAAAAATGCAAAGTTTGAAAGCTGCCAAAATAAAATTAAGTAACCAAATCAGCAGTTCAGTTGTAGTAGGAAAGATGGGTAGATCGGCTGTTGTCAAAAACAAAGAAAACAAGGTGGCCGAAACTCGAAGGCGTTGGTTGGAGAAAAAGAAAGGGAAGAGAAAAACATGGCCGTCCATCCAGACAGCTCGAGTGGTACGGCGGAGAGGTTGGAGACTTTGAAACGAGCGAGCGAGCGAGGAATTTGACGGCCGGGCAGCGGGACCGGACCCAAGAATTTCACGCACGGCGAGCATCTTTGAAAGCGAAATCGGGGAGAAAAGGTCAGAGCTTTGAACGGACGGACGGACGGACGGACGAACGCCCGGCGGCATCGGACGAAGAAACCAAGAGGAACGGCTACCGAAAGCAGAGCGGAACTTGTAATAATAAAATGAAACGGTAAGAATTGGGAGGGCGGGACAAAAGGAACGGACCTGCTTGAGGTTGCAGAAGCCGTCGTAGACGGCGAGCACGGAGGCGAGGGACTCCGCCGCGGCGTCCCTGCTCCGGTCGGCGTCCAGCCCCACGAGCAGTCCTGGAAAGAGGTGGCAGAGAGTGAGTGAGTGAAAAAAAGGTAAATTGGGTGGGGGATTGGTTTCACCGCATCAGAATCGTCAAATGGGGAACGAAACCGGGTTTCTAAAGTTCGCATGTCGAGCGAATCGAATTGAATCGGAGTGAAATAAACGAATGAACGGGTCGGAGGTCCACAGGGACACAAGACGAGCAAGCAAATCCCACATCCCAGCAGCAGCAGCAGCAGCAGCACATTCAGGATGGCAGAAACGCTCCACAGGGATGGACGGATTAACGCCGCTCTCCAAACGAAACGGCTCAGGAGCAGGAGGAGGGCGAGCAAGCCGTACCGTGGGCGGCGTGGTCGGCGGTGGCGACGTGGAGCGCGACGACGCGGTCCCCGGCGCCGGCGACCTTGACGAGCGCCCACGTGAGCAGCTCGCGGCTGGCGCCGTCCCGCCTGATCCCCACCACCACCGTCCTCCCTGCTTGTTCCGGCGACGGCGACGGGGACGCCGACGCGGGTGATTGCGCCTCGCACTGGAGGAGCCTTTGGCGCCGCGCGCCGTCCGGGACCAGCAGCCTCATGGCGCCGTGTCGATGCCTCCGAGGCGGACCCGGGCTCGGCGCTCTCGCTCGCTCGCTCGCTCTCTCTCTCGGCTGCAGCGAGCGACGCAGAGGAGGAGAGGGAGAGGGAAGGGGGCCGGAGCTGAGAAGGAAGGAGAGTGGGGGGATCCGCGGGTCCGGCTGCGATTTATGCGCCCTCCTGTTTCTTAACGTTGGGGGGGCCCTCCCTCCCGCGGTGAAAAACGTCTCCTCCGTTCCGTTCCGTCCCGTCCCGTTGCGTCGCGGGGTTTTCGTTCCTTTTATTACGGACGGACTCGACTCGTCTCCGACGGACTGTCCAGGACACAGGGCGGCTGCGGACGGCCGCTGCCTTGCTTGGAGCCAACTCCTCTGCGGCTCCGTTTTTTAAAAGAGAAGGAAATCTCTCTTGTAACTAATGTAGATCGTGTGGCTGTAGCAGCCGGCAGCAACAGTGAGGGCAATCGCACCATCTATTTTTTTTTCCCCCTTAGAGGCATCATCAATCAACAGTACGCCTACAGTGCTATCGCGTCATCGGACGGAAATTAGACGGAACAGTGATACGGGGATAGAGCAAACTGCAAATGCTTCCATGGATTCACCGTGCCGCACAGCGGCACAGAAATACGGTAGCGCATTATTTATCGATAACACACATGCATAAAAAGAGAGAGAGAGAGAGAGATATCTTACACTAGAACAGTACTGCTGCTAGGAGTAGAATACTAGTAGCAGAATGGAGAGGATCCAAGGGTGGGGCCACATGTGCAAAGATACCCGAAGCATGATAACACACTGTTGCGAGTCTAAACACGAACATGCACGAGCACGAGCCACCATTCTCTCGTCTCATCCCACATTACAATGCCATATCTATATCTACCTTGTACCTTCCTTGTAGCCTGCTTTTTTTTAAAAAAAAAAGAAAGATAATGACCTTCCTTGTAGCCTGCACGTATAGTAAATGCTGTGCATTCTTGTAAGCTTGATTATATTATTTGAGTTTTTCTCCACGTAATACCTATAGTCACCTATATACTGTATGTAGGGCCTTGTTTAGTTCCACCAATTTGGTGGTTGCAAATTTAGCATCTGCTACATCAGAAGACCAGAAAGATTTCGTTTGTATTTGTGAAATATTGTCAAATATTGGTAATTAGGCTCAAAAGATTCGTCTCGCAAATAAACTAAACTGTAATTAGTTTTTAATTTCATCTACATTTAAAAGATCTACGCATTGTCGGCATTTTGATGTGATGGGGAATCTTTCATCGCGCCAAATTAGGAGTTGCCAATTTAGGGGAACTAAACAAGGCCTAGGAAAATCAGTCTCACTGAATTGCCCTCATCGGGTAACTTATTATTTTCACCTCGAGTTCAAATTTGCCCATGTTTTTTTTTTCTCTCGTATAATGTCGAGTTTTATTTGTTGGGGGGTGGGGGCAACAGTAGTACAGAACTGCCACATCGTCATACATCGTGGCGTGTGTATGCAAATGCACGTGTCTGCCTATTTGGAATCCGTCTACGCCAGTGGGCTAGCAAACAGTTTGATGACGTACGGGACTGCAGCTTTTCAGTTTTGACCTCGATCGTAGCTGTTGTTGCCGTTGGTTTGCTTGCGTTGCATGTTCACCATTCAGGTCAACTCCGTTTCTCCCAAGGCGCACAGCCAAACAGCCCTTTTCCGTTTTCCGGGACGGAGTAGTGCACCACATCTCCATGGATAACGACGTACTTTTGTGAATGTATAAATGAGATGAGAATCACACGCGCGCGCACGAGAACGCATCCGACGTGTCACGTCACGTGTGCACAGCTCAACCACCTTCCTGCGTACGTGGCCCTATGGCCTACCTATACTTCACCAGCTGGCCTCCTGCTAGTGCGCGCGAGGCCGACGACGATGATATGATGCTGATGCTTGCCCGCCGTGCCGGCGTCGGTGAACCACACAAACGGGAGATTAACAAATCGTAATAAGATCTCCACCGGGATTTGATCTCTCCTCTCTCGTGAAAAATATTAATGACCCATCGGTCGTTATTGGCTACTGTATTGTAGATGGCTGCACCGTATCCATCGTTGCTGACGCACCTGAGATCGTTCACCACTGACACGCACACGGCACATCACATCCCTAATTAACTCGGGTGCAGGCGTACGTGTGTCATTAAGCAAGTCTCATATGGTGTTTTCTCTAAAACAAACCCTTCTCAACTATATATTACATTATTACTATAGATCATTAATTAGGCACGCACGCGCTAGCATACACACACGCCAAATGTCATCACGCCGACACACATATATAAGCTGGAGTAGCCAACATAGGTCCTCTTGCTTCGCTCAGATCGTGGCGAGGCCGGTGCAAATGGACAAGTGGCGCCGGTATTATTAGTTAGTTAGTTAACCAAACGTGGAGAGCGTACCGTAGCCAGAAATTAGAAATAGCAAGCTGAGACATACATGATCAATTTGTTTTTAACAGCTACTAGTAGTACTTAGTACTTATACATAGTTTGGGGTGTACTAGTAGCTTTCGCTGAGGTGTCATCGCCACGGCGGCCCACGGATCTGTCTAGCTCCCGTAGTTGAATTTCTCGTCTCAGATTTCTTTTTTCTACTCCAAAAAAATTATCAGGTTTATTTTTCCAAACAAAAGTGTTCATGATATAAAAATAGTTCAAGTTCTTCACCTAATTAGTCTACTCGTACGTTGCAAAACAGAGGTCGGTCATGACCTCAAGCGCGGAACTAAATATTAGACAATACTGCAATTAAGCTGTGTTTTTCAATCCAAATAATGTTCATTATTTTAATTTTTTTGCTAGTATAGGTCAAACGTAACATGTGCTGCATTTTGTACCGGTTGATTAAGGTCAAACGTACACGCACGCACGCTCGCGACACGCAATATGGTTTTGTGTCCTAGCACAAAGCATGTGTACACACAAACTGGAGCCTAGAGGAGGTACACATTTTCATATGTGCGGATCGATGTAACCGGTTCTTGCCGTGCGCCCGTGCTAATGAAAATTATCTCATTATTATTATTGTTCAGATTTAATTAAAACAGATACGTACACGTCATACTCTGCTTTATTACAAAGAGGAAGGTAGAGTGCCCGCAACCATGACGTTTTCATAATCTCCCGGTGCAGATGGGCGTATATACAGTTTTGTCCCTTTTGTATTGTTTTTGTTTTTGTACCACTCCTACCTAGAACAAGGTAGTTGTGGGTGGACTAAGCTGCAACCATCGTCATTATATACTGTCTGAGCTCACATTTGTGGTATACCTATTCATAATCTCTCGTGCCGTACATGAGAGCAGTATACAATGCAGGCACGAGGTCTGAGAGCGAGGCAAGCATGTCTTGTAAACGTAAATTAGTTCTAGTTTTATTTCAGCCACTATGTAAACTCACGCGCCACAGTTCGGTGAACACTCTGTTCTTGTCACCGACAAAAGAAAAAGAAAATAAAGGGAACCCCTCTGATGTGTGCCCTGTCTGTCACAGGCTGCATGCAGACCTAACGGCGCACACATACTGATAGGAGTACATGTTAGTGATCTGCATTTGCCGGTTGTCATGTATACATCACGTAGCGATCCGTTTGTTTCAAGATCATGGGTGAAGCTAGAAAGTTGATTTTTGTGAATGTTGTAAGGGGGCTGAGGGGCGCCATACTGTAGCTGTCGCACCGCTGCAGAACCCGAGGAGTGGATGGTGCCGTTGGAGCTATTTTTGGTCAGGGTGCACAAGCAGGCACAACCGCCAATGATCTTGGCTTTTCCCGACGATGTCCACGGAAATCATCGTCGCCATCACGTTGCATCCGGAGACGGAAAGCTCGCTTTGGGCCGACAGCAGGTAGCCTGGCTCACTGAAGTTGCAGCAGAGAATTCAAGCAAGGCGTTCCATCCGAGTGAGGTTAGATCGTCGGTTGTGTTTATAATGAGCCGGTGTGCAAGGGTGAAACTAGAAAATTGATTTTTGAATGTTAGGGGGACCTTAATGTTGTTTTTTTTAAAAAATTATTTTTTTCAATGAAAAATTCATATTCATATGGGGGCCTATGCCCCCTGGCATCCTGCCACCCGAGGGTGTATGGCGTTGTTGGCGCCGTCGTCACCGGCCCGGGGTGCAAAAGGAGGCACAACCGTTGACGATCTTGGCTTTTGCCGATGATGTTCGCGGAAATATAATCATCGCAGTGAGGCCTTCCAACGCGGTGAGGCTACGTCGTCAGTTGTGCTTACGATGGAGTTAGGGTAGGGGGACAACAATGTTTTTTTTCGAGAACATGCCACTATGGCATGTATTTCAGGGGGGAGGGGGGGGACAACAATGTTGAAATTTTAAGTTTTATTTACGTTTTTTTTTTGTTTTTTCATTGAAAAATTTACATGCCTCCCCCTTGTCTCCGCCCACGAGTAACATGTGTAAACAGAGGCCGCCACCATCATGTCATGATCGGTTGTCCCACCAAGCAATTTGTGTACGTAGTTGTTTGTGCTCGTGCTCGTGCTCGTGGATGTACGGTAGATAGCACATACACATTCTGTCTTTTCTTTTGTGGAGGAACATTCGACGGATCGGAGCTGCACTAATAAAAATTCTGTTGAGATTACATCATCATCAATACGATACGACGGTACGGTGGCCGCTCCTTTTTGGGCTGTGTTAGTGCCGCCGTGGGCACCCCGTCCAAATAGAGTACCTAGTGGCCACGATGGCATGGCCTGTGATCATTTCGATTTTCGATTTCCGATCCTATCTTCGGCAGAGAAAAAGCACACGGTATCATCCCAATCCAATCCATACGTATTGGCTATAATATTGGCTGAGATACAGACGCATCAATTCCTTTCACTGTGTTGTTTGCTTCTTCGATCCAACATGTTCCAGGGTCGGTGAGCCACAGAACGGGAGATTAGCATATCGTAACAAGAATCTCTACCAGGATTTGGTCTCTCTCGTGACTGACCCCGTTGGTTGTTAAGGATGTCCATATGTTTTTGTAACTGTTTAATCTTTTCCTTTTCAACTATACATGATCATTAGGCGGGCACGCGCTAAGCTAGCGCGCGCACACACCATAGTAACGCTGATAGGTCTGGCGCCTCTGAAAAAAAAAATAATACTCTGTTCTGGCCATGAATTACTCTGTTCTTGTCGCCGTGCGCACAAAACGAAAAAGCAAAAAACGAAAGAAAACGCCTCTAATGCATGCGGGCCTTGATTGTCAGTCTCGCGCACGACTTTTGATGCTTGGTTACTAGTGATCTCCGCATCTGCATCCACCGGCATTACTCGTAGAAACAACATTCTCTTATCTTGTGATGACATGATCGTCAGTACGATACGATAGTGACCACCACCGCTAGTTTTTGTGAGGAAATGGTGTGGCGTGTGATCATTTCGTCTCTCGATCGTTAGATCACATACCTTTTGGCAAAGGGAAAGCACATGGTATCATCCCAATCCCATCCCATCCCCTTTTTGCTGAGGAGCTACGGAAGCATCGATTCCTTTGCACACTTTGCTTCTTCCATCCATCCATATACCACCATATATAACATGCAAGCATAGAATCAGCATGCCTTACATACATGCGTCATGATCCATACATTCCGAGAAACAACAAGCTCTCCCTACCTACGCAACGCAACGATAAGCTACCTACTCGTTGGTTTGGTTGTTTCATTGATCGATGGAAGCAGCAGCAAGACCTGCATGCGCGTACGTCATCAGACAGGATTATTATACATGTGAATGAACGAGCTACTATACTCTAGTACTAGTACTCTGCTGACAGCGAGAATCCGATTCCAGTCGATCTACACGTACGTAGGTTTTATGTTCATCGTATCAAGAATATTGGGGATCGGTAATTATTTGTTAACAAACAAACGGTAAATGGACAGTTTCTTCCGATGTGATCGACGGGCACGTCGATCGACAGCTGACAGCAAGCACGTCGTTGTTGTCCATCTCGTCGATCGGAGCAAACGGCGCGCAATACCGCGACGGGTAGGAACGAAAAGGTCGCAGAAAGAAAGAGCACGGCCGATCACAAAGGCAAAAGCCGTCCGCCACGGCAGCAAATGGTGCGTGACGCTATGCTCTGTTGTGTCGCTATCCATGGCTATCGCCGTCACCACGCTTTCTATCCGTCTATCCCTTTCCCTGCCCGACCGCACCTGGCTGCCTGCCACCAACGAACGAGCCAGCGAGAGGTGTTTGCAGATCAACAAGCTGCTAACCTACGCCTACAAGAATCCTGTCGCCCAACAAACTTGAAACTCGAATCAAATCAATCACTCCCTATATATATATAATCACGAACGCTCGGCAACCGGCGGCAGCCGAACTTGATTGACTATAGTTTCATTCGGGTACGTACGTACGTACTTCGTCGTTGTACGTACTTGCACATGATCAATCTTGATGATGTGTAGTTTAACGGGTACGTATGGGCTCATCACAATCTGTTTCTATTTTTTGAAAGACGACATGTCCATATATGGTCTAGCTGGGTGCTTGTGGTGATGATTTTGTTAACTTAAAGATTAATCAGCTTAGTCGGAAGAGTAAAATGCACCGTAGGTCCGTTGATTTGCAGCTCTGTCCCATTTAGGTCCGTTAACTTAGAAACTATTTATTTGACCCAGTAAACTTGTAAACCGGTGTACTCCAGATCCAAACACGAAAACCAGCCTGGTTTTGCCGCGTCATCTAACAAAAACGTCGCTCCCCCATCTTCCATCCCACCCCTAAGTCCCTCCTGGTTGCATTGCTTGTGCCTCGTCGCCCATGCCGCTGGCCTCGACGTCCTTGGCCATGAACTACACGCTCCTGTGCTGGGCGACCGGGCGGCACTCCCCCGCGCTCGAGTCCAGGTGCGCGACGGCCAGAGACGCACGCCGGCTGCGGCGGGGTGGTGCTCCCCGTGCTCGCGACAGCCAGGCGGCGCACGCCGGTGGCGGCTGGCAGTGCTCCCGCGTCGGGCGGCATACGCCGGCTGCGGCGGGGCGGCGCTCCCCGCGCTCGCGGTGGCTGGGCGGCGTTCCCCGGCGCGCGTGCGCGCCGGTTGCGGTTGGGCGGCGCTCCCCGCGTTCGCGGCGGCTGGGGGGCGTTCCCCGGCGCACGTGCATGTCGGCTGCAGCGGGGCGGCGGCGCTCCCCATGCTCGCGGCTCGCGTGCAGGCACGCGGCGACCGGGCGGCACTCCCTGCGGCGGCCGGGCGGCGCTCCCCGGCGCTCGTGCGCGCGGCGGCGACGGGGCGGTGCTCCCCGCGCTCGCGGCGGCCGGGCGGCGCGCGCTGGGGGTGGCCAGGCGGCACACGCCGGCGGTGGCGGGGCGGCGCTCGCACACGTGCCTGCGGTGGCCGGGCGGCGGACGCCGGCTGCGGCGGGGCGGTGCTCCCGTGCTCGCGGCTCGCGCACAGGCGCGCGGCGGCCGGGCGGCACACGCCGACTACGTCCTCCTCGTCGCCGGCGGCTACGGGTACGCCGAGCAGGAGCTCGCGGGAGGAAAAGGATATCCCGGACCTCAAGGACGATGACGCCGTCGTCAAGCACGTGGTCGGCGAGTTCTCGACGCCCGTGAGCGGCCGCGCATCGCATGCAGGACAACCACGGCATCGCGCAGGCACGCGGGGATGGGACAAGACAAGCTCGATGGCATGCTCAACTTGGCAGATGTGGCTTGGTGGTGGTGGTGCATGGCAGCGGACCTGAGCCGGTGGACCTCCGCGGGCGGCGATGGCAAGCAGAGAGGCCAGGAGGGGCTTAGGGGCGAGATGGGAGATGGAGGAGGGGCTTTTTTGAAAAATAGCGTGGCAAAACCAGGCTGAATTCCGCTTTTAGACCTAGAGTGAAGCAGTTTACAAGTTTTCTTGACCAAATAAATGGTTTCTAATTTAACGGACCCAAATGGGTCACGGCTGCCAGTTAATGGACGTACGGTGCATTTTACTCTAGTCGGAAATGTTCATAGAGAAGACCGAGTGCACACATACATACCATGGATAACAAAAAAAAAAAAAAAAAAAAAAAAAAAAAAAAAAGAGAGAGATTATTTAGCCTCCACTGTGTGCACATGCATGTCGGTCGGTAGCCGTATCTTCGGTGGTCCGTCCTTCGTCGATATATAGCTACGAAGTTCTATTCCAAGAATACGCCTTCGTTCCTTTTTTTAAGACATTTTAGCATTTGCTCACTCCATACCATTGATCCGTCTCTCCATCGATCCAAATGTAGCTTATCATGCACATACCGTTCCTTCGAATCTTCCATATCACAAAAGACCAAATCTGTGATTCTAATCTAGACGCAATCGCATGAACAAGGCGTCAGCTTGTGGTCTTTATATAAATTGAAAAAAGTGGGTCCTAATAATAATGATACGAAATGAGTACAAGTTTGCTTTGTGTTGTCCGCCCTTCCTTTTGGTTTTTGGGTAGAGATTCGTATAGATAACAAAAGCAATGGATGATTCGCATTGGGATCAGGAGTGTCGTCGTCCATCGTTGCTTTTGGTAAAGTGAAAAGGCCAGCACTATTATTTTATAATCCCTGTTGATTGCATTGGTTTTCAGTAGCAACGCGGAAGCATCGATTCCTTGTCCCGTTTCAGTACTACCAAAAGCCTAGAGTTGGCATGATGCGAGTTCAGTTTCCACAAAAACTAAAGCACACGATTAATTTTCTGAGAAAAAAAAAAGTTGGGAGGACAAAGCTGATACTATGTCATGTGCCAATTTCAGCGTGAACTAGCTAGAAGAGCAGTGGAAGGACGAAGGAGAAAAAAACGACGACAATGCACGCATAGACCAAAAGTAGTACTATCAGTGACATGGTTTTGGTTGTCTTTACTTTTTGAACGTTGCACTTGTGAATTGTGAGTAGCTTGGTCCAGTCAGCCAGACAGGTACTGATGCTCCAACCAAAACTCTGAGCAGGCAGCCATCATATGTTCAGACAAATTACAAGTTCAGGTTCAGGGTCACGTCCAAACAAAAACAGCCCGTGAATGCGTGGACCGGCCGGAGGTGTGTATGTGCGTGTGTGTCTGCAGTACCAAAAACTCTGCACAGCCAGACTTTATTCGAGGCCTAGTAGTAGTAGCAGCACCACGAAGTCGACGGCGATGCGCCGATCGATCGTGTGCATGATGATGCAGAAGATGTAGGCATATTGACCTGCACCGCGCCGCGCGCGCGAGCTCCATGTGCCGAACTGCCGATGGCCGGCGGACGGCGCGGCGAACGCGTGCTACTACAACGATTCGCTAGCACGGGTGCATATGTTGATGGGGAGAGAGAAACCGACCGTCCTGTCCGTCGATCGGGCTGAGTTGCGCCGTACCGTGCCGTGCCGCCGTAATGCAATAAGCTCAGATCGACCTTGGTTCGTTCGCCGCCGTGACGTATAGTACGCGTGGCTGGTGTTGGACGGAAGAGGCAGAGGCACGCGACGGCTAGTGGTGACGCACGGCAAGGGACGGCCGCCGTCGAGTCCAATGGAAGGCAGCCAGCCAGGCCTGCAGGTGGCGCGTGACGCGGACGCCTCTGGCGCCCGCGGCCGGTCTCCCTCCCCGTCGGCATCGGCATCCATGTGTCGGCTGTTAATAGTCTCCGTCCGACCGCACGCCATCGTGTCCTCCGGTTACTCTACCTCCCTCGTTTTTTGGTTGGAAATGCCACGCACCGACGGACGCACGTATCATGCTCTGTCTTTGTGCCTAGTGGCCGCCACCCGACCGGCACCGGCAACGGGGCCTAGCTGCTCAACTCCATCGCCGGAGCCCCGGAGCCGGAGCCGGACCCTGCAGCCTGCGCCGTCCACCGTCCACACAAACGCGCACACGCTGTCAGGTAGGATGTACAAGTTGTGCATCATTCCTCTAATAATCCACACGCTGTCAGGGCACGTACAACGGCCGTGCTGGCCGTCGTCTCAGACTGGCAGTATTGCAAAAAGCCCCCTACTCGCGAGGAGAGAGAGGAAAGCCGTCGTCTCGTGAGAAGACGGCGACGGCTCATGCTCCCAGGCGGAGTCGCCGGCCAAAGCCCCGTTGTACGGAGCCGTCTTCTCCAATCTTGCGCTGGATCGATCTGTGGCTCGAGCAGGAAGAGAAGCGCGCCAAATCCATCCCCGCGCGTCCTTCTTTCTTTCTCCACCATTCTCCTTCGTCCTTCCTGGCCTCCGTCGTAGACGTCGAGTGCGGCGGCTCCAGTGAAGCCAAATGGCGCGGCGGCGGCGGCGGCCATCCCCGTTGGTCGCGGCAATGATGCGGCGGCGGCTTGCCATACGGACGGGACACCAAAGATGGAAGGCAGTGGGTTCCAGTCAAGGATTTGTTATCTGCAGATTCGTTGTGGCTATGGATGCCCTCAACCTCCGACGCGTCTGCCCCTCAACTGAGCAACAGTTCTTCTGCTTTTTTTTTCTTTCTAAAACGATGTTCTTCTACTGCAGTGGGTTCACCATCGAGCAGCGCCATTCCCTCATCTTCTTGTAAAAATTATCTGTTTAGTTGCTACCTGCAAGATATCAGTTCTGAAGCTATCCTCTAGAACATCAGAAATCAGATATTCAGTGTACTGTGCACTGAAAAACTGAATGCTTGCTACTGAATGCATACTGATAACTGAATGCATGCTAAATGCCTTGCCTTGTTGCTAACTGAATGCTTGCTACTGAATGCAGGTTCCCATAGCGTCACCTGTTTGCCTTCTCACTTCATTTTGAGTGTGGTCGTTTTGAGTAGCGTCATTTGTATTGATTGTTATAAAAAAATATTGTAACCATATTCATCATCTTATCTACACTTGATCATGTTTCTCTCAAATAGCAACAAAATGGCATACAAAGTGTATTCGTAATTGATCGTAGTCATATGCAAAGCATTAAACAACTTGCATACAGCTAAACAGACGGCCCACTGTACAAGCTGTCTATTTAGCTGTCTGTGTTCGGATTCCAAGAACTTAAAGACAGCTTGCCGTCTGTGGGTTATACATGCCCTCAGGACGTCTCCGATATTAATTAACTCCTACCCCAGTGGCCTGTTGTCCCCCAGCTTCCAGACCCCACCCCTGACCCGTTCCAGCAGTTGAACCACACTTGCATTAATTCCAGATGCCTTGCACCACATGATCACGACGACGACCACGATGATGGGTTAATTAGCGTGCATCATCTCCTCCTAGCTACTTGCGGATCTGAATCATTGATGGTTACAATACGCATGATGGATTGTGATATTCTGCCACCATGTCGCCGTGCGTGTTGTACATTGCAGCGTGCACCAACATTAGCACGTACCACCGCTGATCTGCTCAATATCGACACTAGGCGGACACAGAAGCAGAGTACTCTGTTTTGTTTTGCGACCAGAAGCAGAGTACTCTGTCGAGCCGAGGCAAAACGTCAGGCACCACCGCTAGATTATCAAGTGCAACTTTTTTATGCTCAATATTCATGTCAAATGGGTCTGTTCGGCAAGTAGAAAAGCTGATAGCTGGCAGATTCAATAGTGGACTGTAAGGGGAAATAAGTTAAAATCTGCCAAACCTGTCGGCATTTCTACCGGCCGAACATGCCCATATCTTTTTTGAATTTATGTCAAATGCCATTGCCACACCAGGGCCTGGACAGATATTTTCAAATTTACACACTTTTCATATTATTTTTTGTAGATAAACCAGAAACTAGTACTACCAGATAAACGTCGCGTTTATAGAAATAATAAAAAATATAGGGATCAAATTCATCCAACAAACCTGGGTTATATAGTAGTGGAATATATATATATATATATATATATATATATATATATATATATATATATATATATATATATATATATATATATATATATATATATATATATATATATATATATATATTATTTTGCAATTTCCAAACAATATCTGCCCAACTAACATGACCAATATCCATCTCGATTCTGGCTACGTTGACTTTTAGCACAGCAGGTGCAGGTGGATGGAGTTTGTTAGCCAGCTGTGGTGCACGTGTGCATGAATGCACCACGAGGTTTCCTTTCCCATCTCTGTTTAATTTAGTGAGCACGTACTTGAGCTACCTAGCTAGCTATGCAAGCGGTTAGCAGACAACAGCAACAACCCACAGCTCACTCAACGGTGCGTGCCTACGTACATACATCCATCCATACATTACATTTAAAATTTAAATACCACAGGGAATCTTATTTGGGATCATATATACCCAAACAATTTCCCCATCTAACAACATACCCATCCTGATTTCACTTTACATGAGATCAAAATTATATACTACATACTATAGTAGTATCGGCAAAATTTATTATCTTGCTCTCCTCTGTTATCTAACGAGCAAGTACCGACGAAGGGACACCTTCATGTGAACAATATACTGTACAATACAGGCACGAGGTCCGAGTGTGACCACTCAAGCATATGCATGTCTTGGAAACTTAATCACTATAGTTCAATTCAATTCCAGCGGTTATGTAAACTCGTGCGCCGTCACTGTTCTGGCCAAAGAATGCTCTGTTCTTGTCGCCGTACCCACGAAAGAGAAAACGAAAAGCCTCTGATGATGCGGGCCCATTGTCAGTCACGCTTGATCTCTGCATCTGCACATCCAGCGGCATTACGTAACGCAGCGATCCGTTTCAGAAAGATGCACGAACAGAGGCCGCCACCACCATTCTGTGGATGAACATTTAACGGACCTGCACAAACAGCATTCCTCTGATCTCGTGACACTTTCGTCAAAAATACGATATGAACATTTAACGGACCACCACACCACCACTGCTGAGGCACCCCCATCAAATAGAGTTACATACCTGCTAGTGGCAATTAATGGCGTGGCGTGAGATCATTTCAGTCCGTACATACTACGAGTATACTATGCGTTATGATGATTCATGCAGTCCCTAGGACTAGTACTCTGCTGAAAGCAAGAATCCGATTCCAATAATGTATACGTACGGCTTACGGAGTATGTTGGTATCAAGAATATTGGGGAATCTTTAATCATTTATGTCCGACAAACAAACGATAAAATGGGCAGTTTCCTCCGATGTCATCGACGACAACTTTTTTGATCGGCACGTCGATCCACAGCGACAGCACGTCGTCCTTGGTTCATGACGTCGTCGATCGGAGCAAACTGCGGTACCCGGAGTCCCGGATAGGAACCAAGGGTCACAGAAAGAAAGAGCACGGCCACCGCGCGCGTCGGCCGGTCGATCACAAAGGCAAAAGCCGTTTGCTACGGCGGCGGGTGCTTGCGTTGGTGCGTGACGCTACTGCTCATGTCCCTATCTAATCTACATAGGCATCGGCGCATCGCCATCCTTCTATCCACATATCTATGCATCCCGCTGCCTGCCACTAACGAACGAGCCAGCGAGAAATGTTTGCAGATCGACATCCATCAAACTACCTACGCCGACACGAATCTGAATCCCGTCGCCCAACAAACTTGAAACTTGAATCAAATATATTGTTGTATATAAACCCCCGCCGCGCCTGGTGGCTCATGGAAGCTTGCTAGCGCAGCTGCCAAACAACTTGATTTATAGTAGTTTCTTCAATCTGGTACGTATATCTTCGGTACCCTACTTCGGCTACTTGCATTGCACATTCATTCATTTTCGTATCTTCGGTGGTCCTCCGTCCTTCGATACCTGAAAGGGTTTATTTCCAGAAGAGTACTGCAATCGTTCCCCCTTTTTTAAGACCGTTCAATATCGCTCACTCCGTTCCATTCAACCATCGGTCTCCATCGATCCATCTGTAGGCGTTGTCTGTGGTCTTTGTAAAAAAAATATAAAAAGTTTTTTTTTATTTTTTTAAAAAAGTGGGTCGTTACAATGATACGAAATGAGTACAAGTTCAGTTGTGTTGTCCGCCCTCCCTTTTGGTTTTTGGGATAGAGATTCGTACTATAGTAGAGTAGCACCAGATAACAAAAGCGATGGGTGATTTGCATTGGGATCGGGAGTGTCGTCGTCGATCGCTGCTTTTGCAAAGTGATGAAAAAGATCAGCACCATATATAATCCATGTTTTGTTAATTGATTAGTTCAGCAGCTACGGAAGCATCGATTCCTTGTCATGTTTTCCGTACTAGCCAAAGTGGCACTAGCTAGCATCCATGGAGTCTTCACAGAAAGCAGATGATTAATTAATTTTCTATGATCAGAGAGAGCTTTGTGACCACGGTGATTACAGAATTCCGTGGCCTGGCTGTAGGCGGTAGGCGCCCTTGCCTGGTCCAGTCAGGCCGGTACTGAGGCCCAACCAAACACCGCGAGCAGGCAGCCATCTGTTCAGATATTTTAGGCTATCGTCCATACTCCAAACAAAACGAAGCCCAATGCGTGTGACTGCACCTGCACGGCTGCACGCCAGACCGCCAGACTTTGAGTTGGAGGCCTACCAGTAGCACCAGGACGACGACGAGTCGACGGCGATTCGCCGATCAGAGTTTGTCGCCGATCAGAGTTGGCATCCTACACCGCGCGGCGAACGCATGATAGTGTTAGCAATTCACGAGTAGTTCACTAGCATTGATAGGTTCAATTCGAAAATTACAGGGTAATTGGGGGAAGAACAGAGGGACTCGCCGCGGCGAGAGCAGGTGGGGAACGAGAGGAGGAAGACGGGTTCAGGAAGTTACAAATCAATCGATGCCCTCTCCTCTCTCAGAACGGGAGTATATAATCTACGCCATCCATTCTGGGCCGCGGACACGAACGTTGGGCCGAGCCTGCCTCCTGGGCCGCTGGGCTGCTGCTGGATCAGGTGGGCCTTCATCAGATGAAATCCTGTCTTCGCTCGTATCGCATCATCAGGTTCTTGCAGTCCAAGATCATCGTACTCGCCGATGGGCGCGCCGACATTCCCCGGCCTTGAGAGACGGCTTGACCCCAAGCCGGTGCACGCGGGAAACGCTCCTTGAGATGCAGGGGTTCCCATGTAGCCGAGACAGCGGCATGTGCGACCATTGCACCAACACTTCTTCCACCGGGCGTCGGCTCGACGACTGCGATGCCTTTGAAGCACTTTCGGAGGCACCCGAAACTCGACCGCATCATTAGGGGGATCGAAGTTACCACTTGGTCACCAGCAACGCTTTCAGTTGCGAAACATGAAACACTGGATGTACTGCAGATCCTGCGGGCAATTGCAACTTGTATGCCACCTTGCCAATCTTGGCTAAGATCTTGAAAGGGCCAAAGAAACAAAATGACAGCTTGTGATGAGCTCGACGAGCCACTGTCGACTGCACATACGGCTGTAATTTGAGGAACACCAGATCACCAACTTCAAAGTGCCGCTCAGAGCGGTGCTTATCCGCTTGCTTCTTCATGCGGGCTTGTGCACGAAGCAAGTGCTGGCGCACCAGGTCATGCATCAAGGCTCGTTCAGCCAGCCAAGACGACAGCTCGGGAACCGGAGCAGCAGAATCAATGTCAAGACCAATGTGGCGAGGGGGAAAACCATATAAAACCTCGAATGGTGATCGGCCCAGAGCAGAATGGAACGAAGCATTGTACCAGAACTCTGCCAAGGACAACCAGGAACTCTAGCGACGTGGGCGAACGCATGATAGTAGGGGCTGCTAGCACGGGCGGATGGAGATTGGAGAGAGAGAGACCGATGGTACTACTCTCCAGCGATCTGCTGGTTGCTGCCACCGTGGCGTGCTTCCGATGCATTGCAAGCGCCGCCGTGCCGTGACGCGCGGCTGCTGGTCGAAGAGGCAGAGGCACGCGACGGCAGGTGCTGCTGAAGGACGCACCGGCCGCCCGCCCGCCCGCCGTCGAGTCCAACGGAAGGCAGCCAGCCAGCCCAGGTGGCGCCTCCCTCCCCGTCGACATCCGCATCTGTCCGTGTCGGCTCTTGTCCCTGTCCGATCGCACGCCACCGCCCACACCGGCGACCTCTCCCGTTTTTTCGGTTGCAAATGCCTGCCCGTGGCCACGCACCGACGGCCGCACGTATCATGCTCTGTCTTTGTGGCCATCCGACCGGTAACTGCGCCTACTCGCCGGACCCAGCTGTTAACCTTCGCCGTCCACGTACGTTGGTGTCGGTGCCACTGCCACACAAACACGCTGTCAGGTTGTACTACAAGTACAGAATTCCTCTGATAATCCACGCTCTACGTGTAGTACCATTCCAATAATTACTCCAGTGGCCTCCTGCCCCCCAGCTCCAAGAATCAAGACCCCCCTGCAGTTGAGCCTGACGACTTTCATTAATCCCAAAAAAGATTCCTTGCACCACATGATAGATCAAGATGATGATGCATCATCATCATCATCATCAACTTGCGGAGACCTGATTTAATGAGCCACCGATTGCGACCGTGCGTACATAATGATGGATTGTGATATTCTGCCACCACATGTCGCCTGGAGTATGTACCGCGTGCGACCGTGCGTACATGCACACGTGCACGCGCATCCATCATCATGCTACTCCGTACACCTTTGCTCTGCTCACTCTTGACAATATCGCACGCCGAGTACTCCCTCCGTCCTATTGAAGATGTCGCCCGGGTAGCGTGTTTGTAAGAGGGGCACGGATTTCCAACGACATCTTCAATGGGACGGAGGTAGTAAATCATAGGCACAAGCACTCTATTTTTTTGTCCCCTCAACTATAGACGCAGGGTACTCTGTCAAACCAAGTGCGTAGATACGGGTTGAGGTACAATAATATAGTTGTGCAATTTCGAATCTACACATCTTGGTAGTGGCAGTTAATCTTCCTAGCTATACGAACAACATCAAAGGGTGCCAAAAATCACTTTGGTGGTAATAACTCACATGCAACAAACCTGGAGTATAAAGCAGTGGAGTATGTATGTAATCAGTGCGTGCAATATGCACGCTTACTATATCTAAATTTGCAAACAATTATTTTCCCAACTAACGATATCCATCCCGATTGTACGTTGACTTTGAGCAACGTATGATAGCATGCATCAGGTGGTTGATTGATCCGAGTTCGTTAGCCAGCTGTGTGCTGCACGTGTGCATGAATGCACAACGAGGTTTTCCTCTTCGGCTCTCCCATCTCTGTTTAATATTAGATTAGCTCGCTTTTATAGTTGATTATCTTTTCTTCATATATATATATATATACTACTCCTACGAACTAGTAGTACTGAACCTGATCTACCTAGGTACTAAAGGAGTGGTTAGCAGACAGCAGCAACAACCCACAGCTCACCTCAACTGTGCGCGGCTACGAACATACTGTATATAATATTAATGCAGGGGATCTGATTTGGATCATACCCAAACAATTTCTCCAACTAATGATATATCCATCACGATTCCGCGTTGACTGCGATCAAAATTATACTTATACGTACTAACTAGCTAGTATATGGGCAAAATTCATTATCCTCCTCTCCTCGGTTGCCTATAGCGAGCAAGTACTGATGAAGAAACACACATCTCTAAATATCTACCGACTACCGGCTTGGATATCATGCTTTCGGAGTTTGTATGTGTGCAGTGCCACAGATTGCTGATGGTTCAATATCGTGATCTTTTCCGCTGCTGGTGTGTCCCACCTGATCTTAGATAAAAATCACACCGGCGATAACGAATATCGCCGGTTCTGTGTATTTTTATACTCTGTGATGAATTTTTTCTTATCTGAGGAACAACTAAGTAGTCATGCCACTTCTTTGGGTTACACGGACCGTTGCAGTCGTTGATTGGTGTGGCGTTATTACCATGCTGCGCTCTTAGCTGCTTTTTTTCTAGAACGAGCTTAATTAACTGCTTAGCTTTAATTTGCAGCGTTAAGTCACCGTATGTAGGGAGAGGAGGCACGGGACATGCGTGCAGCGGTGCAGGCTGCAGGGAGGGCCTGAACCATGTGTGCGTTTCTCAATTTGTTCATTCATGGGTTCAGAATTGACGGCACGAGATGCGTGTTCGATCGATCATACGCAACAATCCCTGAATGTCGCTGAGTAGGACATTTAATTAAGCAACATCAACAAAACAAACATATGGATGCGTACATGCAACACCAAGTACGTACTACTACTACGTTGCTTGATGTGCCTGTTGTTCGATTAGTGCTGTGCTTACAGCATCACAACATTGCATGCTTTTGGTTTAATCATCATCAGGGTTTTCCGGCCGTGCACGATCACTTGCTGTTGCGTAGTACTAGTGATGTACGTCGCTGGTCGGCTGGTCGCACTTGGAACCGTACGTAACTAAAGATCGATATATTGCCCTCTTGGATGGGCATGTCATCGTACTTTGGTTCAAATGAATTCATCTCTGACAGTAGTAGTGTTACAGGATCAGGGACGGACGCCATCACTATCAGATACACACGGCGCCACCTTCGATCAGATCACCGTGCTTAATAAACTAATAAGAAATGTCTGAAAAATCTAAAATCTACGTTGGCGTCATGCAATGGGAACTCTTTTTTATTTTTATTTTTTTCTTTAAAAGGTAGGGGCAAAGTATGCTCTATATTCAGATCGTCGGTTTGGGTTACAATTTCAAAAGGATTTTATATTAACTCACGTTACAAGGGTTACCGTGGTTCAGAGTAGCCGCCCTGCAGGGCACACGGTGGACTCGAAGCAAGCAACTGCGCCACTGCGTGTGGTTCGAGAAAACTGCAGATGCAGTGGACCAGCGGTTGGCATTGGGCGTGAGATCCGAGAGAGACCCAGAATCACTCCGCTTCGTCGTCATGTTCCACAACTCCAACTCCAAGACGGCGCCCGCCGCCGCTCTGGGGCTCTGGGCTCTGCCTCTCTGCTCCTTGCTGTATGCCTGCGCATCTGTTTCTGAGAATTCAGGATAAGCATATGCATATGGTCCGGTCTGCAGTCTGCTCGCATGATGCCAATTCATGTCAGTTGCCATGCCCATCTGAAAGGGACATTTTCCTTGGACGAAGGGTACAATGAGATTCCAATTCCAGCCACGATCAATCTTGTTTTTTTTTTTATTAAGATAGAAAATTACCAATGACTAAGAACTTGCACGTGTCATTAGCTGCCGAAATCTGCCGGTTCAGACACGGTCTAACAAGGAGCTTTTAGCGTAGCAGGCACACCGGGCCACAAAGTAGGAGCAACTTTTGGCACTGCACAACACTAGTAGCATGGTTACCTTGGCAGTCGTCGTCGCTGACTTTGGGTTCGGTCCCGTCTGCAAATGATTCTCCGGTCATTTTTTTTCTTCTCTTTATACCTTTTGGTATCCAACAGACTTGAGTTGGCCAGTACACCGACGGTGCTAATTTAATGGTACTGATCAATCTGATTGTGGGGTGTCGATATATATAAAAATAATGACAAGCATTGGACACATACATACAGCACCCACTCTAGCACAAGTGTACATGCTGCAAACTTCAGTAATGTGGTTGCGGAATCGAGGAAGGTAGTAGCCGAATTTGTGTAGGTAGGATCAGAAGAACAGCCGACCACCGTTCCTAGTTCCTGCCCACTCACGGGCTGAGCCCACGCAAACGTTTTTCACAAACAACCATTTAGGCCCAGTGAGCTACATTCATGTACGTAGCCCACGTCCTTCAAATAAGGCCGGGCCCCTTCCACGCCAACCCACACTCCCTTGGATGGGCCCAACAATAACCCAACCCAATTCTTAAAAAAACAATAACCCACCCAACCCCATGCTTGGATCGTTCAAGCACTGACACTTACTCCATCCACAAAATAAGTGTCGTTTTGGGTTTCGTCACAAAGTTTGACGATTTGTAAAAAATACGCCAAGAATATTTATATTTTTAAATAAGTTTATTAAAAAACAAGACGTAAAGATCTTTCCGATTATACTAATTAAGATAAATATTTATATATTTTATATATAATTATCGGTAATTGTTTCTCAGGAAGCGAGAATAACAGTATTGTGGGACGGCGGGAATACTTGGGTTGACTGTACTATTCTATTCTTTCATTTCATGTTTATTATGAGGCTGATAGTTTTATTATGTTTGACAGGTTCTATTAATGAAGCAGGGCTTTCTAGAAAGAACTTTCGCTGCTTAGATCTGACATGCCACGTGATCTCCTATTTTGGAGTATAGCTACACGCCTACACTATATTAAGTGTACAAGGATTTTAATAAGCCAAACATTATAGGTGCACTGTATTAAGATCACAGGACCAACATAACAATAGTCCTTTGGGGAGCATTTTCATAAGTCAAACAAAAGGTACAAGGATCGAGGGATGACAAAAAAAAGGTCATAACACACAACCTGCAAAACTACAGCACTCAAGTTGTAGGTTACAAGAAACCCACAAAAAAAAAAAAAAAAAAAAAAGAGGAACCCCCTGTCATAACACACACAACTGCGTACCTTTACTGATATTCATGCTCTGTTTTTCACTGCTGCAACATGATATTACAGACCTGAATGACATTTTTATGGGATCCAAGCAACATGGCTGCAAGCCTAGGAGTTTCTGCCCACGAGTGCATGTCTACAAGGGCATGATGTGTGAACCTGCAGGAAATTGCCAGTGCATGTACACTAAAATGGAGCACTACTACTAACAACCCATACAATTTATCTCAGAAGTACACCAATCCAAGGCAACCCAATATGCAGTTCTGGCTATGCCGCATAGTCAGAACTTACAAGTCACACGAGCTACTGCATATGTCAGAGATTAGATGAATATGGCGGGCACTTATTCCTGAAATGCAACGAAGTGAAAAAGGTGTGGAGGGAATTGAACCTGGAAACTGTATGTTGTCAATTAGCTGAGTGTGGATCAGCGAAGGAAATGACGGAACTCGTTATGAAGATGGAGCCTAAAATGCAACTGACTGTGATATTGTTGCTCTGGCTCTGGTGGGATGAACGAAACAAATTCAGAGAAGAGGCAAGAAGAAGACCGGCTTATGGGAGCCCAGTCCCTATTTCCAGATTTTCGTCAGAACCCAAAATGGACCAAACCTCAGCAAGGGAACTTCGAAGTTAATTCTGATGGGGCTTTCGACCATATGAACTGCTCGGGAGGCTGGGGTTTCATCATTCTTGATGACCAGGGCGCCACGGTGACTGCAGGTGCAGGTAAAGAACAATTTCTACAGAGTGCCTTGCATGCAGAATTGCTTGGCTGGCCTGAAAGCAGTGGCTCAGCTGGGAATTCGCAGAATAGTACTGGAGACTGATGCCTCTCTTGTGACAGCCCTGAAGGATTATGCCTATCACCTATCGGCCATGAGTCTGCTGGGCCTGAAGGCACACCGAACAACGAGAACATATCACTTCTGTCTGAATGGCTGAATGTGGTTCTTATGTTCTTATGGTTGTTTCCTTCCTTTGGATGCAAGATGATAAGAAAAACATTTTCCTGTTTCTGTGCAAAATAAGTGGGGCAGAACACACACATAATTTTTTTTTGACACAAAAGACTGTGGGGGAGATCCCCACAGTGTCAATTTTATAAATTTTAAGGAGGAGTACAAAGATACTTACAACATGCTTTAACTAAAAGCATCCAACCAAAAGCAGAAGGCTGACCTCAGGTCGTCCTTAAATCTAACTGATTGACTAAAACTCTGAAATTTAAAATTTCAAAACCACAGGGCTAAACTAGGCTGTCATCGTTGGAAAACTTTATCATTCCCGAGCTTCCACAACTCCCAGGCCGCGATCATGGTCACCTCAGTCAAACAAGGTATAGTGTGTGTTGCTCTGGCTTCTGCATACCTGTCAAGTAGGTTGAGTGAGATGTCCCAGCTGATCCCCAGTTTGAGCTAACATTCTCTGGCAAAGGGACAATCAAAAAATAAGTGATCAATTGTCTCAAGGGTTCATGTGTTGCACATGATGCAGTTTGGGGTTCCTTCAAAGTTCAGATGTCTCCTTTGCAGCATATCCTTTGTGTTTAGTCTGTCCACTAATATCAGCCAAATGAAAAACTTTATCCTGGGAGTGCATCTGGATTTCCAAATCACTTTGAAAATTTGGTGGGCTTCGATCCCCTTGAAAGCATATGAGTAGAAGCCCTTGGAGCTATAAGAGTTGCCCCAGATTGGCGCCCAACTGTCCAAACTGTCCTCATCATATTCAATAAGCTCTAAGCAGCTCTGGAGTTCCTGGAAATCTTGATGAGCTTCAGGTGTAAAAGGCAGCATAAAGAGGGTATCAAGGTCCTGTGCATGAGCAGCTTCAAAAACTGAGATGGCAAGAAGACACAGATAATTGTACCCTCTGTTAAGCATTTTGTATTCCATGTGACTTACTATTACATTAGTTCACAAATTTATTGTATAGTTGCAACATGAGAGTTTTGTAGAATTGGGCACGATTGAGAGCATCACCGGAGGATTGTTTTGCTTGTATGAGAGCTATGGGTTGCACTGAT
Source organism: Themeda triandra (assembly GCA_018135685.1). Taxonomy (NCBI): domain Eukaryota; kingdom Viridiplantae; phylum Streptophyta; class Magnoliopsida; order Poales; family Poaceae; genus Themeda; species Themeda triandra. Next base: position 172,946 of record JAENPR010001030.1, on the reverse strand, counting down.
GCAGCGGTCGTGGGGACGATCATGGTGGGGAGGAGGTCACCACCGGAGGAGTAGCCCGCCCGCCTGCGATAGAGTTTAAGCAGGTCATAAGAAAATACAGGACAACAAAGCAGAAGCCAACCAGACAATTTTTCATATTTCAAACTTACTGTGGCACGCATAAAAAAATGCCGGCGGCAGGGCAACGCTGCAGGCCACCGGCAGCTAGAGCAGGCGTTCGACATCCACCGGCACCGCTCCAAGGAACAGATGGCACGCGCAGTTCATCAGGAGGTCGTCGCCGTCGCCGCCTTCCGCCATGTCCGATGCAGATGTGGTAGCGTTCAGCAGCGAGCGGAGCCCGGTGCAGCAGGCGCTCGTAATCGTCGGCGCCGTGTCGTCGTGGCCGCTGAGGAATCGTCCGCAGCTGCTGACGGCTTCGAGAGGGCCAAGGCAGGCGCCGGTGGCGGTAGTGGCCGATGCAGTGGTCAGCACGGCGCTCGGGCGCGTCGTCGGCGGTAAGCGAGAAACGAGTATTCACCTGCGGACGTATCCCCCCTCAACAACGGTTCAGATTGGAACCGAAAAGGGATCGAGATGGTGGTTACCAAATAGATTATGTGACAACGTGGCCGTCACGCATTTACTATGCACCGTAACAAAAACAGGCAAGCCGTGGCTTCCAGTACAAGGACACGGGCGCGCTATAAAGAGGTGAACAGATCGGGCGGGAAGAATAGGTTTCGGTCCAAATCAAAAGTAGATCTAGGTAAGTCGTGGCTTGCAGTGCAAGGAGACACCAGCACAGCGATGGACAACGCAGAAACAACAGCTGATGAAGAAATGGAGCCCAGATTCAAGGGAGATAGCGGCGAGGTAACAGATCTCAACGCAGCTGATCAAGGAATGCTGCCTAGATCCAAGGGAGATGGCGACAAGGTAACAGATCTAAACTACTCTGCTCTGCGAATAGAAAAGAAGAAGCAATATTATTCTTGATCTAAACTACTCTTACGATGTTCAGGGGAATAAAATCGCAAAAACGATGAACACTGAAGGAGGAATAGATATGCAAGATAGCTACTGGGGAGATTATAGCATTGTGTCAGAGGGAGAAGTTGAAGGGAGCTGGGAGGTGGATGGATTTTCTTCGACAGAGGAGATCGAAAATGAAGAAACAGAGGACAACATTGCCGTCAGACAAGAAGGTCGGGTTCGGGAAACTGTTGATTCAATCCATGAAGTAGCAGGCAACGAAAATCAGATTGATCACACACATAATGACATCACATTGGGAGCCGAAGCATCAAAGCAACCAGTACTCACAACTTTGTCATACAAGAAAAGGTATTGTCCCTTGAAATCTCTTATTGATAAATGAAATCTTAAACAAAGTTACAAACATTTGTGATCTTGAAACCCAAGTTACTTCAACTCACCTGTACATTCAGTTTCATAGCATTCCTTTTCCTGCACTCTTGAATAAGTACATCTAAAATGTCAAAAAAAATTGATTTGTGACTGCACATACATAGACCTTACTGCCGTGCTGTGACTCTCTTTCATATAAGAAGCTTATATTAGAGCTTATGGAAACCTTTTTCTGCTATTGACCTAAGTAGAAAAAGCTTATATTAGAGTTTATCGACCAAGCTTAAAAATGCCAAAGGCTATTCCCAATATTCAATCATAGAAAGTATATGAACTTCCTGACACAGCGGATTATGCTTTAGGACAAACCAAAGTGCCAGAAATAGATACTGCTATTGACCTAAAAGTTCAGATGGCCAGGAAACCTTTTTCTGCTATTTTGATTAGATCCATCTGCTTGGAAGCTGAGGAAGTTGATGCACAAATGAGAAATTATTTTGAACTCAAATCATAGGAATGAGTTTATAGTGCCTGAACCTGTATAAAAAAAAGTGCATGCCATGTTTGTGTAAGTTTACAAGCGTATGTAGTTTCATTAGCCTTGTACCTCTCATAGTTTCCAAGTCGTTTGAATCTGAAACCAGTGGACGGTTATAGATATAATGTGTTTTCAAAAACATAGATTGAGTTTGAGATAGGTTTCAAGTTTTCAACTGAATGGATTGCATTAAAATATGCTGATCCCACACTGAAGTTACAATTTTTGATACTGTCTTTACTGAAAAACTGTTATTTTTATGCAGAAAGAGGGGTAGAGAAGGCCCAGACTCATGCTTGGAAGCACCGGGGATTTCAGCAGTTGAAAGAGCAATACAATCAGCCGGTGAACGTCCTGGTGAACCAATATTTTACCCATATGTCGGCACAACGTTCGCATCATTTGAAGCAGCAAAGGAATTCTACAATTTATATTCATGGGAGATTGGATTTGGCATCAGAGAATCACGAACTAAGACTAACTCAAATAATTACACAACAAGGAAAGACATGGTGTGCTCGTGTGAGGTAATTCGTGCTATATATGATTTTTAGTTTACTACAAAAGAGGAACCGAGTTTATCAGAAACCAGATGCATTGAAAAAGATGATTACTACAAAAACTAACATTGCTTTGAACCTGCTTGTGTTTTTCCCAGGGATTCTGCAGGAACAAGAGGGCAGCTTCAGTAAGGACAGGTTGCAAAGCAATGCTGCGCCTACATCGAACTGAGAATCATTCATGGATAGTAAGTAAAATAATCTCAGAACACAACCATCCTCTGTCCTTGAGCTTTGGTGAGAAAAAACAATGGGGATCACACAGCTTCGTAGATCCAGTGACAAAACAATTCATAGAGAGGCTAAGGAGAAACAACATACCTATAGGACGGCTATGCAGCGTTGTTGGGGTTTTCTCTCCGGCAAACGAATTGACAATAAGAAAACAAACTGTCAAAGCACTGTGTGCAAGGTTAGCACAAGAAGACATACAGGATGACATGAGAAAGACTATCAATATACTTCGAAAAATGAAGGAAGAAGACAATGAGTTTGAAGTCAGATTCAAAACTGACAACGATGACCGAATTGAGGCCATGCTGTGGTGCACCGGGAAAAACAAAAGGGATTTCTCCAAATTTGGAGATGTAGTCACTTTTGACACGACCTATCGGACAAATCTGTACAACCTACCGTTCGGCATATTTGTAGGAGTTAACAGCCATTACCAATCAATTATATTTGGTGGCGTGCTGCTGACACATGAAAGGACTGAAGATTTTGAGTGGACATTTAGCAATTTCATTGAAATAATGGGAGGGAAACAACCACAAACAATACTGACAGGTATGAATCATCAAACATATGTAAAAATAAGGTTTCGACTACTAGTTTTACATAGATACGATTTCAACTAAAATGAGTACTACACCATTTACATGTCCATTTTATTACTAAATTACAACATTACTGATATCTTCCATCGAACCAGATCAATGCCAAGGAATGGCGGCAGCAATAAAATCAACTATGAAGGGCACACGACACCGATGGTGTAGATGGCATGTGTTGAGAAACGCGAAGCAAAAAATAGGCTCACCATACTCAAAGAAGAGTGGGTTCAAGAAAAGCTTCAACAAACTAATAACCGAAGAGATATCACCAAGTGCATTTGAGCGGAAATGGTTGAAGCTAGTGGTCGAATACAAGCTTGAAGACAACAAGTTCATGACACGTGCATACAGAATGAGAGGCATGTGGGCAAAGCCTTATTTCATGGATATTTTTTGCGCAGGGATGACAAGCACACAAAGGAGTGAAAGTGCAAATCACATGCTAAAGAGATTCATTCAACGGTCTGCACCAATGCACATATTCGTCACAAAGTTCAGTGAATTCCAATTCGATAGAAACCAAGAAGAAGAGAGAGAGAACCATTTAACACGCCAGGTAATTCTAAACACACTAATTTTGATAAGGTTGTAAGTCCAACTGAACAATTGTGCTAGGTAAATACCCTCATCTTTGACATGTAATCTGCAAATGATTTATGTAGGCACAATGAATAATATTTAATAAGATAATGTAAAGAAAAAAAATAACATTGAATTTGGTATTGTTGTCAACAAGAATCATAATAAGAAAAATTACAGGTTGGGACTCATAAAAACAATTGCAATGAAATTTTATCAAGACATGTAAATATAGTTTAATCATTAGCATATTTAGCATTTATGTATGATAATGTTTGACTTTACTGTGACACAACAGCAAACAAGACGCAGGCGCATAGGTGTGCCGATAGAACGACATGCTGAAACTATATACACTCGAGAGATGCATGAAAGATTCTATAAGGAGCTATATAAAGCTGGTTCTTACAAAATTGTTGATAAGTCAGCTAATGAGAAGAGATTTTCAATGACACACATTAAGGACATTGGAGATGAAGATCCTACATTATTCACAGTGCATGTGATAGAAGAGGAAAAGCTAATATGCAGTTGTGGACTCTTCGAACACATGGGGATGCCATGTAGGCACATACTGAAGGTACAAGGATAGATACAATGAATTATTCATTCACTGATTGTGTTTTTCTGAAGTACGACTGTACAGCCATAAGAATAAAAACCAAATATCTCATTCAATTCTTATAATCCACAGGTCCTTATGCACTTGGACATTCCGGAGATTCCCAAAGGAAACATACATGCTAGGTGGACTAAGATCATGGAAGAGAAACAAACAGAAATCCAAGCTGAGACAATAATTTCACAAGTATCCAATCAGTCAAACGAGTTGAAGAGGCGAGTGCTCATAATGAAGGCCCTAGAGCTATCACAGTCAAAGGAACCAATCGACGACAACGCATTCTCAGAAGCAGTTAGAGCAATGGATGGCCTATTGCCTAAATGTCAAGGCCAAGGAAAGGAGGTGGTAAAGGAGTCAACTCAAGAAAGAAAGGGGATATGCTCAGCTGAATCAAGTCTGCAACTATCGCTACCACCGAGACCAAAGAGAACAGGAAGGCCTAGAGACACTTCTCTAAAATCGTGGAAGAAGCACAGCAAGCTAGAGAAGGATACGAGAAGAAGCGATGAAGAAAAAGAAAATGAAGTGCAGAACATAGAAGATCAGGCAAAACAAGGAAAGACAAGAAAGCTCTGTGATCTGCTTCAAGTGACATAGTTACTGTGAAAATAGATCGAAAAATGATGAGTTTTTACTGTATCTGAATTTACATTAATTAATCCTAGAACTTTCTGCAGACTTATTGAGATGGATTGTACTCTGAAACCTTTCGCTAATGTTGATCACTAATGTCGAACCACATCATGCATGTCTTTTAAACACGTCTTACATGTTCATTATACAACGTTTATCAAGGTGCATTAATTCCCTACATGTGAATACACGAGCAAGTGAAAAAGTGTTCATTTCATCTATGATCCTGAAGTGAACATACCTGAAACTAAACGGGTACAGTTAACAGGTTGTTCAGGGTGCTGTCTACCTAACAGGGTGTTCATGAAGAAGGAAGTCTAATATCATTCATATACACAATTGTGTTGCTAGTTGATACAAAACTCAAGTTCACATTTGTTCACACGTAGCAGTGCAACTGCACAAGCATTTAAAACCATAAAATTAGATTCATAGTAACATGCCAATCGGTAGCAACTTCGTTCACACTAGTAGATGCAATAACAGTCTTGCACTTAACTATTACAAGCACGATGGAAATCAGTTTAGCTCACAACATTTCCAGAACTACAAGCATGACGAAAAAAACATTGCTTTTGCCTTCTGGATTATGAAAGCTTGTATCATTAACAGACACATCTTCTTGAAACATTTCATAGAGAGAGCAGGCAACATTCTCAATACAAGCCAGAAGCCCATACAAATAGCTTGCAACATCTTCCTGCAACATTTCATAGAGAGAGTAAGCAACATTTCATCTCCTTAGTCCTTAGTAGCCAGACAAGCACGCAGTCCTTTTTTAATGCCAAATCGATGACCTATGTATAAAAAATAAAGAGATTTTTTTTGGATTTGAATGATAAAAAGGGAATTCTATCTATTTTTATTTTCCATTTATTTAGTTTGTTTTTTCTTAATGAAATTGAAATTATTAACTAACAGAGCAAACCAAATAAAAGAAACAAACCCACAGTAGCAATCTTCACATCCCTGTCCATGAACGAAACACCCTGAAAAATAGCATTTCTTAGCTTCCACACAGACCAAATAAGCACAGATGAGGATACAATATTAGTAAATTTGTGACGTTTCATTAGCAACCCAGGACCGAGCAATTGATTCAAAATCCTCTCATGAATTTAAACCGCAAGTTTAAAATAATCGACCAAACATTGTTAACCATGAAACATTCAAAGAAAAGATGAGTATCACAATAAATTTCATTGTATTTATTGTGATCTCATATAACATCAAGGTAGGACAATTATTAAATGAGTTGAAGCAATCACAGAAAGTCTAGAAGAAAACAAGAAATTGTTGGCATTACCTTTACCTTCACAAAGTTACTCTCAGTGTCTTTTAAGGTGATAGCTGATGCTGCCAATGAATTGGAGTACCTGGATATGACTGAAACTGGATGGGTCACACAACACAGCAAGGAGTTCCATACTATTGCCAAGAGTTGATGACTTCACATCCGAGCCACCTGGTTATCATGTTGTCAGATTTCACTACAACTCTACAAGTGTTAACCAATAAAAAAAGGTAGGTTAAATAGAGCAATAATCCTGTGTGGCTATGAAATCAGTATCAGACATCAGATCCAACTTTTGTAGGCATGTCAACATTTGTTCAGCTCTCAAATTGGCAACAATAGATTGCTCAAGCTGAGAAAAATTACATGTTTGGCTTATTACGACTTTCAAATGCCTTTGTTGCTGACGGATTGTGCTTGTTTACAGAGTTAGTGCTTACTAAACAAGTTCCATTAGAGGACCCAGGTTAGACGCTTTTCCTGAATTTCTATCATCTGTCTACTTACCAATTGCTCATTACTTATTCTTCTGACTATATGTACATTCAGCTCATTAGTATGATACAAAACACTAAACAAGCTTGGTATTTATTTGGTTTAAAGATATAGTTTATCATGTTTGAATGGTAACTGGCACACACAGACATACTCTAGGCAAAAAAAAGGAATGAATAATACTAATAATGTTTGAGTTTAGCTTAATTGAATAGCTCATACAACTTTACATACTTTTGACAGGTGAAGTAGTCTGCATTCATAAACATCTAAAATAATCATTAGTAATCTCTAGTTATCATCTCTATTTGCAGGTGTGGCACATCTTGTATTGAACCTGATCTTTCTGATCTTCTCATAGTGATTCCTTTAGCACGTGAAGAGTAAGATCCCAAAAAGTTCAATAGTCATGCTACTTGTAGCGTCAGCCTCAATTGCCAGAGTCCACCAGTGCTAAATTAACATCAGTAGGTGAATTTAACTATTAACAGCAAGGGTAATGTACTACTGTGTAATGGTGAATATCTAGTGCAATGGTGAATATCTAGTGCAGACAATATCTTGTGCAAACCTTTACTGGAAAGCAGTAATGCAAAAATCCATGTTTGAATTGCTCGTCTGTACAGTTAGTGCTTACTAAAGAACCTTCAAGTTTTCAACAAGTGATTATGTATCAGAGTGGAGATACAATATAGACGGAAAGTAAAAGTTCAGTTGTAATACCAAATATGTTAGGCATAATCATGATATCTAATATGGGGCTTCAAATTTGCCACGGCAAATGGTTTATATATATTTTGAATTTGGATACAAAATTACTGATAGATACAAAATCTGCACAATTAGTTTCAGAATTTAGGGATTCATCATTTGTTTTTCTATTGCTTTTCCAATTTCTTGTATGGACAAGTACATACACCCTGAATTATCTAGCTTGTACTATTCACCTCTTTGAAGCACGGATAGGCTTGGATGGCCACTTCAGCACTACTTTCCCGGCGGTCAGTAACACCACTCCCTGATCGGAGCAGGGGCGAGAAGCTTCACAGGCGACCATGCAAGGGCCGGCTCTGAGTAGCCCTTCCATGGAAAATCAAAAGCAATCACAGTTGTGGTAGAGTTGCAGCTTACTCGAGGGCTGACGGCAGGGATGATCGCGCGAGTGGAGGCAGATGGATGACGCGGAGGCGCGGTGGGAGGCCGGAGTGGAGTCGCAGCGCAGAGGTACGGCCGGTGCGTTCTGAGAGGCACGATGGCGTGGAGGCCCCGGAGCTGAGATGAACCCCGCCACGAGCGGGCTGTGGGCATGGCGGCTCCGACTGCTCCGGTCCCAGCCATCCCGGTTCGTGCGGAGATGCGGGCGCGGCGGCACCGTGGACCCGGCGCGAGTGGTGGAGGCGGCGGGCCGGTGGCGACGAGGGCGGAGAGGACGGCGACGAGGCTCAGTGAAGGGAAACGTGAAGCTTCGGATCTGAACTGCTGAAGAGTGGAGGCAATCTTAGTCTGGAAGGAGAATTAATGAAATGTCTGGAACCATGAACAGTGAACGAAACAGTAGCCATCATAAATAGAGTTGGCATCCCCACCTAACCGTAACGGCAACGGGGATTGAACAGTGCACACGGTAATATAAAAATCAGTAAATCTAAATACAGTATGTAAAGAGCCAAAGCAAGAGATGAAACTTAATGGGGTACGAATCTCACAACCAAACGAATGGCAGATAAAGGGGAGGATACGTCCGCAGGAGGAGACTCAAACATTCGGCGTCGGCGGTGTGGGCGGTGGTGGAGGCGGCGGGCAATCCACGTCGTCTTCTGTAGTCGAGAAGGACTCGCCGGCGTAGGGGCGAGCGATTGCACCAATACTCATCATCGGTCGGCGGCGGGTCCTTCTCGACTACAGAAGACGACGTCTGCCTTGCTGGTTGCTGATTCGGCGGTCGAAGCTGCAGCCACGATAGCGACGATGACGAACAGCATCCTTGGGGACAGCATGGCGCCTTTCATGTTCTACTACTTCGACGACGGCCGGACCCGGTGGTGATCGAGTTGGTGACTGGTGATCAGAGAGCCTCAGGCAGGGTGATGGATGAGCCATCGCGCCATCTCTGTATATATGCCAACAATGTAACCACAATCCGGATAGAATCGCGTGAGCACTGAGCAGAGTTGACGTCCGGCACGTCTGCGCTCATGCCATCTTGGTGCTTCGAGTCTGCGTCCAAGGTCAGGGCACCGACAGGGTCAGGGAGCAGCGCTGTTGTGGAACGTAACGTTCTCTCTTTGATCGTGCCCGTGCAGAGCAAACCAGCGTGGTCGTGTCTCTGAAGACGGGCAATCCAATCGGCAGGGCGTGGGTGAACCGTGCCGTGAACGCCTGGCTGGCAGAGCCACAGACAGACGATGGAGCACGCCGGGACCCTTTCATGCTGCTGCTGGGCTTGGGGACGCCACCGGGTCAGTGACTTTCCCACCTCAGCAGTCAGTAGTCAGCACGCAACGGATTTGAGGCACACTAGCAGACCAAGGTATTTACAGAGGCCTCACTAGGACATGTATGGAACCAATTGCTCAGTATTGGTTATGGCCATGAAGGTCAACCATTTGTATCACTGTTTGCAATGCATATTTTTTCTTTCTTATATTCCTCGACATGACCGTTGGCCATAAAAAACAGCTCTTTCATAATCCCCATGTTACTTGATCAAAATGCTCCATTTAGTGCTTTCTCTATGAAGGTCCGAGGTTACAGCAAAGTATCGTTTGCAGGACACTGGCTAGAGCTGCTAGCAGCACAGGCTTAATTAAGCAGACTGAATCAGGTAACTAGCAGCACTGCAGTAGGACCGTATGAATTTAGTTAATTTGACACTAACCAAGAAGTTGAAAGCAAGTAAGGTCTAAATGTAAGTTTATATTTTGCAGTCCATATAATATTTTTCGGCTATGAAGGAAATGTGCGGAGGGAGCGACGGCGGCAACGAGGGCAGACACCTTCTGTGCGGTTAGGAAGAATGGCTTCCAGGTCGGCTTCTGTGAGGGTCAGCCTTGCTGATACTATTTCCTTCCGGTATTTTCCTGGTTATCCAAATGTACTGCAAAACATTATATAGTGGTTCCATTTTTATTATTTTAGCAGCTACTTTATGTTTACACAACCTCACAACTTTAGGTTGTCAGGAGCTCTTATAGTTGCACTTGCATTCCAGCAGGTTTATGAAGATTCCTATAGTGCCTATTTATCTGTCAGCTTCCAGAATGTTGAATCAGAGTATTGAACATTCCAGTCTTCCAGAGTCTCTTTGTAAACCCATATTTCTATTTCTTTCCTTGTCATATCATGATGTTGAAATCTCTACAAACTATTAGAGGTTCAGAATCCAAAGAACAAAAATGGGAGAGTTTAGAGAGAAAGGCTAATTTGTTTTCCTCTTGGGCAGCACCATAAACCATAATTAAGTTCCATTTTTTGTTTAACCTGTTTATCCCAAAGGTTAACTTGCAGAAAGAAATCACCTCGTTTAAATTAGCCAACATCATAAAATCCATTCTTAATCCCTACCAGGATACCCCAAAACTTCCCTTTGGATGGATTCCAAAGCCAAAGATAGTCTTGATTTGGGTCAAATTTCCTGAGTAAAGAATCCTCACAATCTTTTACCATTGTTCCTTGCAATTGCAAACCAATGGACTAGAAAGCATATTGAAAGATGAGACCTTTTAGGAAGGTAGCGACCCCTTTTTTCTTGAGCCCCCCTACGATTCCAAATCAAACCTTATAATATCATTTTTTTTTCTTAGAATTGTTTTTTTAAGGTAGGGGGGTCTCCCTCTACCTCTGGACAGACCAGATTTTTCCTGTCTATGTTTTTTTTTCTTTTTCACAACAGATAATTTGATATTTTTCTTTTACTTTGATTTGTCTCCTAGATTGAACAAGTATGAAATCCTCTGTTTTAGAGGTTTCATCTTGTAGCCACCTAGGATCGTTCCAGAATTCAGAATATGATGATGCACTCGATTTCACTTGGAAAGGAAAGTTGACGTAAATAGATTAACTTGAATAATGCTATGGCATCTTACTGTTATTTCAAAAACTGCTGTACTATAAGAAAAATCAAGATATCATGATTCAGAAATAAAGTGTCCAATATAACACATAAGCGCAGGTTAGTAAAGGGAGAATTAGGTAGAAGGCCTCAGCAAAAAGTTAGGCTAGGTATTGGGCCTTTTATTTTTCGAATTTGGTTGGAAGGCCTCGAAGTAAAAATTTCTTAGGTTTTGGCCCTTCCGTTCAATCTGTTAGGCTAGTCTGTTAGTTTTGGTACTGTAGTCGCTACGAATAGACGATTATACCCCTCTCTCTCCACCCGAATCGACACCTAAGAAAAAAAAAGGACGGCGACGATGGCCATATGATTCCCGTAAATATTTTCAGTATAAAAAACTCTCATGCTAACTATAGTAACCAGAATATGTGCTAATTATCGTAACCGTGCGACTATAACATTTGTGTGCTAATTATAGTAACTATGCTGGTCCTCTCGTGGTTCTTACATGCAAGGCAGTAATCACGTTCCTAAAATCACCGTTAAATCTTATGACCAAAAATATCTACCATAATTAAATAGTGCACAGTAATTACGATACATGCGCTATGCACACAATATTTTTTTTTGAAGGAATACCTATCGGCAACTTTATTGATTCATAAGAATAGTTACATCGTTCTTCAAAAACTCAAGAAGAAAACTAGGGGGTTCATCGACCCAAATACATGATTGTTTACTTATAAAACATCTCCTAGCTATTTCATGAGCAACCTGATTGGCATCTCTATAGCAGTGTTCTATTGAGGCGTCTAAAAAATCTCTCCACATATTATATCAATCATCGAAAATTGGTGTTGCCGAAGTTGCAGAAAAATCTCCCTCCTTCATTGTTTCGACCACCATCATACAATCTGTCTGAACAATGAAACGATTAGTACCAATTTGTTGAGCTAGTTGCAAGCCATCCCTTAGCGCGTACGCCTCCGCCATCGCTGCATCAATAACATGGGACACATGGCAGCACGAGGCCGCGATACATTCGCCGGTGGCATCTCTAATGACAACACCTGTGCTTCCACTTCCCGAATCGCTACTGAAGCTTGCATCGACATTGATCATTAGTTTCCCTTCCGTCGGCTTAGACCATCCCTTGCGTAACTTGGAACCTGTCCTCTGTGCCAGCACATAATTTGTTGCAAGAGCAGCTATTGCCAGAGCCGTTCGGTGTGTTGGCCGAAGGGTTTCGCCATGCATCTTCTGCCTTCTTTCCCACCATATATACCAGCTCCATGTGAGGATTGCTTCTGAGAATCCAACTCCTCCAAGATTTGGGACTTGATCTCCCTCTTCGTAATATTTCCTGCAGTAGGACTGAACCTGACCTATCTTCTTTCAGAATGTCTTCTAGCTGCTGCCACAAACCCAACTGACACCAAACTTCCTTCGCCCTTGGGCATGTGAACATCATATGCTTAATATCTTCACAACCTAGCTCGCATACCGGGCATCCCCTGGAATCTCCGATGTGTCGATTTGCTAAAATTGCACGACATGGAATAATTCCGTGTAGCACTCGCCAACCAAAAATTTTAATTTTTGCCGGAACGTCCAATTTCCACAGCGCCTTCCAGACTTGATTATTTCCGGTTCCACTCGCAAAACTTGATCCGGGAATGTTTCTAAACTTGTGTGACCACTGAACGTGGTAGGCTGATTTTACTGAAAACAAGCCATTTTTGTTATAGTGCCAGGCTACCACATCATCCCTTCCTGTTGTCAATGGAATCTGGAGAATTCGGTGCACGTCCACTAACCAGAAGAGATCCTTGATCAGTTGGACGTCCCAATTGCCTGTAATCGGATTGATTAGCTCACTCACTGAAGTCACCAAGTTATTTCCTCGTGGAGTCTGTATCTTCAGATTCTGGATCGATGGTAGCCAGTTATCTGTCCATATGTTTATTTGTGCCCCATCTCCTACACGCCAAACACATCCTTTTCTAAAACATTCCAGACCTGCTATTATACTTTGCCAAGTGTATGAACTTCCTTTTTTCAACTTCGCTTGCAGCGCACAATATTTATTTTCCACCATTTACTTGCAGCGCAGTAACTATCGGCAGGCTCGACCAGGTGTGCTCGTTCCGTGAATGCTGGTGCGGTCCGACCTGGCTACAGAATTTATATGTGTGTGCGCACGCCGGAACATGTGAAAATATTGAAGAATTGCATCCATGCTGTTACGTGAGATATATATGTGCGGATGTGCTTGCTGAAAAAATATATATGTGATTATATATCGAATACTTTAAATATATACATACAATAAAATTTCTGTTTTTTTATTTATTTTTTTAACTTAGGGGCAAAATCATCTTTTTACCCCCTAGTTAACACCGTCAAAAGCTCAAAACGGACGGAAGGCCTAGAACCTAAGAAAATTTTGTGCCGAGGCCTTCCACCCAAATTCGAAAAATAAAAGGCCCAATACCTAAACCAACATTTTCTCAGGGCCTTCTACCTAATTCTCCCGTTAGTAAACCATATATTCTCTAGTAGTTTCGTGAAACATAACAGGAAATGGGTAGGCACATTGGACCAGCCATTAGCTAGGCAATCTGGATGCCAAAACCACAGACAAACAGCATGTTTGTATGAGTGGGACTGAACAGACAAATAGTTTGATCCCTGATAGTATGGTGCTTCCCATGACGAACGTGGCTTTGCTTTCTATGGCATATATTTACCAGTTCAGTGAGATAGTTGTTTCTTCATCATTGTTTTGTTACTTTGATCTCAAAACCTGCACAAACATGAGAAGCATGATAAGTTAAGAGGGCATCGACAGCGATAGTGAAACATGGTAAGAATCTATACAAGTGAACTTAGAGCATCAGAATATATATACTTCCGGAAAATAGATCTCATAATAAGCTAATTATGCAGATGTTCTGTTGCAATGGATTAAGGATCTAGATTTATGATTTCATATTTAGTCTCTAACCAAGGTAACAATCACTATAGTTTAGGAGCCAACCATGTAATTATGAGCTATGCACCCATGTGTTGGTCTCGCACTAGAACACCTTGTTAGCTAATTTCCTATGATGTGATTGCTTTGGACTGAGATTGAGGCATCTATTTAGTTTAGGAACTTTGGTATAATTTTATAATTTTGGGACCTGGTTAGGAAATTAAGGATGTCGTATTAGTTTAAGGGCCACCATTGTAATTTACTCTCTAAAAAAATAGATTACCAAAAAAAAGTTTGAATAAAATTGTAAAGGAATTGCTCCACAAACATTTCCTACCAAAAGTGATTTTATCATTTCTCCATGATCAGTCTAAATAGCTATATATATGACAGTGCGGTAGTGTGTGATTTGAAAGTTGAAACTAGTTGGTCGAAACACATGTTTTCATATTCACAAGAAACCACTAGTTTTTATGTACATCCAATTCAATCTACCCTGCTATGTTTTGCATGCAGTTAATTCAATTCAATTTATTTATCAATAATAAGCTTTTATTTGGGTAACAATTGAAATAGGGGTTTTAGTGTTTCTACCCCTTTTTTATAAGCTAATGGTGATTTTACCCCTCCTTTTTTCACTTTGCGTTTTTACCCTCCTTTTTCTAATATAAAGTTGCCGTTTACCCCTGTTCTCTAACACCGTGGGTATGGATGGATTAAAGGGTTAAAAAAAAAGAAAAAAAGCAGGGAAAAAGACGTAGATACCCTTACCTATTCCCTCTACTCTCCTGCACCCGACGCAGTCCCAGACTGAGAGCCTCCCCGTCGCCGCCAAAAAAAAAAAAAAAAAAAAAATCCGATAGCCCCGACTCCGAGCTCCAGCGACGGCGCATCTCCGGCGGCCGCCCCTCCATCCCCTTCCCCTCCCTCCGGCCGCCCCACCTCACCCCACGCCCTCTTGCTCTCCATCCCGATGGGTTAGGGTTTGGGGCGGCTAGGGTTTCGTGGCTGGACGGCGGCGGTGGCTGGACGGGGGTTCGCGGCGCCCGACAGCGGCTGTGGTTGGAGGGGGGCTCACGGCCTCATGGAGGTGCCACAATCCACGGTTCCCCACTCGTCCACAGCGGTGGTGGCAGCAGGGGTCCTTGCGCCCTCGCTGGAGGGGCCTGCGGGGGGGTTCGCGCCGATGGAGGGGCCACATCCCATGGCCGCAAACTCGTCCGTGGAGACCATAACAAGCATGGGATTTTACTTGCTGTTTGGCTCCAGTGACGCTTATATCCTGGAGCTGGAATAATTCACGCACACAACAATTGCTCTACTGTATTAAGATATTGTTCTAGTGTCTGAACTCTGAAAGTTTTGACATCAGTAGCAGGGTGCCTCTTGTTTCCCTGTCAGACTGATGAAAACTCTAGGAAGCAGAGCTTGATCTTTTACTCTAATTTCTTCGCAGGAGTCTCTAACACTGCATGCCTTTGTGAACCGTCATTGAACTCTGAGAGCTTTGTGATTGTCATCACCTTTTGCTGGGACATTATCTTGTGCCAACAGGCTACTCCCCAGATTGCTGGTTTGTCATTGGCTGCTGCTGCATTGGGTGGAAGATCCATGATTAGAGCATGGCAAGCCTTCCGGACGCGGGCAGCAATGCCACGGGTGCGCCGGTTCTACCCTGGTGGATTTCAGGGAGAAATGAATCGAAGGGAGGCTGCATTAATCCTTGGCGTAAGGTGATTCTTTTTTCTTTCAAAAGAATACCTGTGTTTGTAAACAGAGTCAATTTTTAGTAATTCCTGTGGAGTAAAAGGGAAATTTTTAGAAATTCCTGTGCAGTAAAAGGGAGAGTACTACTGCAGTTTCTTACTGTTGTCGCTAATTACTGTTGTCGCTAATTCTGTATACTCTTTCCTGGTTGTTTCAGAGAACGTGCTAAAATGGAAAAGATCAAGGAGGCTCACAAGAGGGTCATGGTAGCTAACCACCCTGATGCTGGTGGCAGCCATTACGTTACATCGAAGATTAATGAGGCAAAGGACATTCTTATGGGAAAAGGGAAGTCTGGTTCTTCGATCTCTTAGTCGACACAGATGAAATGATGGTCATTTTGTTGTGACATAGATGAGGCTGTAGCTTTTTTGAGGGACTGACAACTGCTTGTACCATATGTCTGAACAACAAAGATACAGAATTTTACAGAACTGAACAAACAAGTTGCAAGGATCTGGATCATATATATTATTTGTGTGATATCAAATTGTGTTCATGTTTATTGTGTGTTGAAATGCTATCGAAATTTTCAAAAAATTCTATGCAAAAATAACATCTACATGTCCCAAAATAGGGGTAAAAACGCAAAGGACATAATATAACAGGGGCAAAAACGTATGGGCAAAATTGTCCGATTGCGCAAAAGTTAACACCGTTAGAGGCTGTTAACTGGACAGGGGTAAATAAGGATGGCAGCGGGTCGGGTTCGGGGCGGGTACCCGCGGGTTTCGGGTCTGGCGGGTTCGGGTTTGGGGCTAGTTTTTCACCCATGGTTTTCGGGTTCGGGTACCCGAAACCTATCGGGTTCGGGTTCGGGTTTGGTTTCTCACCCGTGGATATCCAATGGATATCCGAAATATGTATATATATGTGAATATGTGTGTATATATATATGTGAATATGTGTGTATATAATTATATATATGTGAATATGTGTATATATTTCTGCGGGTTTCGGATATTTATTCGGGTTTCGGGTATCTGTTCGGGTTTTGGGTACCCGCGGGTTTGGGTTTGGTTATGAAATTCCACCCGAATAGGTTTCGGGTTCGGGTTCGGGTTTTGACTTCGGGTTTTGGGTTTGGGTGCACGGAGACTCCACCCGATCCGAACCCGACCCGCTGCCATCCTTAGGGGTAAAGTGTTCCTTCGTTTTTAAAAAAGAGGGGTAAAAACGCAAAGTGAAAAAAGGAGGGGCAAAATCACAAACGGTCGCGAAAGGAGGGGTATAAACGCTCAAGCCCCATTGAAATAATATGACTTCAGTTTTCCTATGTTGCAAAAAAGGACTATCTTCATTTATCTCAAATTGTTGGTTTAAGTCTACATAAATTGTATCTCAAATTGTTGGTTTAAATCTACATTGCTTACTGGCATTTGGAACTTGTCACTGTTTTATTTCATCGTTTGCATAATATATGCAGGAAACAATAAAGCATTAAGATTTCTTTCTGTGCTCATGTTTGTGTCAAAGCGTAGAACTGTTTTATTATTTTTTTTCCTATTTATACTATTCTATTATATTTCACCACATGCGTATAAAATTTGAAAATACAGAGTATATAGTGTTGCTACCTTATTGCTAGTATTAATACATACAAATGTAGAGTAAACGCAGAGTTGATTGTTATCTTACGTAAGTTCAGCGCACCAAAGAAATTCAAGACATTAAGAAATCTTTCATTGACATCTTCACAATTAATCTCGACTATCTTAAGGTGTTGCGATATTTTGTTCGATTTCTCTGTTGCATCAGGGTATCCTTTCATTTCCACTTTATATTTGCCTATAGCGGGCAATACCTGAAATGATGAAGTCACCACGAGTTCAGTGAGTAAGTCAGAAATGTAACAGTCCCTGTTTAGAAATTTTTTACCTTGTATGGAATAAGTGTGAGGTTCTCTAAAAGTGGTGCATGTTCAAGAATACACGCTAGTGCACTGCAATCAGCTGGCTGACACCAGATATCATGATTGAGTAGCAGGATCTTCAACTTGGAAAAAATGGGGCACCACCTTAGATCCCTTCTGAAAATAAACTGGACAGACTGCAAACAGAAAAAAGGAAAATAAAACTTGTTTTTTCATCTGAAAACAAACTGCTTGTAGAAATATATAATTTCTATCAGCATGGACAATATTTTTGACTGGGACACATATATAACTAACGGTGAGTAATTGACAGGGAACTGAAGACATATGTTTGAGTGTACCTTTGATGGATCCGCTATCAGCACTAGGTCTTTAGCTTGTTGTAAACCTTCAAGAACCACACACTTTGTTGTATTTTGTGTAGCATAATCACATGAACCTTCTTCGCCATCTCTATCTGAAATATCACCATCTCGCATAACGTGATAACAGGCCATGGGATCTTCACAACAGTCATCCAGAAATGAGGTGATCTGGACCTTCGCCCCCACCAACTCTGGCATTCTCTCCAACATGGGAGTCATGATACTATTATGATCTAGGCATAAAGAAACGAGGCGTGGAACACAAATCCGAATGCGCTTCTCATCCTCGTTAGAGTCACAAGATGTGATGACGAGGCGTCTAAGAGAAAGGGATGTGATCTTCCTCACACCGTCCAAGCAGCACCCATTGATCTCCAGATGTTCCAACGCAGGAGAGCCATCTAGGTAGAGGAAACGACAGGCGAACCATACGCCTGTGAGCTCTAGCCTAGTCAAGTGTTGTGAAACGGGAAGGGGCATGCTCGTGTTCCCCATCCGCAAGTAGCCATTCAGGTACCCTTGGTACCCTTGAGCGTATATGTTAATCCGGAGCATCTGGATTTGACATTCAAGCATGCGACGGATCCATGTGTTGAGGCTGGACGTGTCCTCGTCATCGAGGCAGGGCACAATATCGGGCCCGTCTTCGATGTCGAAGAACACCTTGGACGGATCGAAATTGATCTCGCTCGCTTCGAGGGACGCGAGCTTGAGCCCATCAAGGCGGACGCCAAGCAGGTGATCCACGAATCCTGGGACCTCATGCACGCAGTGGCCTGTGAAGCGGAGGCGTCTAGTGAATTTCCAGACGTCACGCCAAGCCCGTGCGAGGACGCATGTTCTCACGGCCTCCTTCGATGGCAGGAACGACAAGATCTGTGCAAGGATCTCCCGCGGAAGCTGGCTGAGGCGGTCAGCAGGGTCGATCACTGGAGGTAGCGGTGGTGCCACGGCAAGGGCCATTTTGCCACCAATCAGAGCAATGTCGCTAGCTGCTGCGATGGAGAGAAACAACGATGAGTAGACGACCACAGTAGATGAAGGCAGGCACAAACGATCTGCATGCAGGCAAGGATTCGATGAGTACACGATCTGCCAGTTCACTCACCTGATAGCCGGCGGAAGAGATGCCTCGCTTGTTGATCACTTCTGCCCGCGAATCCTACTTAAAAGCCAGAGCAAGTCCCAACCAGCGAACCCCCTTGGGTTTGTTTCACACAGCCGCTGGAGCGCTGGATCCTTGGGTTTTCATTCTCCCCGTGCAATCTTAAATGAAGCGACTTAAACCTAGGCAAAACGAGCATCATCTAGATCGAGTGATTTTTTTTATAAGCAGGAAAACAACCTAAAGAATCAAGGTAATTAACTTTCTACTCTAGGTGAAAATGTTTGACTAATCAGAGGTGCATGCAAAGTCTGATTTTGTATGATAATAAGAATATAACAAGAACCGTTGAAACTATGAAACTGCAGCTACATCTATAGGACGATCTGGGGAGGAAATTAAAGGAGGAGAGAGGATGGGCTCACCGGATGTTGGGACGAGGCGTGGAGATCGAGCCGGCGCGGTCGGGTCAGCCGGCGGCGGCGCCACTGGATCAGGCTCAGGTTAGTCGGGCGTCACGAGAAACGGCCTGTGACGAGGAAACCCTAGCGGGGGACATGGAGACGTAGGTTGAGGTGCTGGTGGCGTGAGCCGAAGCGACGGTGTCGACGGATCAGAAACCGGAGGGGCGGCGATAGCGGCGGCGGGCAAGTGATGCGACCGTGGCGTGTGTCATTGGGCCGGACTGGAAATCGGTGGAAGCGGGCTTCGAATCCACGTTCATCGGGCTTCCAAAGAGCACAGCAAAATGGATTACTTTGGGTTTCTGTGTTTTCCAGGGCCAGAAACACGCGGGCCCTTCTCTCTGCGTTCTTCCAAAAATAAGTTGTATATATGGTTTTGCAGGGTCCTTAGTTATTCATAGATACGGATAATGTTGGATACTTACATTTTTTTTCAAATACGGTTGTTGAATCTGATAGTGAAAAATCATAGAAAACAAATACAAACATATCCACTTATCCATGTTAAACTTGATACGATTGCAGATGACCATATTGATACTAAGATAAATAAACGGACACAGACACTTTCCATTTTTAAAAATAGAGAATATATTAATATCCCAACCTCTGCCACCTCTTCGCGCCAAAAACAGCCGCCTCACGCATGTCCTCTCAGATAACTTAACTGTTGGCCATCACCTCTCACGCCAGTCTCTATCAAATTTGTGGGCGCCTCCCATGCTGGTCTTTGCCAAATTCGTGGTCCACCGCCAACAGATGCGAGATCATCAAATTGCAGCCTTCCTCCGTTGTTGACACTCGCGATGAAAACGGATCGGATACGGACGGATATCACTCATACCACATTTATTTTTATATTTCTGTCCGGATTCGGATTCGAATACGTATAGTATCAACCATGCCGAGATAGGATAAGATTTGTTATCAACATCATAAATATATGATTTGAGTATCCGGATACGGATACGATATCGGATGTTGAATATCCGGACTCACATATGGACGGATGAAAACACCTATAAACGAATTCGGTCTCGAATATGGTCGGAAAATATCCATACCGTTTTTATCGCGAGTTGACACCGCAGTCTTGAATCATCAACTAGGTCTTCATCTTCATCGCTACAACGCTGGCCACCGCAGAAGACGAATCCAGCACACTCTTCCAAAATGATGCTTCCAAGGAGGAAAGTGACGCCACTAACGGCACCGTCGCCTGACCAGAAGGTCCAGGTTTTCACCTAGTGAAAACAAGCCACACAAAGGGAAGAGGCCTGAACGATGACGCTTCCAAGAAAGAAAACGGCGTTTGGAGACGTCGTCATCATCGGCCCATGAGGGCAAAAGCTTTCGCCATGGCAACTCATCCCCATGAACAACACTGGCCACGATTTTTCCTCTGCGCCAGCCACCGCCCTGTCTGACCGAGCTACATGTCGTCGATGCCGGCAACCACCGTATTTGAAAATGAGAAGCTCCGACCATCGACGATGGCAATGACACCAGCCGCCTTCGCAGTCGGCCGATGCCGCCAGCGGCCACGCGACGCATGGTCCACCAATACGTGTGCCGCCCCGGGCCTGTCGCCATGCTCCTCAAGTTGCCAGGCCCGACCATCATCACGGGAGCCCCGCCTGCCTTGGCTGGCACCATGGACGACGAGGATGATGTAGTGGAGACGAAGGATTCGCGTTGCACTTCCGCGCCGTTGGACTCGAGCTACCGCCCACCCCAGTGTCGAACCACCAGATCCGGCCACCACGTTGCGTCGTGGCTGCCTGCCGTGCCGCCACGGTCAGTGGTGCTGCGACCGCGCCATAGAGGAGCGCAGACCACAAATTCGGCTAGAGGGTGGATCCAGACCCCAAGACCGAGGATCTGACCGCGGCCACACCGGAACTAAGCCCACCGATCGGATCTATACCTGAGCATTTTGCGGGCCGGGCCCAAAAAAATTCGGGTTTTTTTGCCGGATAAAATCCTGCCCATGAGCTGCCCACGGGCTTGATCGTGCCTCATTTTTCGGGCCAGGCCCGGGCTTGGGCGGGTCGTCCGCGCACTTTATAGTGTAAAATTGGTAAAAATAGTATTTTGGGCCGGGCTCGCGCCAAAAAAATTTAGCGGGCTGCGAGATCTGTGTCCAGGCCCTGTCCAGTAAGGTTCGTGGGCGGGCTAAAACCCATCAGGCTCGGGTCGGGCTTGCGGGACGGGTCGGGCCGGGCTCAATTTGCTCAGGTCTAATCGGATCGCCACCACCCCTTGAAACAACATCGTGCTGGAGAAGAAAAAAAAAAGAAGAAAAAGGCAGCCCTGTCGCCACCGTCCTCGCCGTCGCCCTAGCACGGACTGCCGGCCACAGGCTTTGGCGGCGGCAAGGCGAAAGGGGAGATGGAGTGCCCTGGCGCGGCGGGGGAGCTGCGTGCCGCCCGAATCGCAGCAAGGGGCGACGCGGGGGCCTATGTCGTATGTACACACTAATAAATCGCAGCATGGAAGGAGAAGCGTAGTTTGAGATTTCAATTCCAGCTAGATCATCATTTTTGGTTAAGAGAGAAATATATTTACGGTGCTAATTAATTCATTGGCACTCTGGTACCGATCCGATTGGGGGGTGTCGATATACACAAATAACTGGCATTGAACACTAAAGCTAGATTGGATGTGCCAATGCATTAGCCACTCCAAACTGTCATCTCCGTGGGCGTCCCAACTTCAACTCTGGCACTCTGCAATTGAGCACTGCATATGCTGCAACTTCTGTATGCTTCTGTATGTGCTCGCGGAATCAAGGAAGGTAGCAGGAATTCGGGGTAGGATTAGATCAGAAGAAGAAACAAACATCCCTAGTTCCTGTTCACTGTTGTGTTTAGAGCCATCCCCAGTTGTGTTTAGTGCCTGTCCAAATGCTGCGTGCCGTATCAAATCACAAGGACCAGCACGCAGCGTGTGTCAACGTGACCCCATCGTTCGTTAGACTTCTATTACCGTGAGCATGCTTGTTTTAGGGCAGTTTAATCCTGTTTGTATGTGAGGGTTTGACAAATATAGTACAAAATGTTTTTTTGTTAGCGGCATCGTAACCTATAACAGTGTTCTCCAAGGCACCAACATATAGCAAGCAACACGCATCATACGCGTGTGGCCGTGTCCTCCATCTGAACCAGTATCATACGCTCCAGCTCCAAGGAACCAAGGAGCATCTCCGTGTTGGGAATCAGTTGATCACTTGATCTGAACCAGTAACATATTTTTGGCATGATTATACAGCTGCAGGGTAGAGCTGCAGGACAGAGCTGCTTTGATTGGAATACTATTTGTCTATTTTATGGGGTCTAGTTATGGAAAAAAGAAGGGGCGGATTAGATTTCTAATAACATGGCCAATGCAAACAGGAATCTTAGTATGTTATACCCTGTCGGCGGTAGTACTCTGTTTTCTCGAAACAGAGCAACTTCCTCCTGCTTGCTACTCTGTTTTGCCTGAAGCAGGAAGTTTTGGCTCACAAGCCCACTGGCCACGGCATGCTTGTTTGTCCTTGCAGTTGCGTGCAGCGGTTCTAGTTCTAGTATGAGTTAACCGTGGACTTGACTCTACTAGTATTTCAGAGTGCCCATTGGGCTTCTGATTTCTCTCACTTTTTTTATATTGCAGAAAATCATATATATTTCTTTCAGAGATATCTGATAAAATTAGAACGGTTACAGAGAAGGGTGTAAGCCTTCATGATTAATAAAGCTCATCCTTTCTCGAAAAAAAAAATAACATGTATGATCACTATTATTCATGCAGTCATGCGCATCAGTGCCACGCCCACATTGAAAGATATTTTTGCTTGTCATTCCTTCTCCTTTTTTTATGTTGCAGATAACCAAATATATGATCAGTATTATTCATGCTATCATCAGTGCTGAGCCCACATTGCGAAGATATGTTTGCTGTCATTCCTTCCACCACCCAACCACAAGAACCACATTGCTTGTTGGTTGTTGACTTCGCTGCTCACAGAAATACAGAATGCATAGCTGACATAAAAAAGATTACTGTTGAATCGACTATGGATAATTTTTGGCGAAGAATTGTCCCCATAAGAGGAAATGGATTAGCTGGTTGAAAAATTGGATGCTACCTGTTATTTTAGGAGTTCACTACAATACAAGGTATGCATTTTATGCAGCTTCTTGTTTGTTGGGGTGGTGGCAACACAATGTTCAGGGGCGGATCCACGGGCAGGGCTGCCCGGGCTGCAGGCCCCCCTGGGAGCCTTAATTCATGTGTAAATTATTACCTATTAGCCCCTAAACCACCATGATTTTCTTAACTTAGTCCTAATCTTCACTATTTAGGCCCCCCCTGAGGAGCGTAACTTGGATCCGCCCCTGACAATGTTAGTCTAAACTTCTCATTGGTTTCATTTTCATCAGGTTGCTACAGCTTTCGTTGGTGGCATGAATGCTTCTCTTCAATAATTTTAGTTTTAAAATGCGGCCAGTGAAGTTAACAGAAATCGTACTTGTATTAAGTGTTGGAGTATGTGTGATATTAGGCCCATGAGGCTAGGCCCATGAGGCCCATGTATGCTACATTATATGGCAACCCCTCTAGGGTTAGCCCAATGGCAATAGAGTAATATTCAAACATGGTATCAGACTAACCTTCTACCTCTCGATCCCGGTCCCGATCCAGCGCCGCCAGGCGCCGCCGGCCGACTCTCTCCCGCCGCCGCGGCCATGGCGGGCCGCCCTCCACCTCCGCCGGGACTCTTCTCCCTCTTCCCTTCCTCCGCCTGGGCGCAGGGCCCGCTGTCTTTCTCCTCGCGCGAGCCCGCCGCCGCCGCCACCCCGGGCGCGGGTGGCCATGGCGCCGCCGCGCTCTGGCATCCGGCGGGCGGCTCCGCCCCGGGTTTCGGCCCCCCCGCTGGGTGGCCTCGCCCCTGGCCTCGGCCCTCTGCTGCCTGACGCCGAGGCCAGCGGGTCGCGCCCCGCGTTGGCGCTCGCGGCCGACGGCGAGGTCGCGGGCTCGGGCGGGGGCACCGTCCAGGGTGTGGATGCTGAGGATCCCGAAGCCAACGCCACCGTCACCCCCTCCCCTCCCTTCCCCAGCGTGGGCAACCCTGCGGATGCGGCCATCTACACTGCCACCCTGGCTGCTGTTACCGCGGCCGGCTTGGACTCGGCTGCAGCGGCCAACTACGCAGCAGCTGCCGCCGCCGCCGTTGCAGCAGGGCTGGGGATGCCGGGCTCGTCCACCACTTCGTCCAGCGCCGCCCTCATTGCTGTAGGCACCTTCTCCAGCGCCACACCTGCCGCAGGAGGAGCATCAGGGACCCTAGGGGGGACCTTCACCTTCCCTGAGCCGCCCCCGCCGCCGCCGGTCAACCTCTACGGTGCTCCTCGGCCCACCTCCAGCCTCGCTGCAGCGCTCGTCTCCGCCCGAGCAGCGGCCGCAGCGGGACAGGAGCGCGTCCGTGCGGCTGCCCTCGCTTGGCAGCGCGAGCGGGACGCCAACGACACTCTGGCCCGCCAGATCGCCGAGGCGGAGCAGCTGCTCGCGCAGGCCTCCGGCACCCTGCCCGGGGCCACCTCCTCCGGCTCCGGTTCGACGGGGCACCGCACCTCCACCACCGTGGTGCTCCGGCACGACCCGGCCGACCCCCTCGTCCAGCAGCTCCACTACTAGGCCGGGGGTGTCCAGAACATCGAGCTACTCATCCGGGTCGTCCTCAACCCTATGTCGACCTCCTACGCCCGCTGGAGGGACCAGATGGTCCTCATCCTCCGCCGCTACGCCTTGGACGGCCACATCCTCAACGAGCCACCGGCCGGGATCCCGACTTCATCGTGGCTCCGCCTCGACAGCATCATGCTCTCCTGGATCCTAGGCACGGTCAACTCCGACCTACAGGACCTCCTTCGCAACACCGCCTCCGCTAGCCACGCCTGGCTGGCACTCGTGGTCCAGTTTCAGGGCAATGCTGAGGCCCGGGCCCTGCAGCTCGACGTGCGCTTCCGCACCTTCGAGCAGGGGGACCTTGCGGTTGGGGTTTACTGTCGCAAGATGAAGGCCATGGCGGACTCCCTCGGCGACCTCGGCTGGCCCGTGGAGGACCGCACACTCGTCCTCAACCTCCTCCGCGGGGTCAGTGACCGCTACGCCCACATCAGATCGCTGATCGTTCGACAGAAGCCGTTCCCCACCTACCTGTAGGTCCGCGATGACCTCCTCATGGAGGAGATCACTCTGGGGGGGCTATGGGGGTATAAACCCCATATACCCTCA
Source organism: Themeda triandra (assembly GCA_018135685.1). NCBI lineage: Eukaryota > Viridiplantae > Streptophyta > Magnoliopsida > Poales > Poaceae > Themeda > Themeda triandra. The sequence continues at coordinate 147,161 of JAENPR010001030.1, read as the reverse complement.
CGGCCTACTTTGGGCCAGCATTAGATAACCAGGCCGGCCCACCAAGCTTCAAGACCGATCGGCCCAAGCTGGTCGGACAGCCTAAAACGGGCAAGTTTAACAAAAACCGACAAGGTGGATAGACCTAGCTGAGATAGGAAAGTTTCTGTAAAGTCTTGTAAAGCACGGAAAACTTAGTACCAGATAGGCTAGATCCGACTTGTAACCTTGCTCCCCGTGATATATAGGGAGAGCAAGGACCCCTTGTCTAGGGACACGAAATCTGGCATAACGCACAGACTCGCACATCCACATCCATAATCGAAACAGAGAGCAGGACTAGGGTTTTACGCATCCTTGCGGCCTGAACCTGGGTAAACCTTGTGTGATTGTTCCCTGTTTACATCTCGCTTGCAATCTCGTACGCCTTCCGCCAATCCATTACCGGTCAGGGCATACCCCTGGTCGGACTATCGCCGATATTTCGTCGACAGTGGCGCGCCAGGTAGGGGATGCGCACCGAGATTTCACGTCAAGCAAGATGGTTTCCTTCCCGGCTTCCATGACCTTCGAAGCCGGCCTCACCTTCACCATCGGGATGGTTACCTGGACAACCATCCCGGACACTTCATACATCGAGAGTCCACCCTCGACTCCAGCCCCGCCAAACGACGGAGAGACAAATTCTTCATCTCCTCAACATGAGGCATTACCACCGAAGCTGGAGTTGTCAGAACTTCAGCCCTTCCTTCTAGGCACCAACCAACCACCGGACGAGAATTGGGCCGATCTATTCAAAGCAACTCGTGATCAACAGGACAAGCTCACGGAGTTTTTTGCTCAATTTGGATCCATACAGATTGAATCAAAGCAAAAACCACCTGCTACCTCTCAACAACCACAACGCGAACAGAGCGCCCAAAAAAATCAACGGATTACGGGATCCTAAACCCAAAATTCGCATCACCGTTCCCATACAGGCTGCAGAACGCTGCTGCTTCATTCAGTCGCCAGCTTTTAGCTGATTACCTCGAAAACCACGACCAGGTCCCTGATCCGCACTCAAGCATAATCAGCTATACTTTTGATGCACCTACAGGGCACTTTGTCAATCATGTACAACTTGAAGAAGTCACGGACGACCAATCTCCAGAGAAGACACGCGATGTTACTCCAGATACACCTAGACTCGACGATTACTACAATATCTTAGAGTTGTCGGGATCGGCACACACGATAGTCTATTCCGATAACGAAGAAGAGATACAATCTATGCAAAATCCCAGTACCAAGTATACTAACACAACGCCAGATCTACAACTCATGGCGTTTCGACCAGAGGAACCCGAAGAAATCCTGTCAGAGGTCCACAATCCAACTAAATCCACTCAAGAGCTGCAACAGTTCCCGCCGTTCCCTTCTATCTTAGGGAACGCAATATGCCATGTTAGTGACAACGAGATCACTGTCAATGGAGAAACTGACGAACAAAGGCAGCAGCGAGAAGGTCGGAACGCAGACCGTGAACACCGAAGACAAGATGAGGCTGCAGTTCAGGCAGCAGCCGACCAGGATCATGTGGTCGGAAGACGCCAAAATTTTCGACGAAACCTCGCCGATGATTTCGATCTTGTGGGCGAACGACAGGTCCATACAACCCCGAGTGCCAATCTCGCGATCGCCATCGATCGTCTCAAAACGGCCAACATACCTCAGACACCTCAAATTGAGGAAGCAATCGATCTTTTAGTAGCTGCCAAAGCTCAAGTTAACCACATGAGAGAGCAAGCACTCCCGGCCATGTCTCTCAGAAGTCACCGGCCATGCAGTTTTTACAGCAATCGAATCCCAAATTCCAGAGAAGGGTGTGCTGACAACAACAACAACTACGAAGATGACAGAGAAAGCTGTGGAAATTTCCCTCACAATAGATTTTACCAGAAGCGCAATGCCAGAGGCAGACAGATCAATAACAGAGACAACAGGGATTATGGGCGACCTCATAATCACCACCATGACGAGCAGTACGACGACCACGACCTCCGAGCAGTCATTAACGATCGGTACCGAGCTCGTATGGATGCCTCAGGACCAAAACCTTACTCCGCCAGCCTACGAGAGGTAGTCTGGCCCAAAAGCTTCAGGATCCCGGACATCAAAACTTACGACGGAAAAGTTGATCCAGAACATTGGATCCTATTATACGAAGTGGGCGTACGAGCAGCAGGAGGAGATGAGCACGTCATGGCCAATTACCTCTCTATCGTACTCGACAGCGTTCCCAACAATTGGCTGTTACACCAACGAGAAGGCTCCATTCACAGTTGGCCCCAACTACGACACCTTTTTATCGAAAACTACAGGACAACATGCCAACAGCCAGGCACCAAGTATGATCTAGCAAAGATCGTCGACTATCCAAACGAACCATTACGTCACTACATACGACGATTCTCGGAAGTATGGACAGCAATCCCAGACATTTTAGCAGTCGAGGTTGTGTCCTTTTTCGTACAAGGACTATGACAACCGGGCAATATTGATCTACGAAAAGAATTACTAAGAAGACAACCTACCACAACCGATGAGATGTTCAGAATAGCCCGTGAGTTCGCCCGGGTCGATGACGCTATGCAACAGTTGCCGGAAACCGGGCACGGATTCAGGAATTTCAGACGAAACGACGATCGAGAAAAAGACTTTCAACGCAAAGATATGCGAAGAAATGACAGACGCGACAACAACCGCCGTGATGAGCGTCGACGCGACAACCGTATACAAAATAATTATAACAGAGACACAGATCAACGTGTCCATTCTGTACCTCCCAACAGAGAAAAGAAACGAGACTATGACCCAGAATACGAGAAAATTCTAGGCCAGGATTGCCCTAGGCATCCAGGTAAAGGCCACACCATGGGTGAGTGCCGAGGATTCTCAGCAATTTTTAGCAGAGCAGCTGCTAAAAAACAAAGACTCATGAAACAAGATAAGGAGAAAAGAATTGAATAGAAGGACAAACCCGAAGAAGAAGAGGACAGTGATAAAGACCCTCGGCATCAATTTAACGAACCCACCAAACATCTCTCAGCCATGATTTTCGACGGCAAAGTTGGCCTCGAGAACTCACGTGATAAAAAGTTACTAAAACGATGGATCATGGCAATTACCAAATTCAATGGAGCAAATACAGACACCAAAGCTCCAGCCTGGTCGGAACAACCAGTAACCTTCAACCGGGCAGACATGTGGGCTAACATACCAGACGCCGGACGTTTCCCTCTGGTACTTGACCCTGTTGTTAACCATATACGTATGGAGAGAGTACTCATAAATGGCGGCAGTGCCTTAAATATACTTTTCCTACAAGCATTCCGCGAGTTAGGACTGAAGATTGAAGACCTCAAACCTTATGATTCACCCTTCTGGGGAGTCATGCCTGGCAAACCATCAATGCCTTTAGGAAAGATAACTTTGCCCGTTCAATTCGGGACAAGACAACACTTCAGAAAAGACTATGTAAGCTTCATTGTAGCAGACTTTGAAGGTGTCTATCATGCCATACTCGGTCGACCAGGGATCGCGAAATTCATGGCAGTACCCCACTATGGGTACCTAGTACTCAAAATGCCAACATCAAAAGGCATTCTTTCCCTTAGAGGAAATGTCCTTATGGCTCACGACTGTGAAACAAATGCCTACGCTGCAGCAGAACTAGTAGATCTTAAAGCTCACATGGAACAGACATGCCTCGAGGCAAAACAGATACCTGAAGCCGACCTTTAGATTCCGATCAAGCAATCCAAGAGGGCAGCCAACAAAAGCAATGACACAAAGACGATCGAACTTATCCCTGGCGACAAGGAAAAAACGGCTCTTATAGGAGCCAATCTAGACAGCAAATTGGAAGACGCGCTCGTCCGATTCCTGAGGGACAACATAAGCATATTCGCTTGGAAACCAGCAGATATGCCAGGCGTCCCAAGGGAACGGGTCGAGCACTTCCTTAATGTCTCAGAGACCGCCAAACCAATCAAACAAAGGTTACGACGGTTTGCTCGCAACAGGAAGGAGGTGATTAGGGTACAAGTGTTAAAATTATTAGCAAATGGTTTTATAAAAGAAGTGTATCATCCTGACTAGTTATCTAATCCAGTTCTTGTACAAAAGAAAAATGGTGAATGGAGAATGTGCGTTGATTACACCGATCTCAACAAACACTGCCCTAAAGACCCCTTCAAACTACCTCGCATTGACGAAGTAGTCGACTCAACTGCAGGTTGTGAGCTATTATCTTTTCTAGATTGCTATTCAGGGTATCACCAGATTGCCCTAGCAGCTCACGATCAAATAAAAACTTCATTCATAACGCCCTTCGGCGCATACTGCTACACTACCATGTCGTTTGGCCTCAAAAACGCTGGTGCAACATACCAACGCGCTATCCAAGAGTGCCTTCAAAAAGAAATCTCCGACCAGCTGGTCGAAGCATACGTAGACGATGTTGTCGTGAAAACAAAGGAGAACAGATCCTTAGTTTCAAACCTAGAACGCACCTTTACAGCGTTAAATAAATTCCAGTGGAAATTAAATCCACAAAAATGCATCTTTGGGGTACCGTCCGGTATACTACTCGGCAACGTAGTCAGCCAAGATGGCATAAAGCCAAACCCTGAAAAGGTAAATGCAGTCCTCAAGATGACGCAACCAAAAGGAGTAAAAGACATTCAAAAACTTACTTGATGCATGGCACCCCTAAGCCGCTTCATATCAAGACTTGGCGAAAAAGGACTTCCCTTTTTCAAATTACTAAAAACCAAGCAAAAATTCAAATGGACAGACGAGGCAGACACAGCCTTCTCTGAACTTAAAAATATTTAACATCACCGCCGGTGTTGACAGCGCCTAAAGATGGCGAAGAATTACTACTATACATTGCGGCCACCGATCGTGTGGTCAACACAGTAATAGTTGTTGAAAGGCAAGAATCAGGGCACACATATGGCGTGCAAAGACCAGTTTATTACATTAGCGAAGTCTTAAACGACTCCAAACAGAGATACCCTCACATACAAAAGCTATTATACGGGATCTTAATCACAAAGAGAAAGCTGCTACACTATTTTGATACCTACCCGATCACAATAGTAACAGAGCACGCTGTCGGTGATATACTCCGCAACAAAGATGCCAGCGGTCGAATCATAAAATGGGCAATAGAGCTTAGCCCATAGACATTAAAATTCCAGAGCCGCACAACCATCAAATCTCAAGCTCTTGCCGATTTCTTAGTAGAATGGACAGACATGTCACTACCACCATTTCAAAACGAAGCCGAACGATGGGAAATGTTCTTCGATGGTTCCCTCAAAATAAACGGAGCCGGAGCAGGGGTCGTACTCAAAGCCCCAAGTGGCGATACCTTAAGATACGTACTATGTATTCATTTCAAAGCTTCAAATAATGCTGCTGAGTATGAAGCTGCACTTCACGGCCTCAAAATAGCAATAGAACTAGGCATAAAATGGCTCCTGGCTTTCGGAGACTCTGCTCTAGTCGTACAACAAATCAACAAAGAATGGGACTACACCAACGAGAAAATGGAAGCTTATGTGGCAGAAATAAGGAAGCTAGAAAATAAATTCTATGGCCTGGAATTTACCCATATTCCTAGAGAAAAGAACAAACTCGCTGACCAACTATCCAAGTTGGGCTCTAATATAGCAAAAATGCCCCTCGATGTATTTGTGCAAGATCTACTATTACCATCTCGTCACACAGAGATAATAAAAGAGTCGCGTCGTCGAGGCACCTTTGTCGATGACAAAACTAAAATGAACGACATCCAGCAAGATATACTACTGGCTCACCTCTGACCAGTAGCAAACAATATCATTGCTTCAATCCGACCAGCACCATTTACAATAAGTGCTCCGGTAACAAGGTCAGGCAAAAGGTCTATAAATGATTCCACAGTTAATCGACCAAAGAAAAAGCCAAAACGGCAAGATCTCCCAACTACAGAAGCTTTCAGCAAACCAACACCATCGGTCGAACCATTGGAACAACCAAAACAAACAAAGGAAGACTGGAGGATTCCTTTTATTCGATATTTAATCGATGAAGATCTACCAACAGATAAAACAGAAAAACTGCGTCTGATACGACGCAGCAAACATTACATCCTAGTTGATGGTCTACTTATGTGCAAAAATGCAAGCGCCGAAGTCTTACAAAAATGTATTTCCTTCGAAGAAGGAGCAGAACTACTACTACGTATCCATGAAGGCATGTGCGGCAATCATGCTGCATCAAAAACACTGGTCGGAAAAGTGTTCCGAGCAGGCTTCTACTGGCCAACCGCACTTGCTAATGCCAAAAAACTAGTCTAGCATTGTAAGGGTTGCCAATTCTTCGCTAAACAGATACACGTCCCTGCACATGAGCTCCAAACAATACCAGCAGCATGGCCCTTTTCATGCTGGGGACTGGATATGATAGGACCATTCAAAAAGGCACCGGCGGGTACCAATTTGTCTACGTACTCATAGACAAATTTTCAAAATGGATAGAATATAAGCCCTTAGTCAAGGCAAATGCCCAAAAAGCTGTTGAATTTCTAACAGACGTCGTACACCGTTTCGGCGTACCTAATAACATTATAACAGATTTAGGATCCACATTTACAGGTGGAGAATTTTGGGATTTTTGCGAAGACCTAGGGACAAAAGTAAAATATGTATCAGTAGCTCACCCTCGAGCTAATGGCCAAGTTGAAAGAGCAAATGGGATGATTATAGACGCCTTACGCAAAAGGCTATATCGAGACAACGACACGCATCCAGGAAGATGGTACCATGAATTACCTGCTGTGATTTGGGGCCTTCGAACTCAACCAAGAAGAAATACCGGTGTTTCACCTTATTTCATGATATTCGGCGCCGAAGCAGTACTACCAGATGAAATAGCCTTCGGCTCGCCAAGGACACAGAATTATGATGAAGAAGCCACAAATAACATCAGAAAAACTATCATAGATTCAGGTGAAGAAAGAAACCTGGAAACACTCCCGAGAACGGCCAAATATCTGGCAACCCTACGTCGTTACTACAACAGAAACGTAAAGGAAAGACAATTTGTGGTCGGAGACCTCGTTCTTAAGAGAATACAGAAAACTGACGACCTTCACAAGTTGTCATCTCACTGGGAGGGACCTTTTCTAGTCAAAGCCGTGACAAGACCCACAACTTACAAATTGTGTACTCTTGATGATCCTCCTAGAGATCTACCAAACTCTTGGCACATAGAACATTTAATCAAATTTAATGCTTAGTACCAAGACAATTGTAATTCTTTCAGCTATACAAAGCATTACCACCATCTACTACTGAAGCAAATCCGATGTAATTACACAAAAGCAGGAGGTGTAAACACCACAAAGTTCAAACACCACAACAAAGTTTAAGAAAAATCATTGTTCAGGCACAAGATCTATCTTGTCAGCAACAACACAGGCTGTACTCCAGCAAGCCTTCTGCAAATCCCTGAGTTTTTCAGGAGAGGTATCTGCCGGTCTCCCAGACTCCAAATGTTTCAGGTCGGCCCTGGGAAAATGAGACTGGACAAGAGCCAGAACGCTAGATGTGACATAGCGGCTCCCCTTCTCGACAAACTCCCTCAATAAACGCCAAGAACGGCGGCATTGGTCTACAACAAATTCAGGAGCTGTAAGAGGATTTGTTGGCCTTACTTCACCCCGCGCTAGCACAACAAACAAAGGCCACAACCCCTCGGCCATGGACAGATAACGATCAGTCAATCGCTGATTTTCATCCTTCAGCACGCCAAATTGAGCCATGTGACGATCATGCATTTCTGTATAAACACACAGCAACTTATGAAAACATACTAAAAGCAAAGCAACTATAGAGAGGATAAAAAAGGAAGTAACGCACCTCGTGCTTCCCGCTCCAGCGCTCCACATCCGCTTGAGCCTTCTTCTCTACTCTAGCCGCCCGAGCGATCTCGGCGATCATCGAAGCTTTTTCACTTTCCAAAGCTACAAATCATACAAAAATACACTATCACATACTGTCAAAAACAAAAAAGACAAGAATGAAAGTTGACTCAAACCTTTGTTTCGCTCTTCAAGGTCCACAACTTTCTTTGACAAAGAACCTTTTTCAAGCTCCCAAAGCTTTTCACGACCTTCATGAACTCGGACCTGCCGCTCTAAGTCTTCATTCTACTTCCGAAGAAGGCCGTTCTCACACATGGTCGGCTTAAACTTCTCAATACAAAGGCGACGCTCCTCGCAACGTCCTCAACCGCCTATGAGAGATTTTTTAACAAACAGAAAAGCAAACAAGCGAAAAAATTCCAAAACTATACACCAACCTTGATCCGAGCTCTGAGGTCGCCCAGCACTTGTTCTATTGTATCAGAAGCAGCTGCCCTGGTAACATTCTCAAAAATTCACCACCTGCCGTCATCATCCTGACGGGCGATATAGCTGCGGCTACCAGGAATGTTGACACCAGAAGAAGCTCCCCCTCGGATCTCTTCCATCACTTCAGGGTGGTCCGCAATTGATGCATTGGGCTCAAAACTACCCAAACACATATTAAGAGGATATCGATCACCTTCAGGAGGAGAAACCGGGGAGGGATCCAGCGCTAGTTCTGGCAATAATGGTTGAACATCACCAGAGGGCGCCACAATGTTTGTACCCTCAGCAACTGCTTCCTGATCTGCGACAGCATCTTCAGTAAGCACCAGAGCCCCAGGAGCAGAAGGCTCCCTGACCAGGTCATCAACATCAGGAGCCCTGACAAGAAAAATACCAAAACATCAAAGACCAATTAACGAATCGCAATAATAAGACAAAATTTACACACATACAGTTCAGATTGCTCGAAGTGATGGTTGAACCAATGCGGCATATCGCCTCTCGTCTTGAACAAGAAGCGAAGCACCAATATCGGGATCACTTTGCGTCATCAGCTGATTCAGATCTCGAGGAGGAGAGGAACGACCGGTAGCTGCAAGAAGTTCACCCTCTTGAGCTAAAATAACAGTAGGAGCACTTTGATCCTCTATAGCTTGACCCAAATCACCAGTCTGAGCATGATCTCCTAAATGTCCGGTTTCACCAACCGGTAAAATAGGTTGCTCCCCAGCATCACCAGCCCCCTAAGACAACATGCGAGGAGGGGAATTACTCTGATCACCATCACCCCCAGTACGCAAATGCTTACGCCGAGCTATCTCAGCAATAGTCAGCTTGTCTTCAGAACCAGATTCAGAGTCTGATGACTCCACAACCTGACGATACTGACGCTTCCGACCACCAGATGCACAAGGTTGCAGCGATAAAGCCCCCCGTCAGGATGCAAGTTTGTTTCTTTTTCTTCTCATAAACAACCTTTCGCTTGCCAGCCGCCTTCGATTGATTATCATCAGGCTCAACAGTATCGTCAGTTGCCTCCATCCTGTCAATACCCCGTTCAAAGCCTGTACGCTGGTACTGCAAAGCTTCCCCAGCAGGCAGATCATCGAGAGGCACGCGGGACACATAAATATGGCGGCCCTATAAACACTGGGAGAACAATTCAATAAACAAAAATAACCAAGCCAAGCATAGAAGCAAGAAGATATACAGAAACATACTCGCGGGGGTGGCATCCTCCAGTCAAAAGGCCTTATGGTAGGACGCGGGATATGAATATCTTCTCCGCGTTTGAACATCTTCAAAAGCCTCAAATTGATATCGTCAGGAGAGATTGGTTCTGGAGTTGCACGAGAAGGATCTTCTTCTCCACGATATTCCCAGAGAAAGTTGAATCTTTCCTTCAAAGGCTGAATACGACGAGAAATATAAACAGCTGCCACTGTAAACCCATTCAGACTCTTGAAGTTCATTGCAATTATCTCATTTACTTCAATCATCTCGGTGGCATTTGGTCTGTCTGACCAAAAATGATTGGGTTCAGGAATATGAGTAATATCACAAGGAACAACCCTTCCCTGTTCATTGTCATTCACATAAAACCATTTCTTGTACCAGTCCTTCACATTGTCAGTATGAGTAAAAGACAGCCAGCGAGATCGCATACCATCACGAAGAGAAATGTAGCATGCTCCAGCTACAGCACTACCACCCAAATTCCCCCTCCTCTTCAATTCATAAAAATGCCAAAAGACATTGAAATTTGGAGGTATTGCAAGATACAACTCACAGTAGGCAACAAACAGGGCAATAGTCATAATGGAATTTGGATGAAGATTGCAAATCGATATCTTCCAAAGGATGCGAGCTCTACCAGGAAAGTATGAAGCGGGATACCCAATCCCCTGATGAAATAATATTCGAATACAACAATTTCACCATCATAAGGACGAGGGAACGCCTCACCTCGTGGTGGCGCACGCCACACCTCAAAAGATGCCGACGGAATCATGCCGCCATCCGCCAAAACATTCAGCGACGCCGCCGTCGACTGAGTGGGCGACCAAAGAAGCTTCATCTGCTTCTCATATTCTCTCTGCTCCTTCTTTTCCCATTTCTTCTCTACTGCAGATTGCCGCTTCTTCGCCATGATCCTCAGAACGCAAGAACACGATTACTTGGGCTAACCCTAGGCACGGAGCACAGGCGGCAGAATGAACTACTACAGGAACTGCAAACGAAGTGAAAGCAAGTAGTCCAAATGACGGCGGCAATGAAGGTTTTAACCACGCTAGGGTTTTTTCTTTAATGGGCCGGAAGGAACCGGGCCGCTCCAAATAAAAGGCTTTTGGTTAGTTTTTCTCTCCCCACTTAATTTCATAAAAAAAATAAGAATTTCTTTTCTTTTATATATATATATACAGACGCACAGCTTACCAGACAACCTGGAAGCTGGTCCAGTAGCAAAGCTACTGACGACCATTTAAGTCTGTTTTTTAGCTATAGTCTTAAAACAGCCTCGCTAAACAAGACTGGGTTCACAGCAAAGCTGTTCCAACCCACTGCGATGAAGTTGCAGTATAGCACCAACATTTCAACCCACACAGTCCGTCAGCTGAGCTGGGACTTTTTCCCAATGATACCGGTTATTCTGGCACACAAATAGCAAAGGTATTTTTCTGGGTTTAGATTCAAAACCATGGTCTCATAGCCTCGCTGGGGACTGAATTAAGAAGCAAAGCTATCTTAATTTAATCATGACAAAGTCATGGCATGGTTAAAACCGACCAGCCCAAATAAAATTTGGCCTGCTCGGTCTCACTCAAAGAGTGGTCGGAAACACATAAAGCGCGATATCACGAGCATATCATCTTTTTTCAGACCCTGACATAACGTGGGCCCACGTCACCTGAGAGGTGACATGGGCTAGATCCTTCTTTTAGAGCTTGCTGCAACATATACTATCTTACAGCAACCTCGGGAACTACGTGGGCCCACGTCATTTGCATGACTCGGCCTGATTTTTCTTCATTCTCTTTTTACAACAGAGTTTAGTTCAAAACTAAGCTAAAGCAACGATCAAGCACCACACATATCATGTGATGGCAGGCATCACACACTAACGTGGGCCCACGTCTCTGGATTGGGACCCTCTCAAATTTCTTTTTTCTATTCAGGATCATCATAAATCTTTTGATCAAAACCAAAACGTCAACTAAGCGTAAAGCGAACTGGTCGGAAACACAAGACGGTCCTCCAGCACTGCTCGGACCACATGTCGAACGTGTGTCCGACCACCCGCTTCTCACTTGATCAAACGAAGACGATGTTTTTCCCTCAAGATCCATGATGCTCGGGGACTAGCTGTGGGGGTATAAACCCCATATACCCTCACGGCCTACTTTGGGCCAGCATGAGATAACCAGGCCGGCCCACCAAGCTTCAAGACCGATCGGCCCAAGCTGGTCGGACAGCCTAAAACGGGCAAGTTTAACAAAAACCGACAAGGTGGATAGACCTAGCTGAGATAGGAAAGTTTCTGTAAAGTCTTGTAAAGCACGGAAAACTTAGTACCAGATAGGCTAGATTCGACTTGTAACCTTGCTCCCCGTGATATATAAGGAGAGCAAGGACCCCCTGTCTAGGGACATGAAATCTGGCATAACGCACAGACTCGCACATCCACATCCATAATCGAAATAGAGAGCAGGACTAGGGTTTTACGCATCCTTGCGGCCTGAACCTGGGTAAACCTTGTGTGATTGTTCCCTGTTTACATCTCGCTTGCAATCTCGTACGCCTTCCGCCAATCCATTATCGGTCAGGGTATACCCCTGGTCAGACTATCGCCGATATTTCGTCGACAGGGGCCCGGGCAGATCCACCTCCGCCGGGCCTCTCTCTACTGCTGCAGGTTCTTCGGCCTCCTCGACGGCTCTCGCCACCACTCCACCACCCTGTCCACCTGCCCCGTACATCCCACCTTTGGCTCCTCTTCCCACCGGGCCGAGCGGGGGTGGAGGGGGCCGCGGGCAAGGTGGTAATGGCGGGGGTGGCAAGAAGAAGAAGGGCAAGGGCGGGGGTGGTGGTGGTGGAAGGGGGGCAGGCCGTGGCACTCCACAGCCGCCACGTCCACCAGCTGCCTGGCCCTCCGACAACAACCCCTGGTCCGGGCGCATTGCCATGTGGCCCTTCCAGGCCCCTGGTGGCGAGCCTCGTCCACCGACCGCCATGTTCGCGGGTGCTCCTCCGGCATTCCACCCAGCGTCCCCGTGGGGCACACCTTTCGGCGCCTCGCCGGGGCCGGTCGGCTGGAGTCAGGAGGCTCTGGTGCGCTCCTTCTCCACCTTGGGCTTGACACCTCCTGTCGGCCCAGAGTGGATCGCTGACTCGGGTGCCACCTACCACACCACCCCGGACCCCGGTATACTCTCGTCTGCTTCTCCTCCTTCTTCCTCACACCCTTCATCTATCATGGTCGCCAATGGCTTGTGTCTTCCTGTCACGTCCGTGGGTGCCGCCCGTGCCCATGGCTCTTTTCGCCTTCCTGATGTTCTTGTTGCACCCACGATGGTCCACAATCTCTTGTTCTATGGAGTTTGACTCTTCTGGTCTTACTATGAAGGATTTGGCTACCCGGCGTCCTCTGCTCCGATGTGACAGCTCGGGCCCCCTTAACACTCTTTGATTTCCGGCTTCTTCGCCGTCTTCGTCAACTGCCCTCGCCACCACTACCTCTTCTACTTGGCACCGGCATCTCGGACACCCTGGACGTGATGCCGATGCAGCTCAGTCATAGCTCCGACATTCGTTGTACTCGAGTTCATGATGATCAGTTGTGTCATTCGTGCCAGTTGAGCCGTCATGTTCGTCTTCCTTTTTCTAGTTCCTCTTCTCATGAGGCTCACTTTTTTGATCTTGTACACTGCGACTTGTGGACATCGCCTGTACTCAGTATTTCTGGATATAAATACTATCTTGTGGTGGTTGATGATTTTTCTCATTACTTGTGGACCTTTCCCTTGCGTGCCAAGTCTGATGCTTTCCCCGCGATTCTCCACTTCTTCGCTTGGGTGTCCACACAGTTCGGCCTTACCATCAAGGCAGTCCAGTGTGACAATGGTCGTGAGTTTGATAACTCCACCTCGCGTGCGTTCTTCCTCTCTCACGGTGTCCAGTTGCATATGTCTTGCCCGTACACATCCTCTTAGAACGGCAAGGCTGAGCGCATGATTCGCACCATCAACGACACCATGCGCACGCTTCTTCTCTAGGCCTCACTTCCTGCTCGCTTCGGGGCTGAGTGCCTGCACACCTCCACCTACCTCCTTAACCGCCTTCCTTCCGCTGCCTATCCAACTCCTACACCACACCACGCTCTCTTCAATACCCCTCCTCGGTATGATCACCTTCGGGTCTTCGGGTGTGCGTGTTACCCGAACACCACCGCCACTGCTCCCCACAAGCTAGCTCCTCGGTCCACCCTGTGTGTCTTCCTTGGGTACCCCCCGGATCACAAGGGCTACCGGTGCTATGACCTCACCTCTCGTCGTGTCCTCATTTCTCGCCATGTGGTGTTCGATGAGTCGGTTTTCCCCTTCTCCACCCCTCCTCCGACCACTTCAACCCCGGAGCTTGACATTTTCTCTTTGTTTCCCACTGACACGGTGGTCGAGCCACCTTTCCAGCTGTCTCCTGCAGGTACTACAGCGTGCTCCTCGCTGGAGCCGTGCCCTGGCTCCTCGGCGGCCCGTGCCTCTCCCGATCCACCGCCTCAGGAGCCGCCTCAGGCGCCACCTGCGGCATCCCAGGCCCCACTTGCGGCACCTCAGGCGCCACCGGCGCGTGTTGGCGTTTCTTAGCGTCGCTACCAAGCATGGAGGTTTTAAGTCCATCCCCGGCAACGGCGCCAGAAAGCCAATTGGTATAAGTTACGCAAACAGTGAAATCCGCAAGCGCACGGATACCGTTGTAGCTTTCACCCAAGAGTATTCCAGGGTATCGTATTTATCCTCAGGGAAGCAAAGGGTAAAGAAGTTGATAATTAACCGTCATACATCTGCTAACTAATATACCAACCAGACTAATGAGGGGGTAAAAGATATGATCGGGGTTTTTGATAAGTGACACACACAGGAGAACCCTAAAAAGATAGCAGAGCAGACTAGCTAAGCTGGGAGGTCTACAGGAGATGCCAAGATTCCTATTTTCTTCTCCATTACTTGTGGTTCTATTCTAGTCTATACCAAAGGGATAGCTAAGCGAAGGTCAACATAGCGGTTATACCGAGACACTTCGGAGCAATGGTACCTTTCCGGTTCTCGAAGAGACTGGGAAGGGTTAACCGGGGGAAGGCCGCCAAAAGCTCTACGAAAACACCAGCCCGAACGTGGTGGAATACAAAGGCCTGGTCGGAGCTGTCACCCCCGGGGCTACCACAACTATCCGTGGGGCTGGGCGCATTCTCCGGTAACTCGCTAACCCAGACACCGCGCCTGCGCTAGCGGTTACGTACTCTAGTCACGATCTATAACTAGAGCAATCGGTCGACCAGAGAACCCATGCCAAGGTATAAACATTACACTAACCAAGATTAGCTAAAGAACTAAGGTATGACAAGATAACCATAAAGGCATTGCAGTAATGTAGAGAATGTAAATCTATTGAAAAGCGTAAGTCTTATAGAGGACCGATACAAGAAGTGTCGGAACTCCAAGGACTACTCTGGAACTTGAACTCTCTCCCTCACTCCCAACTAGGCTAGTGCTACTCTACATCTTGGAATGTGGTATGGAGCTCTTCCTTGTGGTGTGTGTTTAGGAGGGGGAATGACCCTCCTTTTATAGGTGAGGTGGAGGAGGCTCTTTGGAAAAGAGCCATCCCTACATGGAAGGGACAAAACCGACCTCAAAGAGGCGGTTTCCCACTTTCCATGTACAGAATCACCACCGCCTTGACGTTTGGGCTGTCGAACCGGAGCTACGGGACAAAATTGGGCCGTAGCGGGCCCGGCCCGGGGCGCGCGCCGGGGCGCGCCCGCACTGGTCCGCGCCAACCGGCCCAATTTTGGTGGACGTGCTCCTCTCAGCCTCCCGAGTTGGCCCATGTTGGGGATTTGAGAAGTTGGGCTCAATTTGATGTAGTTTTGCTTTACTCTCCTTGCGTCTCGGGCTCGGTTTGTCGCGGTGGGGCCCCTCTTCCTAACTCCTCTGTTTTGCTTGAGCCATGTCATATTTTTAGTGTATTTTCATATAAGCCCTGCAAAACAAGTGAGACACCAAAACTCGTGGAATCGGTTAGTCGTAAGCCCTATATCTAAGTTTTAGTAAACATTTTATTTGTAAGTTGGCGGTAAAGAAAGCTTGTTGACGTTTCTTAGCGCAATCACCAAAGATAGATAAAAAGTCTACCCCGGCAATGACGCAAGAAAGCCTGTGGTATTTCTTAACGTGTGCGTAAAGATTCCGCAAGCGTACGGAAAGTACCGTTGTAGCTTTCACCGGAAGTATTCGGGGTATCGTATTTTCCACGGGAACGGAGGTATTTCTCCTAGCTAATTCGTCCAAGGAACAACACAAGGGTAGAGATAGAAAGGGTGGTAGAGATGGATTCCTATAGCTTTAGGGTTCTAAGCATAGCAAAACAATACTTCTACTTGCTTACTTCGGGCACCGGTTAACACTTGGTCTGCCAACCTACGGCTCTACATCGAACCCGAACGTGGGGGATTACGAGGGACGGACAGGGCTGTCACCACCTGCCGCCTACCACCTCAACCGTGGGGAACGAGGCAAATGAAGGCAGTCTCTAGCCTAGACACCATGTCTACACTAGCGACTACTACTCTAGCGTCGTACAGGGTGACCCGTCTTTAACAGGGCCCTCTACTAGAGCATCCATCACAAAGACGGACGACGAACCCGCAAACAAGCTTGGTATAGCTCAACTAAACATAAGACACAAAAGACTATAGATAACACGAACACTTACTTAGCCAAGATCCCGCTAAGGAGCCAAGTAGTTGCTCGTAGAGGTACAAGCTCGGGGAGACACCGACAAGCTCGGCGCTTCCCCGCTCTCTTCCCTCACATCTCTCTCTCTCTAACTCTATAGCTACTAGGGCATAGCCCTTTGGAATGAACCTCTAGTGTGGTGCTCTTTCTCCCTTGAATGGTGTTGAATGAGGAGGAGGAGACCTCCTTTTATAGGTGGAGAGGAGGGGGCTCTTTGGAAAAGTGTCCTTCCCACTTGGAAGGTTCAAAACCGACCTCAAAGGGCGGTTTCCCACCTTCCATTCACAAGCACCACCGCCATTCGTGTTGGGCTGGCGGCAAGGAGCTACGAGGCCAAAGATGGGCCCAGGCCGGCGCTGCTCGGCGCGCGCGCCCGGGCGCGCGCGCGCCAGGGTGGCTCTACTGGGCCCATCTTTTGCAGGCACGTGGGCCTCGTCATTAGCTTTCCGTAGCCTGGTGAATTGCGTCAATCGGAGTCCGGATGAGGGAGTTATGGCCAAATTACTACACCCCACTCCCGCAGCCCATGATCGAGTTGGACTAGGTTTTGGGCTTCCATTTCTTGGGTTCATGCTTGGCATTTTAGGCTATGTTTGAGACCCAAATTATATGGTAGGTGGGTCACCTTCTCACATCATAGTTTTGCTCCAGTTCTTGGCTCATTTTTGGTGTGTTTCGGTGTTGACTCGCAAAACAAGAATTCGCACCACACTATGGAAATGGTTAGAGTAGAGCCCTATTCTAGGTGAGATTTAGTTTGCCTAGGCTAAAGTTGGCGGGGTTAGAATCGAGTTAAGGACCGCCAACAGCGCGCTTCGCCCAGCCGGTGCACGTGTACCAGCGCCGTGCAACGACTGCGCCGGCACCACCTGCGCCACCTCAGGCGCCACCGGCGCGCTTCGCCCAGCCGGTGCACGTGTACCAGCGCCGTGCACCGTCCGAGCCGCCCCCGCAGGTGGCCCCTTCTTCGCCGGGGTCACCTGCACCACCGATGGTGTCCTTCTCTCCGCCGGGGACACCGTCGCCGCCGCCTCGGTCGCCGGGTGCCCGTGTCGCGACACCGGTCTACCACCCGCCGCTTCTTCACCGGGACCCTCGTCACATTCACCATATGGTGACGAGGCAGGCGTCCCGCCCGCAGGCCCTCTCCGCCACTGCCTGCGAGACGGGGATCTCTCTGGTACCCTCTTCTGTCCGCGAGGCCTTGGCGGACCCCCACTGGCGCCGTGCGATGGAAGAGGAGTACACGGCACTCCTCGCCAACCAGACCTGGGATCTGATGCCCCGTCCGCGCGGCTCCAACGTCGTCACCGGCAAGTGGATCTGGACACACAAGCGCCGGGCTGATGGTACACTTGAGAGGTACAAGGCTCGTTGGGTCCTCCGGGGTTTCACTCAGCGCCCTGGGGTTGACTATGATGAGACTTTCAGTCCAGTGGTGAAACCCGCTACCGTCCGCACCGTGCTCTCGCTGGCTCTCACCCGCTCTTGGCCAGTGCACCAGCTGGATGTGAAGAATGCTTTTCTGCATGGTCTTCTCACTGAGACAGTTTACTGCAGTCAACCCGCTGGGTTTGTTGACTCCTCCAGTTCTGAGATGGTCTGCCGGCTCAACAAGTCTCTCTACGGCCTCAAGCAGGCTCCCCGGGCATGGAACTACCGGTCTGCTGCTTTCCTCCTGACCCTGGGTTTTGTGGAGGCCAAGTCAGACACGTCCCTGTACATCTATCACCATGGGGCGGAGACTGCGTACCTACTGCTCTATGTGGATGACATTGTCCTTACAGCCTCCAGTGAGTCACTTCTTCGCCGGATCATCACCTCTCTTCAGCAGGAGTTCGCGATGAAGGATTTGGGTGTGCTTCACCACTTCCTTGGGGCCACTGTTGAGCCTCATCCAGCTGGGCTCCTTCTTCACCAGAGGCAGTATACTCTTGATATTCTTGAGCGAGCTGGGATGACAGATTGCAACCCCTGCTCCACTCCAGTTGACACTCAGAGCAAGCTGTCCGAGGCAGAGGGTCCTCCAGTGACTGATTCCACCGCATACCATAGTCTTGCTGGTGCTCTTCAGTACCTCACCTTCACTCGGCCGGACATCACCTATGGAGTTCAGCAGTTGTGCCTTCACATGCATGATCCTCGGGAGCCTCACCTCACTGCTCTCAAGCGTCTCCTCCGGTACCTCCGCGACACTGCTGACTATGGCCTGCTCCTTCACCGACGATCCTCCTCTACAGAGATGGTTGTCTACACTGACGCCGACTGGGCTGGCTGTCCAGACATTCGACGTTCCACCTCTGGCTACGCCGTCTTCCTCGGAGGCAACCTGGTGTCCTGGTCCTCTAAGCGCCAGCAGGTGGCCTCCCGCTCCAGTGCTGAGTCAGAGTACCGCGTCTTTGCCAACGGTGTGGCTGAGGCTTCCTGGCTCCGGCAGCTCCTAGCCGAGCTCCATAGCCCCCTTCGCCGGGCCACACTTGTCTACTGCGACAACGTCAGTGCTGTCTACCTCTCCACCAACCCCGTTCAGCACCAGCGCACGAAGCATGTGGAGATCGACCTTCACTTCGTCCGTGATCGGGTGGCCATCGGCGAGGTGCGGGTCCTCCATGTACCGACCACCTCCTAGTTTGCCGACATCTTCATCAAGGTGCTCCCATCGTCGACCTTCACTGACTTCCGCTCCAGCCTCAACATCACTAGTGGCTAGTTGTGGCTGTGGGGGGCTGTGTGTGTGCTCTTTCTTTTAGATGTCCAATCTGGAACTCTGCTGCGCCGGTAGTTCAGACTGCGGGGGAATGTTGGAGTATGTGTGATATTAGGCCCATGAGGCTAGGTCCATGAGGCCCATGTATGCTACATTATATGGCAACCCCTCTAGGGTTAGCCCAATGGCAATAGAGTAATATTCACAACATTAAGACTGGTCTATGAATGATATTTCTAGACTGAAGTGATAGGAATTATTGGGTACTAGTAGCTACACAAAAATTTCTGTATGATTATTTGGTACAAGTAGCTACATAAAATGCCTACACCTTCCAGCTTGCTTTGTTCTTCTTATGCTCCCAAATCATTAGGTCAGTCCATACGTAAGAAAAGGCTAAGATTAGGATGGGATCTCATATGCTAATGTGACAAAAGGTTTGTATCTAGAATCTTACATACCTGCACCTCCAGCACCACTCTAATGCTACTCCTTTTGTTTTCTTGAGCGGGGCAATTTCGCTTTACAAATATACAGTAAGATCAGAGTGGCTGAGATGGCCGGTTCTACCATTGTTGGGGAGGTAGTCAATATTTTCTGGTCTCATCAACAAGCACAAGGGTTGATCAGATGGAAAGAGTAGGTAGCATAGAGAGGCTAGAGATGGCGTGCATCAAACTCAATGCTACCATCGAGATGTCGAACCACCAACTATATATACAAAGTTGTACTTTGTAGAGAAATGATCAAATGAAAAACATGTTCATACGTGAATAACTGAATATAAAACATTCAGAATATGTTATTCATTCCTTCTGCATAATTGTTCTTGACTTCATGTGAATCGGATACTTGGGACTTGCCTTCTTGAATAGACAATGCCAGCTAAAAAACAAACAGATAAGAGCTAATAAACTGAAAAAAATATAAACAAATAATCAACAAAAATAGAAGGGGAAACAGTAGAAACTTGTCTCGAAGAGACAGCCCCAGTGTTGCACAGGCACATCTAAGGTTCCAAGAGGTTAACTAAGCGAAGGGAAGGCTGTTCATTTGGATGAGTCCGCCTCGTGGCGGTCAGAGTGGCCTGCTTATGGTTTCATTCATCCAAACCACAATCTCTTGGTCAGACCTACCGGACGATGGAGGGAGCCTATCACTCGGCAGAGTGTACTCAGGATGCTTTGTTTGGTGTCTAGCGGGGCCATGAGTGCACCTGCCGGGTGTATCCCAAGAGCTTCTAACTGATTGGATGGACCGTAATCATGGTGTTCTTTTTAGAAAACACCATTCTGCCGTGGCTGGAGGCTAGGTGCGGTGCGGGGGTTCAGAACCCCCCACCGGCTGCTTCCCACCCTTGGGAGCTTGCCACTAGGCCACGGTAATCATGGTGTTTTAGTAGTGTGTTTAGATAACCCAGGTTTTAGATACTCGTCAGTGAGTTCTACTCTCAATTGGAAAGGATCATGGCTGTCCCTGTATACATGTGCTGCTGCAGGTCAGCTGGTAGCAGATTCTCGCATACAGTTTGCAGGTCTCTTTCTCCTTTTTCTAGTGTCAGCAGTTACAAGTTACAACATCGTGAGTCATGTTCGAGAAAAAAAATGCAATGCCACGAATGTAATCGATGTATTGTCCTTACCAACCAAAGCGCTCCAACTAAAGTCCTCTTGTTTTACTAGTTCCTTTTGCTGTACTTAGCAGCCTTAGCCGCCTTAATATGTCATTGATTAGCTTGATAGCCACAAGATATAACTGCTTTCCAGTCCTTACAAAGTCACACTTATTTAGTTACAGTCAAGTTGCAGAATGGATGGAAGTTTACTAGGAATTGGTCATCTCCTTGTTTGTTTCCTATTGGTTCTTACATCATATTATTAGAATACAATGCATGATTGTGTAGCACTATATTTCTTTAATTACAGTTTGACGTATTTCTTTAAGTACAGTGCATCATTGTTTGACCACAGCTCCATACTTAATTAACTATAGAAGCTCAACTGGAACACATCCTATTGTACACCTTTCAGCTTGCTTTGTTCTTCCCTTCTTCTCATGCTCCCAAATCGTTAGGTAATTACGTAACATAAGACAAGGTTTGGATGCATCAGATTTCGTATGCTAGTGTGATAATAGATTTGTATCTAGAATCTTACATGTCTGCAGCTTAGTGCCACTCTAATACTACTCCTATTGTTTTCTTGAGCAGGGGAAGGTAACTTTACAAATAAACAGCAAGACAGTTAGACAGATTGTAATGGCAGAGATGGCCAGTTCTGCCATTGTTGGCGAGGTAGTTGGTCGAATATTTTCCGGTATCATCAACAAGGGCAAGGATGGATCAGATGGAGGAGACAGTAGCAGCATAGAGAGGCTGGAGATGGCGTGCATCAAACTTGATGCCACCATCGAGACGTCGAACAAGTGGCAGATCACCGATGTGGCACTGCTGCGATGGAGAAAGAAGCTGAAGCGTGTTGCTCTAGAGTGCGATGACACTCTTCGAAGATGCAAACAGCGATTTCTTGAAGACAAAGAGACCAAAGATAAGCTCAGGCAGTCCTCTTTTCCCAGACGTGTAGCTCAAAGTACCAAATCATTATTATCCTCTCTTGTCGGTCACCAAAACGATGGTGAACCCTCAAGCAAGGCTATGGTTCAAAGATTTGAGAGGATAGCTAGTGGAGCACCACGACCATACATTTTCCTTGGTCCCCTTGTCCGGCATCTCTTTGCAGGCAAATATGCACAGTACCATATGTTACAGCGCCAGGGAAGTATGCTGAATTGTTTCAGCATACGGCCTATGAGTTTCGAGGAGCGCGGGCTGGAGGCAATGCTAGCATTTATCCATGAAGATCAGGAGGCACCCAAGGAGAATTTTCGCCTGGGACTTATGCTGCGGATTTCTGAGAGTACAGATGTCATTGGGATTACTGTCAAGTGTTTACAGCAGCTCATGCCTCACTTCAACTCTATCAGCGAGGTAGTCATCGGAGAACTCACTCTGCTTCCTATGCAGGACTTTAACTGGGCACCTACCTACGATGAACCAGGTGACATGGAACACTGGAACCTAGTTCATGACACTTTGACTCGATGGTTCCGTCCAGATCCATTCTGCTGCAAACAACATGAGCTCCAAAACATGTCTGCAGCTTGCAGCAGCACAAAAACATCGAGGCTGTCAAGCATATTCCCAGAACAAGTCATTGGAGTGTTTTTGCAGCGCCACATCTTAGCGTCTGAGTATGGAGAATCGCAGGGGTCCAAGATGACATGTCACAATATGTCATCTTTCCAAGAGGATGTCTCACTTTTGAAGCTTGGGGTTCTCTTCAAGCTGCATCACCCTTTGGAAGACATCAACTTTACTACTGAAGCTGAGAGCTCTGCAATGGAAGCAATTGGAGGGAGGCAGCAGTTATTAGATGCAAATGTTCATCCACGCCAACTTGACAGGCTCATGCTTCCCAAGGCGGTAGACTATCTTCACCATAATGCTGAGGCGACGATGTATCAGATGTCTTGGAAGTCTAAACATGGCAGTGCACACCTCTGTGTGGAGAAAACAAGCAAAGAGACAATGGGAGCACCCAGAGCTACAATGCAACAAGGCTTGAGGAACAATAGCAACACCTTCATGGTGTGCGAAGTGGAAGGGGGAACGACGAATGTGATCAATTTGGGAATGACAGCGCAAAGGGTGGTGAGCTCCCTCCTCAGCCTTGCTCTTGCGCGCACAGCCTTGAATGCTCGTCAGTGACCTGGATGATCAACAAATAGTCCATTTGTAGGTTGTGCTCACCAACACTAATACCACATTACCACTGAACAGTTTCATGGATGACCGGCGCAACATCGGTCCTGTCCTGCTTTGCTTCAATACTGGATAATCAGTGCCCTCACTAACTACCTCTGGACCTCAACAGTTATGGCATTTTGAATATGTATTACATTCACTAGGTGCCTTGGTTATGTCCTAACCTTGTCTTTTCATGTGACTTGGGACGACTCGGGACACTAGGTGTAAGCAAACGTCAGTTCAACCAAGAAAAACATGTACCATCTTGTTTATTATTTCAAAAATATATATAGTGTAGCTTGGTTTGGATTACAGTCTGAAGATTTCCATGATACCAAGTAGTGGATTGTTCTAATCAAAGTTTTGATGTCGGAATGGATAACATCCTCTGTGTCTGTTCTACAGAGTCTTCACTTACATGCTATGTCAATTATGATCAAATTCTGCAGATGGAGATTCCAACGAATATAATTGAAAGCTGAATCCACACATCTGGGAAAGAACATGGCACTGGAGCATGATCGACAGTTACAGTTTTGCTCAGTTTTTCCCCTTTTAATTTGAAATTTGAAACAACAGCAGGACTGCTGCGAGTATCTGTTAAAACTTACATAACCCTATATGTTCTAATTGTATTCTTGTACTAGTACATATGTTACGGCCAGACATGTGTGCCGTGCAGCAGGGATAGCATTAAAGTCTAAACTAAACAAACTATTGGTGCCCGAGGTGTGTGGGATTCATCTGAGTTTCAACCTATGCTAAAGGCATCAACTGAGCTTTCGGCAATACAAAAGCAAGCATCACTATGTCTAAAACCTCCATATGTTCTGCACTGTAGCAACAATCATATACATATCTATATGGGCAAATTGTGTTTCTGTCCTTATTTTGACCTCCAACTGCATATTTGCCCCTCATTTTTAAAAGGCGCTAGGGGCTACAAAGTAGATTCAGCAAAAATTATAACCGATTAAGTTTTTATTCCTAGTAGGAGCAAGAGCGAGAGGTACTGGCACAAATGAAGGCCAAAAATGATGCATTCTAAAGGCATAAACAGACTTACAAAGGCAAACAAAAGAAATTTGTACTTTGTAAGAGAAGGAGATGTTCATATGTGAATATCTGAATATAAGAAATTCAGAATATGTTAATCATGCCTGGTCCAGCGTAACTGTTCTTGACTTCATGTGAATTGGTGGCCCGGCGGTCGGCGCTTGGGTCCGCCTAGAGTCACGAGCCTCGTGAGATGTGCGTGTGTTGTATGTGAGGGGAAAGGGAGCGCGATAGGTTTTGGGTGGAAAGTAGTGAGATGGGCATTTAATCCTTTAGCAGGCCAATGCAAGCACCAGGCCACCAAGAGGCCTTCCACTACTTTGCGGGTTGTACCATTCCAACACGTGCCTGGGGTGCGGGCCAGGCATGGCCCTATACATCGGTCCGTGCCAGCCTAGGCTCGCACAGCAACGGACCATGTCGTGCTTGGTCCGGGCCAAAAACACGGGCCTCGTGCCGGGCTGATGGGCTCAGGCTGCATGCCCATTTATACTCTCGGGGCCATTGCCATTCTGAACTGCATGATGTCATATGGGATTATGGTCAAGTGTTTGCAGCTGCTTACACCTCACTTCATCTGTATCAGCAAGGTAGTCATCAGAGAGCTCACTCAGCTTCCTAAGCAAGACTTTAAGTGGTTGCCTATGTATAATGAACCAGGTGACATGGAACCAAGATGACAACCTGTAAGCTGGCTAAATACTGAGGTTGAGAAGAGAAGGGAGGAGAAAGAGGAGAAGCGTGTTATAAGTTTATAGTTGGCTTGGGCACAAAAACCAAGAAACTTTGTGACAGAGACAAGTAGGCTATGTATTAGCCATGAGCAAGACTACAACTATGAGGGTGGAACAACAGTTATTTTTGTGCCCTGTGTGAAAGAAGTCTGGAGACCTCTCATCATCTGTTCATCTGAGTTTTCACACGGAAGGTATGGGAACTACTGGCAATTTGGAGCAACTGTGCCAACCTTCGCCCAGCTGCCTATACACATCAAGATTACATGGAGGATTGGTTTCTGGCTATGTCCAAATGTGGCACAAAAAAGCAGCACACTAACTAGCAATCCTAAGCTTGTGGCAGATCTGAAAGCAGAGAAATGCGGTAGTTTTCAACGGTGACAGAAGGTGACAGAAAGTGGTTTTCTAAAGAATAAAGAAATTAATGCTCAGGTTGGGTCTCTGCCGGGGGAAGAGTCCTCAGACCCATAATGATTGCCCAACAGTTAGTGAGTGATTAGCTTTTAATTTTTACAACCTCACATGGCTGTCTACCATGTGAGAAAGCTCCTTGAGCATGTAGCCTTGCAACTCCGTAATTCCCTCGCTTATAATACAAAGCCGGGTAACTCGTCAGTGAGTTCTACTCTAAATTGGAAAAGATCATGACTGTCCCTTTATACATGCATGTGCTGCTGCAGGTCAACTGGTAGTAGACTCTGCATACTGGTAGCAGGTCCCTTTCTCCTTTTCGTAGTACTGAAAGCAGATTCTCGCATACTGGTAGCAGGTCAACTGGTAGCAGATTCTCACATACCAGTAGCAGGTCCCTTTCTCCTTTTCGTAGTATCAGCAGTTATGAGTTACAACGTTGAGAGCGGTATTAGAGAAAAAAATAACTATGTCAACTAAAGCACTCCAACTAAAGTCTTCTTGTTTTACTAGTTTTTTTGTTGTGCTTAGCAGCCTTAGTCGCCAAAATATGTCACCATAAGGTATAACTACTTTTCAGTCCTTACAAAGTCACACTTACTAAATTACAGTCAAGGTGCAGAATGGATGGAAGCTTACTAGGAATTGGTCATCTCCTTGTTTGTTTTCTATTGGTTCTTACGTCATATTATTAGAATACAGTGCATGATTATGGAGCACTATATTTCTTTAAGAACAGTTATGACGTATTTGTTTTGACTACAATTTTTTAACATAAAATTGGCAAGTGTTTTGCCAGATTTGTATTCATATTAATACTCTCGTATTGAATACAAAACTGATTTCAAGTTTCACTGTTACACCACAGCTTCCATACTTAACCACTATTTCAGCTCAACTGGAAAGCGCACTCTATTGTACACCTTTCTGCCTGCTTTGTTCTTTACTGCTTCCCATGCTCCGAAATCACTAGGTCCAAACATAAGACAAGGTTCGGATGCATCAGATCTCATTTGCTAGTATGATAACAAATCTGTATCCGGAATCTTACATCCCTGCAGCTTCAGTGCCACTCTAATACTACTCCTTTTGTTTTCTTGAGCAGGGGAAGGTCGCTTTACTAACAGACAGCAAGACAGTTCGACAGATTGCAATGGCTGAGAAGGCCAGTTCTGCCATTGTTAGCGAGGTAGTTGGTCGAATATTTTCCGGTATCATCAACAAGGAAAAGGAGGGATCAGATGAAGGAGACAGTAGCAGCATAGAGAGGCTGGAGATGGCGTGCATCAAACTTGATGCTACCATCGAGACGTCGAACAAGTGGCAGATCAATGATGTGGCACTGCTGCGCTGGAGAAAGAAGCTGAAGCGTGTTGCTCTAGAGTGCGACGATGCTCTTCGAAGATGCAAGCAGCGATCTCTTGAAGACAAAGAGAACAAAGATAAGCTCAGGCAGTCCTCTTTACCCAGACGAGTAGCTCACAGTACCAAATCATTATTATCCTCTCTTGTCGGTCACCAAAACGATGGTGAACCTTCAAGCAAGGCTATGGTTCAAAGATTCGAGAGGATAGCAAATGGTGCTGATGATTTCCTCAGGTTGGTGCAGTTAGGTGGAGCACCACGACCATATATTTTCCTTGGTCCCCTTGTCCGGCATCTCTTTGCAGGGAAATATGCAATGTATCATAAGTTACAGCACCAGGGAAGTATTCTCAATTGTTTCAGCATACGGCCTATAAGTTTTGAGGACCGTGGGATGGAGGTAATGCTAGGATTCATCCATGAAGATCATGAGGCACCCAAGGAGAATTTTCGCCTGGGACTATTGCTGCGGATTTCTGAGAGTACAGACGTTATTGGGATTATTGTAAAGTGTTTACAGCTGCTTACACCTCAGTTCTACTATGTCAGTGATGTAGTCATCGGAGAGCTCACTCAGCTTCCTACACAGGACTTTAACTGGTCACCTACCTACGATGAACCAGGTGACATGGAACACTTGAACCAAGTTCAAGAAAATTTGACCCGATGGTTTCGTCCAGACCCATTCTGCTGCAAACAGCATGAGCTCCAAAACATGCCCACAGCTTATAGCTGCTGCTGCAGCAGCAGCAGCATCACAAATACATCAAGGCTATCAAGCATATTCCCAGAACAAGTCAACGCAGTGTTTTTGGAGCGTTACATATTACCGTCCGAGTATGGAGAATTGCAGGGGTCAAAGATGACATGTCACAGCATGTCATCTTTCCAAGAGGATGTCTCACTTTTGAAGCTGGGGGTTCTCTTCATGCTGCATCACCCTTTGGATGACATCAACTTTGCTACTGAAGCTGAGAGCTCTGCAATAGAAGCAATTGGAGGGAAGCAGCAGTTATTAGCTGCAAATGTTCATCCGCACCAACTTGACAGGCTCATGCTGCCCAAGGCGGTAAACTATCTTCACCATAATGATGAGGCGACAATGTATCAGATGTCTTGGAAGTCTAAACATGGCATTGTACACCTCTGTGTGGAGAAAACAAACAAAGCTACAACGCAACAAGGCTTGAGGAACAATAGCAACGTCATCATGGTGTCCGAAGTGGAAAGGGAAACAACGAATGTGATCAATTTGGGAGTGAGAGCGCAAAGGGTGGTGAGCTCCCTTCTCAGCCTTGGTCTTGTGCGGGCAGCCTTGAATGCTCGTCAGTGACCTGGATGACTAACAAATAGTCCATTTGTAGGTCTTGTTCACCAACACTAATACCACATTTCCACTCAATAGTTTCATGGATCACCAGCGCAATACCAGCCCTGTCCTGCTTTGCTTCAATATTGGATAATCAGTGCCCTGACAAACTACTCCTGGACCTCTGCAGTTATGGCCATTTTGAATATGTACCATTCACTATGTGTCTTAGTTATGTCCTAACCTTGCCTTGTCATGTCATTTGGGACTACTAGGTGTAAGCAAACCTCAGTTAAACCAAGAAAAAACATGTACCATCTTGTTTGTTCTTTCAAAAAACATGTACCATCTTGTTTGTCAAATTCTGCAGATGGAGATTTCCAATTCCAATGAATTTAATTGAAAGCTGGAACTAGGCACTGGAGCATGATCAACAACTACAGTTTAGCTCCTTTTTTCCTCTTATAATTTGAAATTTGAAACAACAGCAGGAATGCTGGGAGTATCTGTTAAACGTTATATAGCCATATATGGTCTACTTGTTGTATTCTTGTGCTAGTACATATTTAATGGCCCGAAATGTGTGCCGTGCAGCAGAGATGGCTTTGAAGTCTTAACTAAATAAATTTAGACTAAAACTGCAAATTCGCCCCTCATTTTTAAAAGGCGGTATACACAGTAGATTCAGCACAAATTAAAACCGATTAAGCTTTTATTCCTAGTAGGAGCAAGAGCAAGAGGTACCGGCACAAATGAAGGCCAAAAGTGATGCATTCTAAAGGCACAAACAGACTTGCAAAGTCCAACAAAAGAAATTTGTACTTTGAGAAGCAAATGAAGGGCATCTCATATGTGAATAATTGAATATAATAAATTCAGAATATGTCATTCATACCTGGCCCTGCATAACTGTACTTGACTTCATGTGAATTAGATACATGGGACTTGGCTTCTTGCATAGACAATAAGTAACTATCAAATAGATAAGAAAGAATAAACTGAGAACCAGTATCTAAACAACTAGTCAACAAATAATAGAAGGGGAAAGAGTAGAAACTTACCTCAAAGGGGCAGATCCAGTGTTGTACAGGCACATTCAAGGTTCCCAACAGGTTAACTAGTGAATACTGCTGTAGATTTGTCAGGTTCAGTCATTCAGAGCTTAAGAGAAATACTAATGAGTAATGAAGTAATACAGGAAACTAGCAACCAGCAATCAATCAATGACTCAGAAGAAATTGCACGATGCATCCTGGTCTCGCTGTCTAGCCTTACAAGTTCTAAGGTTTAGAAACAATTCAGGGCACTAGCAGTCTAGCACACAACCACTAAGCGGTACAGGTTCAGAAATCAGAACATTAAGGCCATTAGCAGTGTAGCACACAATACATCAAGGCTCTGAATGGTCAAATAACAGTATGCCATTTGGACATTAAATACTTAATCAAATAGTGGAAAATGAAAATGTGCATAAAAATGGGCTAACTACAAGAGAATAGTCCATGATGCCTTCTTCTTCTTGTTTGTTGCTTGCCAACCTGTGGCGGATGCTTCCACGCGTCAGTGACGGCGTGGTGGCGACGCGGCCACAAGCCGTAGCGCAACCAGGCGGCTGGCACCTTGCTGCTCCGCTGCGGGCTGTCTCCACACCGGAAAATGCTGCTGCTCTGCCTCTGTGCCTCGGCGGCCAGCCTGCCACCTGCGCAACCACGCTGCTGCCGCTGCCCCACTGGGCTCTCGCAGTCTCTCGCTCCCCAGCTACGCCCATGCCGTTCTTAGCACATTGGGCCAAGTGAGGGATGAGTTCACGCCTTACACGGCCGAAGGAAGGCCTTTTTCTTTTGTCACTTCATAAAGCCCAAGCGCTACAGTCATGCTCAGCCAACAGATTAGTTGGCCCAGAGTCTACGTCCCTATAAGAAGAGGCACAAATATAACTCAAATCTTAGTTGCGAAGAAGGTCTTCGCAATCTACGCATGCACGCATCACTAGAAGCCCCATCTAAAAATTCTATTTAAAAAAGAACATGAAGAAAAGGTGACAACTTCCCGAAGCATTACTCCAAAGTGAAGAGCAGGCCGCAGGCCACAAGGTATCTATAAAGATTCTTTATTTTCGGTGATGACAGCTACAGTGACCCTGTGGATGAACAGTGACGGGTCCGGCTGAGGCACAATTCACTGTCCATCCACAGTAACGGGTCTACTGTTCCTTAACGGCTCTGATACTGTTCATAAGACTCGTTACTGTTTTTTCGGGTCCAGTACTGTTCCTTCACGAATATTTCCCTGCGCACTACCGGGTCCTTTACTGTTCCCTAACGGGTCCTCACTGTTCCTCCACGGGTCTTCTACTGTTTAACAACGACCCGTTAATTTTTTTCCCCCTCTTCCCTGCTACTGCCCGCGCGTAGCGCGGGGCCCCACTCTAGTATAGTATATATAACAGCTTTGACAATGCAAAGGTCTGAATGAGGAGGATAGCCAAACTGAGGACGATGACCTAGCCCTCCTCCTGGCCCCCTCCCCGCCGCCGCCGGCGGCGGCGCCGGTCGCCACCCGAGCACCGGCGCCCGCCGCCTCCTCGCACCCACCGAAGCCCGAGATCCACCTCCCCACCACCTCTCCTCGTCTTTTCCCCCCCACCGCAGACGGCGCGCGGGCCGGCGTGCGCCCGCGCCGCCGCCGCCGCCGCCGTCTTCCTCGCCGCGGCCGTCGTCTTCTCCGACCGGAGCTGCGGGCGCGGGCGCGGCCACCCCGCGTTCCTCCCCGCCCCTCGCCGCGCGCACGCACGGAAAGCCGGCGCGCGCCGCCGCCGCCTTCCCCCGACGGGAGCGGCGGCCGATGCAACCGGCGCGCCCGACTCCGGGGCTCGCGGCGCCGGCCGGAGAGCGAGGCCCACGCCGTCGACTCGCCGGAGCCGCTGCGCGCACGCTCGCTCGGTGGTGGGTGCCTCCCGGCCCGACGCCGTCTTCTTCGTGGAGGCCGTCGGCCCGTCGGCCGTGGAGGGAAGCCGGGTGGTCGGCGGACACGCCGACGCCACCCGCGCAGCGTCTACCGCCCCGGCCCTGCCCTCTACCCCCGACGGTCTTGCTTCTGGCACCGTGGACATGGAAGCGACGGACGACACATTGGCGGCGGCGAGTCGGCAACAGCGCGCGCACCAGGTGTTTGACGAAACGCCGACCCGCCCGCCCATGGTACTTGAGGTCGGGGAGACCTCGGCCATGGACGAAGCTCGCGAATTGGCGCAGTCTGGTGACGCGTCCCCCACTGGGGGGCTTCCGGCGGACATGGCAGGGGCCGGCCTGGAGGGGGGGTCCCCTCGGCCGGTCAGGCAGCGCCCGCCACCTCCTCTTCTCCGGCCACGGCCTCCCCGGCTCTGGCAACCACCCCGCCGCCGCCTGCACAGGGGAAGGCCCTTTCCCCACTCGCGGACCCCTTCTTCCCCTCCGCGGGGCGGCCAAAGACCGTGCGATGGGCTGACGGCGACCTCACCGACTGCTCCGACGACGACGAGCCGGCCTACGGGATGCCGCGCCACCTCTTCGTCCCGGCCCAACCCACCGTGTCCTTGAGGTCGGGAGACCTCGCCTCGGGTGAGCTCTCCCGCTGTGCATGACCGCCCGACACGTGGCCTTGAGGACGGGGAGTCCTCGGCCAAAGCCGGGGCGTCGACACTCGGTGGCCCGGCCAGCGGGACGCCGCACGTCGACGAGGGCGCGCCGCGGCGCAGGAGTGGGCGGCGCCACCGAGCGCGTCGGGAGCAGGCGGCCGGCGGTGCGCCGAATGCACCCAAGACCTCCTCTACAGCGGCCTACAGGGTCAACGCGCGTCGACGACTCGGGCCGTCTCCGGAGCCGAGGGCTCCGGCCCCACGGCGGCTCGGCCCGGTGGCCGCCTCCCGCGTGCCGGCCCCTCGGAGGCTCGGCCCGGACCCGGAGCCACGACCCCCGGCTTCGAGGAGGCTCGGCCCCAGCCGTCAGGCTTCCCCTCCGGACCGGGATGGTTGGCGCGAGGTGCTACCCCGCAAGCCACCTCTGAAGGCTGCCGCGAGCGTGACAGCGGTGAGGCCGGCCCGAAACGCGCGCCAGCCTCCGGTCGACGGCAGGCGCAGGTGGAACGTCGAGGGACGGTGCCTCAACTGCACGGCATCGGGGCACCAGATCGCGACATGCAAGCGGGAGCCCCGGTGCTGGAACTGCCATGGGCTCTTCCACCGGGCCCGTGACTGCACCAGGCCGCCCGTGACGGGCTCGTCCTCTAGGCGCGGGGGCACGGGCGCCGGCCGCGCTCCTATGCGCAAGCGGAGAGCGAACCCCGGGAGCTCGGGATGTGCTGGGGGCCGCTCGTTGTCACCGCCGCGTCGCTCTCCGGGGACGGACGTGGGTGCGCAGGGGCCGGCCCCGTCGCCACCGCCTTCCTCTGACGTCGCCACCAGGTGCGGCCCAGACGCGGATATCGCCGCCGTCCAGGCCGCGGTTGCTACGGCCTTCGGGATCCAGCCGGGGGAGCTGCAGATCCGACGGTGCCCCGAGGGTTTCATCATCACCTGCCCCAACCAGAAGCGCGTGGACAGCGTCGTGCCAACCATGGCGGAGGTTGTGGCCCGACACCGACCACCGGTTCAGCCCCCGCAGCGGCGGGCCGGGACGAGGACGATGAAGCGCGCGCAGGTGTCGCCACCGCTTGGCGCGACGACCGCTGCCCCTCGCACCGCCACCAGCTCTGCTTCGGGAGCCATGACGCCGGAGTCGAACCGGCCGCGCCGCGCGCGACGTTGCGGGCGTCGCGCCGGCCTTGGAAGGGCCGACCGCAGGAGGACGCCGCGACAGGTGTGGCGCCCTCGCGTGCCACAGCCCGCACCCCCCGTCGCAGTGGTCACCTCATCTCCTGAGGAGGCGACGAAGGACTCGGTGGACGCGGGTGACTCGGCGGGGAGCCTGGAGTCACCCGTCGCAGACTGGAAGGAGGGGGAGTTCCGGCCGGACACCTCGCCACCCGGCCCACCCGACGAGAAGGACATGAGGACAGAGAACGCAGCCGCCGTGGGTGGCTTGGTGGGGAACCTTGAGCCACCCGTGGAGGCTGAGGAGGACCCGGATGTTCAGGGCACGCTGGTGTTGCTCGCCCACTGGGGAGAGGAGCTCGCGACCGGACCGTCGGGCTCCGAGTCGCCGCACGACCTCGCCCGCGCCGACCGCGCGGATGCTGAGGCAACGTTGGGGGACGCTGAGCTGCCAGAGGACGACCTGGCGACGCCGGTGCACGGTGGGCATGACAGCACGACGGAGGGCACGCTCGCCCTCCTCACTCGCTGGGGAGCGGACCTCGACGAGGGTCCACCGGGCTTCCCCGTCCCGGGCGCCTTCCCGCAGCAGGAGGAGCGGCAGACCACCCCACCCCGGTGGGAGACCTTGTGCGACGCAGATGACGGGTGGACTGCGTCGTTCGTGGGATTTCCCCCACAACGCCCAGGGGGACGCTCCGGCGGAGGCCGTCGAGCCCGAATCGAACGACGAGGAGCAGCAGACGACAAGAGGCCCGACAACTGACGGGGTAGACCCAGCGGGGAGCTTGGAGTCACCCGCGGGGCGCTTGGGGGTCCTGGGCCGTGCTGCCGACGCGCCGCCAGCCCTCGGAAGGGCCCACCTGTGTGGGGCTTCTGGAAGCCTGCCCAGGACCACGGCAGCTGCCGACGAGGCACCGCCGGGGTTCTGCACACCCGTCTCCCGGAGGTCCGCCGCCGGCCCGCCGACCGGAGAGGTGGGAAGCCCGGCCAAAGAGGGCTCCTTCACGGGGCGGCTCAAGAACTTCGCCAAGAGAGTCTTCCACAAGGCGACCACCCCGCTTCTTCCAAATCCGCCCATGGTGGATGACTCCAGCTCCATCAAGCTGCCAGCACGGAGCAGGCGCATCGCAGCCAACCCCCTCTCCAAGTACCCGGTGGCAAAGAGAGGCGAGATCCTCGCCATGCGTAAAATAGGGTTCATCGAGTCAGAGCCGACGGTGGAGGGACAACTGAAGCTGGACGCGATGTTCGAGGGAAGACCAGGGGATGCCCGAGCCTTGCAGGAGTTGTTCGCAGGCGAGGAGAGTCAACAGCGACCGCGGACGCGCCGCAGGGCCGGGGGCCACGCATGAGCGCCGGTCCCGTCGTGCAAACTAGAATGTTAGCGCGTGAGTAATCCGTTATGTACGTGTTCTGGGGTGGCGGGCTGTGTTTCAATTTGTTAACACCCCAGAAAAATTTGTAAAACTCTCTTCTTCTTAATACAATGATGCGCAAATCTTTTGCGTATTCGAGAAAAAATATATAACAGCTTTTCAATCCTTACAAAGTCACAGCTATTTAATTACGGTCAAGGTGCAGGATGGATCTAAGTTTACTAGGAATCAGTCATCTCATCTGCTTCCGATTGGTTCTTACATCATAATATATATCAGAATATATTGCATGATGGTGTAGAACTATATTTCTTTAACGTGGCGTACTCCCTTTGTCCTAAAATAACATCTCGCTTATTATGGAGTCAAGCTGTTTTAAGTTTAACTAAATATATATATAAAATACTAATACTTAAAATGTCTAATGAATATCATTAGATTGTTAGTAGAATATACTTTTTAAATAAATTTATTTAGTAATATAAAGTGATATTATTTTCTTTATCATTAGTTAAAGTTAACAAGCGAGTCGATAAGCGAGATGTACATTTATTTTGGGGCGGAGAGGGAGTTTCTTTTTACATAAAACTAGGAGTGTTTGTATATGTATTAATCATAAAGAAGGTTTCAAGTTTCAACCTTCACCACAGCTCCCATTCTTAATCAATCAATCAATTAGCAAAGCTCAACCTGAAACCACATTAGTATACCTTTCAGCTTGCTTTGTCCTTCTCATGCTCCCAAATCATTAGGTTGGTCCATACGTAAGACAATAGACAAGGTTAGGATTAGGATGAGATCTCATATGCTATTGGGAATCTTACATACCTATGCCTCTGATCTGGTGTCACTCTAATGCTACTCCTTTTATTTTCCTGTGCAGGGGAAGTTTGCTTTAAATCAAAATGGCTGAGATGACTAGTTCTGCCATGGTTGGGGAGGTAGTCAGTCGAGTGTTTTCGGGTATCATCAACAAGCACAAGGGTGGATCAGATGAAGGAGACAGTAGCGGCATAGAGAGGCTGGACATGGCATGCATCAAACTTGATGCCACCATCGAGACATCGAACTGGTGGCAGATCACCAATGTGGCACCACTGCGTTGGAGAAAGAAGCTGAAGGGTGTTGCTCTGGAGTGCGATGATGCCCTTCGAAGATGCAAGCAGCGATCTCTCGAAGATACAGGGACCAAAGAGGAGGTCTGGCACTCCGTTCCCAGCATGAAATCATTCTTATCCTCTCTTATCAGTCGCATGGACAAAGCCGGGTAACTGGATCTTTCAAAGAAAAAAAAAAAAGATAACCCAGGCTTTAGATACTCGTCAATGAGTTCTACTCTCAATTAGAAAGGATCATGGCTGTCCCTGTATACATGTGCTGCTGCAGGCCAACTGGTAGCAGATTCTCGCATACTGGTAGCAGGTCAACTGGTAGCACGTCCCTTTCTCCTTTACGTAGTATCAGCAGTTACAAGTTACAACGTTGTGAGCGGTGGAAAAAAAAAACAATGTCAACTCAAGTCTTCTTGTTTTACTAATTTCTTTTGCTGTGCTTAGCAGCCTTACCTTAGCCGCCATAATATGCCATTGATTAGCTTGACGGCCACAAGGTGTAACTGCTTTTCAGTCCTTATAAAGTCACTCCGAATAAGTACAGTCAAGGTGCAGAATGGATGGAACTTTACTAGGAATTGGTCATCTCCTTGTTTGTTTCCTATTGGTAACATTTTTTTAACATAAAACTGGCAGGTGTTTTGCCAGATTTTTATTCATATTAATACTCTTGTATTGATTACAAAACTGAATTTCAAGTTTCATTGTTTGATCACAACTTCCATACTTAATCACTAATGCAGCTCAACTGGTAAGCACATTCTATTGTACACCTTTCTGCCTGCTTTGTTCTTCACTTCTTCTCATGCTCCAAAATCACTAGGTCCATACGTAATATAAGACAAGGTTCGGATGCATCAGATCTCGTTTGCTAGTGTGATAACAGATTTGTATCCGGAATCTGACATCCCTGCAGCTTCAGTGCCACTCTAATACTATTCCTTTTGTTTTCTTGAGCAGGGGAAGGTCGCTTTACAACTAGACACCAAGACAGTTAGACAGATTGCAATGGCTGAGATGGTCAGATCTGCCATTGTTGGCGAGGTAGTTGGTCGAGTATTTTCTAGTATCATCAACAAGGACAAGGATGGATCAGATGGAGACAGTAGCAGCATAGAGAGGCTGGAGATGGCATGCATCAAAATCCATGTTTTAAATAGCGGGCTAAGGCTAAGGTATTTAGCGTTTTATAAACCGTAATTAGCGGACTTTAGCGGCAAAATAGCGGCAAAATTGTGCATGAACACAAATAGCGGCACAATTTTTTTCAAACTATTTTGGGTTATAGCGACAAAAATAGCGGGCTATTTTTTTCCATGATCAAAATTGATGCCACCATCGAGACATCGAACAAGTGGCTGATCACTGATGTGGCACTGCTGCGCTGGAGAAAGAAGCTGAAGCGTGTTGCATTAGAGTGTGATGATGCTCTTCGAAGATGCAAGCAGAGATCTCTTGAAGACAAAGAGACCAAACATAAGCTCAGGCAGTCCTCTTTTCCCAGACGTGTAGCTCACAGTACCAAATCATTATTATCCTCTCTTGTCGGCCACCAAAACGATGGTGAACCCTCAAGCAAGGCTATGGTTCAAAGATTCGAGAGGATAGCAAATGGTGCTGATGATTTCCTCAGGTTGGTGCAGTTAGGTGGAGCACCGCGACCATATATTTTCCTTGGTCCCCTTGTCCGGCATCTCTTTGCAGGCAAATATACAGAGTATCATATGTTACAGCGCCAGGGAAGTATGCTGAATTGTTTCAGCATACGGCCTATGAGTTTTGAGGAGCGCGGTCTGGAGGCAATGCTAGCATTCATCCATGAAGATCATGAGGCACCCAAGGAGAATTTTCGCCTGGGACTTATCCTGCGGATTTCTGAGAGCACAGATGTTATTGGGATTATTGTCAAGTGTTTACAGCTGCTCACGCCTCACTTCAACTCTATCAGCGAGGTAGTCATCAGAGAGCTCACTCAGCTTCCTACACAAGACTTTAACTGGTCACCTACCTATGATGAACCAGGTGACATGGAACACTTGAACCAAGTTCATGACACTTTGACTCGATGGTTTCGTCCAGATCCATTCTGCTGCAAACAGCATGAGCTCCAAAACATGCCCTCAGCTTGTAGCTGCTACAGCAGCAGCAGCAGCAGCAGCAGCACAAATACATTGAGGCTATCAAACATATTCCCAGAACAAGTCATTTTAGTGGTTTTGCAGCGTTACATCTTACCGTCCGAGTATGAAGAATTCCAGGGGTCAAAGTTGACATGTCACAGTATGTCATCTTTCCAAGAGGATGTCTCAGTTTTGAAGCTCGGGATTCTCTTCATGCTGCATCACCCTTTGGATGACATCAACTTTGCTACTGAAGCTGAGAGCTCTGCAATAGAAGCAATTGGAGGGAAGCAGCAGTTATTAGCTGCAAATGTTCATCCGCACCAACTTGACAGGCTCATGCTGCCCAAGGCGGTAAACTATCTTCACCATAATGCTGAGGCAACGATGTATCAGATGTCTTGGAAGTCTAAACATGGCAGTGCACACTTCTTTGTGGAGAAAACAAGCAAAGACATGACGGGAGCACCCAGAGCTACAATGCAACAAGGCTTGAGGAACAATAGCAACGCCATCATGGTGTGCGAAGTGGGAAGAGAAACAACGAACGTGATCAATTTGGGAGTGACAGCGCAAAGGGTGGTGAACTCCCATCTCAGCCTTGCTCATGTGCGGAACTTGAATGCTCGCCAGTGACCATGATTAGCGAATAGTCTATTTGTAGGTCTTGCTCGCTAACACTAATACCACATTACCACTCAACAGTTTCAGGGATGACCGGCACAGCACTGGCCCTATCCTGCTTTGCTTCAATACTGGATAATCAGTGACCTCAGATACTACTCCTGGACCTCAGCAGTTATGCCCAATTTGAATATGTTACCATTCACTAGGTGCCTGGTTATGTCCTAACCTTGTCTTGTCATGTGGTCTGGCACGATTTGGGACACTAGGTGTAAGCAAACCTCAGTTTAACCAAGAAAAAACATGTACCATCTTGTTTGTTCTTTCAAAAATATATGTAGTGTTGCTTGGTTTTGATTACAATCTGAAGAATTCCATGATACCATACCAAGTAGCGGAATGCTCTAATCAATGTTCGATGTCAGAATGGATAACATCCTCTGTGTCTGTTCTGCAGACTCTTCACTTACATGCTATGTCAATTATGGTCAAATTCTGCAGATGGAGATTTCCAACGAATATACTTGAAAGCTGGAACTGGGCACTGGAGCATGATCAACAATTACAGTTTAGCTCCTTTTTTCCTCTTCTAATTTGAAACAACAGCAGGAATGCTGGGAGTATCTGTTAAAAGTTATATAGCCATATATGGTCTACTTGTTGTATTCTTGTACTAGTACATATTTATTAATGGCCTGACATGTGTGCCATGCAGCAGAGATGGCTTTGAAGTCTTAACTAAATAAATTTGGACTGCAACTGCATATTCGCCCCTCATTGTTAAAAGGCGCTAGGGGCTATACACAGTAGATTAAGCACAAACTAAAACCGATTAAGTTTTTATTCCTAGTAGGAGCAAGAGCAAGAGCTACCGGCACAAATGAAGGCCAAAAGTGATGCATTCTAAAGGCACAAACAGACTTGCAAAGGCCAACAAAAGAAATTTGTACTTTGAGAAGCAAATGAAGGGCATGTTCATATGTGAATAACTGAATATGATAAATTCAGAATATGTTATTCATACCTGCTCCTGCATAATTGTTCTTGACTTCATGTGAATCAGATACTTGGGACTTGCCTTCTTGAATAGACAACAGCAACTAAAAAACAAATAGATAAGAGCTAATAAACTGGAAAACAGTATATAAACAAACAATAATAGAAGAGAAAAGTGTAGAAACTATTCTGAAAGGGACAGCCCCAGTGTTGGACAGGCTTCGAGGTTCCCAACAGGTTAACTACTGAGTACTCATGTACATCTGTCAGGTTTAGTTATTCAGAGCAGAATACAAGCAACTAGCAACCAGCAATCAAACATTCAGCAGAAATTGCAAGCGCGCATAAAAGTTCTTGCTGTCAAGCCTTACAGGTTCTGAGGTTCAGAAACAATTCAGGGGACAACTACAGGTTCAGAAACCAGGACATTCAGGGCAGCAGCAGTGGAGCGCACAACACATCAAGCATCAAGGCTCAGAATGGTCAAATAACAATCTGCCATTCAATGCTTAATCAAATAATGGAAAATTGAACATGTGCATAAAAATGGGCTAATTATTAGAAGAGAACAGTGCTAGATGCCTTGCTGGATTGCTGTGCTAGCCAACCTGCCGTGGAAGCCTCCGCCGTCCGCGAGTGAGTGACGACGGCGTGGTGGCGACGCGGCCACGAGCCGCGGGCAGCCAGGCGTCCTGCTGCTCCACTGTGGCCTGCCGGCTGCCGCGCCGTTGCTGCTCTGCCACTGAGCCTCTGTGGCCGCTGCGCAACCACGCCGCCGCCGGCCACCGCTCGCGCCTTGGGCCGCGCCGTGCCTCGCTGGGCGCTAGAGCTGCGCCTCTGCCCTTCTTCGAATATTGGCCCGAGTGAGGGAGGGAGGCCCTTTTCCTTGGTCACTTCAAAAAGCCCAAGCCCTCCGGGCACTGACTGGTTGGCTGGCCCAAGTCGACTGCTCTGTTTTCTCGAAGCAGCTTGCTAAGAGCATCTCCAACAACTCTCAATATTTCACTTGGTAAATCTTGTGTTTTAGTAACTTGCTATTTTGTTTTGCAAATGAAAAAAGGTATATCTCCAACAACTTTGTATTCTCACTTGGTAAATTCCGTGATGACCACTTTTCATATTAGCCCCTGAACTTTTCCAAAATCAACTAAGAGCGTATCTAAAATTTTTTTGTATCTGATACTTTTTCATAAAAGTCCGTCAAAGAAAATCTATCATAGCTTAGGTCCCTCGGCGGTGCTCGGCGTCGGTGCGCGGGCGGCGCGCGGCGGCGGGGCTGCTCCACTCGCGCCGGGGATGGAGGAAGGGGCTCGGCCCCAGCCTGACCGGCCAGCGGCGGCGCGCGGCGGCGCCAGACCACGGCGGCGGGGAGCCCCGCACGGGCCACCATGGCCAGCGGCGGCCCTACTGGACCACGAGCAGCACGTGCAGGGTCACGGTGGCCGGAAACGGAGACGAAGATTGTGAGGGAACCGACCAACTAATATAATTACTGTTCACTAATCAAGCCACCGTGGTAGCTTAAGTAGTAAACTGCGATTATACCAGCCCGGTAGTCTGCGAAATCCCGAAAGATCTCGAACTTTCTCAACGTCACCCCCGAATCACAAAGTTCAGCAGTTCCTATTCACTTAAGTCACTTTTACAAACTTTAGGAATGCCCTGATGGTTACAATAATAATATTTTACAACTCAGGATTTTCAAATAAACAGCGGAAGAGATTATTCTTTGCAAATACACTCACACCTAAGTATTTGACTATAGTGCCAGCTCATGGTCGACTCCTTTAAAAGCATGAGGATAAGATATAAGAGTTGACTTGCCCGAAGTCTAATCTTCCCGTAGCGGGATATAGTCCACCATGTCGCCACAGCGGTAGTCTTCAAACCTACAATAAACAACATTGGGAATTGCACCCTGAGTACATTGTACTCAACAAGACTTACCCGACTAAAAGAAAACAAAGACTCTCTGGTGGATGCCAGGCTTTATAGTGGGTTAGCCGACTCCTTTGTTTGCCGAAAAGATGAGCTTATTAATAGTAATTTAGTGACAAAATGACTCTCTAGCTTATCCAATTAAGTAGAACCTGCCATTACTACATTAGCACCTGCACTACTCACATTTTATGGTAGAAGCAATCAACATTAAGCATCCATATTGATTGAGTAATCATTAAACCAACATGATTGAATATAACCAACTCGCACAAGAGATATTATAGGCGACCATGCCGCTGTCTCGATCAAGTGTTCACTGTCCAGGAACGATGGCGATTATAATCGATTGCAAACCAGCTGGCGGTATTCCTCACACAAACCACACAACTCCCGTCGGAGTCGATTAGGTCACCTTGATCTACTCGGGAAAAGGCACGGGATCAACTTACACTCCACCATGACCAAGGAAACTCCCGGCTGCCAACAGGTAAGCGTGCCCCTCAAATGACACCGCCCCATCTTCAGGACTTACTCTCCGGGCCCTTGTTTACCCCTCCCCCATCGCCGGCATGGATACCAAGAAGTTGAAACCCGGCCCAAGTAGATTCTAGGCTTCGCGGTCGGGCACTCAGGCCCTATCCAACTAAATGTGAGGCATTGTTCAACATGATCCGAGGACGTACAAAGCCATATTTCTTTAGAGGTGATTTAGAAGGCCACATGGTTATGTTCATATCCAACATCTCACTAATCTCAATCCAAAGGGGGTAGTAACCACCTATTCTCTGCGGACGATGGTTGATCATCCGCCTTCTATCGATTAAGAGAGCAGGCCTAAGCATGTAGTCGATCCTGTACTTAAAGTAGGATATTTCTGGTGGCAGGGTAATCCTGATGCAACTAGGGTTCCAAGCAACGCCTATAACTTAATGCATCAAAAAGAATAAAAGGACGCAAGGTAAAACATTTGCAAACCATAGGAGGGATGCTCCGGGGCTTGCCTTAGTTAGAAGATCAGGTTGTAGCTCCAGGTACTCGACTAATCCACGTCGGATTCCTGGTTCTCGATCACTTCTCGTGCGGGATTCCATTCGCGACTTGTCCTTCTGGATCCTTGACTTCACGACGAATGTTCTACACGTGATCCTGGAATGATGCATATGCATATGTATGAACACATGATTGTCGAAGTGTATGCATGTTCGTGAATGATAGATGCTTATGTATAAATAGCTTATTAAGCTGCTATACTATCACTAGCAAATAAGCCAGTAAAACCAAAGAGATACACCCAAACATTATCATCCTAATCATTTCATCATGGCACACTAAATAACAATCAATCATACATGGTCCCATCACTATGAGTCATCACCATCAAGCACTATACACCACATCACACAATCGAGCATTTACTGCCAATTATAGACATATAATTGGCAGTCCAGTAATAAAATCATAACTGGGGTTCTATAAACCCTATGAACATGAATGAGGACAATCTGGAAAGCTTATCAAATTGCTCATCAATCATCTCAAGACACCATGACCTGTTTCTCAAGTTAGCTAAGCCTAAACAGATAACATCAGAACTGGGTCCTGACCAAACAGCAACTCAACAAATCCGCCAACCAAATTGCAACAGCCACAACTCCTAGACTAATCACCAATGATCACCAAATTTGAACAGTAGTTAGCTAGCCTTATTACAAACCAATCATGTATTGACAAGTTTCCCAGAAAACCAATGCATAATTGGGTTAAGCATAACACCATGCAAGTGACCCCAATTTAACCAACTAAGGGTTAAACAGCAACCCATAGTTACATACATCCTAAAATCCTACAAAAATTACAGTAGATAACACTTGGCAATGCCAGTGCATCCTCCAAGTTTCACCCCATTGGGATGATCCTACTGGCCTACACAAAAATGACATGGCAGCACCCATCGAGGAACCTAAAAATACTTTGTACTACCAACTTGATCAAACAATGAAACCAAGCATACACAGAGCTACATTAGGGCATATAAGTGGCCTATAGAAAGTATCAACTCCACATCACATGTAAAGAATTGACTTATGAATTATTTCAAGAGTAACCTCTAAATCCCACTTGAACTACAACTATCAAATCCTACATAACAAGTGCTCATGTTAAGCATTCCACAACAAGTGCATGTCAACAAAAGACCATTAAAACAAGAATCACACTTTTATGAGCTACCAATAATTAAATATGAATTTCACAACCCTTTTCTAACATGCATAAAAGGCATAAATCATAACTAATTATTCTACTACAGAACATGACTAGTTTCATATTTTTAATAAAAACTAGACATCCTCATGAGCACAACGCAAGTTAAATCACCCCAATCGGAGTTGCCAAACTCGACATATGATTTTCTAAAGTTCCAACAAAAGATCTACAAATAGGTCCTCGGAGCACTATTCATATGAGTCTATGACAGTTCACATCTGAACTTCGTCGAATTTTAACCTGAGGTCCCCGGTCGCGAGGAGAAACAGAGAGGCGGCTGTGCCCGTCGTTCCCGGCCGCAGAGGACTCCCCGGCGGCAACGGGAAGGCGGCGGAGCTGCGGGGCGGCGCTGCGCACCCGCCGGTGCACTCGCGGTGGCTCGCGGTGGTCCGTGGGGGTGCAGCCACGGATGCACGCGACGGCACCGGCGGCGGCCATGACGGCGGTTCCGTCTGGCGGCAGTCAAGGGCGGCCAAGGGGCGCGGGTGTGCGGCGCGAGCTGGGGATCACGATGCCGTGCTCGGACTTCGACGAGAAGGACCGTAGTGGGAGGGCAACGGTGGTGGCGGTGCTTTGCCCCAACGTCCATGGCGGCCCGCTGGGAACCTCCTCCTCGGATCGATTTTGTGGGCAGCGTGGAGG
Organism: Themeda triandra; assembly: GCA_018135685.1. Classification (NCBI taxonomy): domain Eukaryota; kingdom Viridiplantae; phylum Streptophyta; class Magnoliopsida; order Poales; family Poaceae; genus Themeda; species Themeda triandra. The sequence continues at coordinate 103,463 of JAENPR010001030.1, read as the reverse complement.
CATCGAGGGTGGAGCATGTGCTGGCGCGGAGGGAGGGACGCGGTGGAGCAACGAGGCGGTGGTGTGGAGGCGGAGCTGCACAGCACGGCGTCCATGGCGGCTTCGCCCATGGCGCCGCTGCGCTGCGAGGGAGAGAAGGGAGAGAGGAGGAGAGTGAATGAGAGAGTGAGGGGGAGAGGAGCGACGGGGTGAGGCAGAGGAGGAGCAGCGTGGCATCGTCCTTGGCTCGGTCGCGACGCGTGGGCGGACACGCGCCGGCCATGCCCGGTCGGTCGTCCCCTTCGTGGACACGGGACCTGCTTGTCCCTCCAGAGAGGATGACAGGTGGTCCCAACAATTTAATTATTAAATTTATAAAATTAGCTATTCGGCACGATTTTTAAAAAGCGTCAATATCTCCCAATCTAAGCCGATTTAGAAAATACTTCCAACACGAAAAAGTTTTGTCTTGAAGAGTAGAATATTTTCTCTGAAGGAAGTTTGGCCAAATTCTGGATAATTTTTAAAATATAAATTTCCAAAGAAAATACCTTTTTAAAATTCTCTAAAAAGGGAGAAGCCCCTAGGTTCTGTCTTTCCCCTCCGAAACATATGCCTTCCACCAATTTTCACAAAAAAGTGGTCTTTGGGAGTTTTGTTGCTTATAAAATTTTCCAACTAAAAGCTTTAGACCTCTAATTCATCCTGAGTGCCTCGGAAAATACTTTTCGACACTTCTAGCACTTTCTAAAAACTAAATCAAGACGAGACATATTTTAATTAGCTTTGGTCATTAACATGACCCCCCCTAACAAAATTAAACTGTTATTATGTCTAGGTGTAGTTAATGAACATCACATCAAGCACTTGTGCTACTTTATCACAATCACAAGCATTCTCAGCACAATCCAAGCAAAACAAGCATCACACGTGCAATCATGTCAAGATAGTGATTAGATGCTAATGACGTGATCATGTTCATGATGTGCAGAGCTAATGCATGGTTAACATCCAGGATGTTACAAAGATGGCCGGTCATGGTGAACCTCGCCGCAAAAGAGAGAGAGACGGGGTGGCTCGCGCGGGCGATACGCGCGCCCTCCGCGCGCGGATGTTTACGCACGCGGAGGGTGTTTTTTTTCCAAGTTGGTATTTTACCAAGTTGATATTGAGAGTTGTTGGAGAAGAGATTTTGTGTTTTTGCCAAAAATTATAGAATACCAAGTTGGTATTGGGAGTTGTTGGAGATGCTCTAACGCTACCTGCTACTCCGTTTTGTTTGAAGCAGGGGCAAGTTTTGGCGCGCAAGCCTCATGGTCATGTTGCGTTATTTGTCAGTGCAGTTAGTTCGCGCGGAGCAGCTCTAGTTTGAATTTGCAATGGACTAGTATTTCAGACAGAGTGCCCCATTGGGCCGAGCCAATTCATAATTGGGCCATTATTGCTCACTTTGTACGGCGAAGGCCATGTTCACTCTGTAGATGTGAGCAAACCGAGTCTAAGGGTGTGGGGTCATTTATTGGTGCGGGCCTGATGCATTCTTTCATATTTTTCACCCTTTTTTTTGAATAGATTTTTATGTGTGGTTGCTAAAGAGATTTGCGAGTAGAATGAATTTCATACTGATGGTCGATTTAATCTAATCGCCATTGATTTTTTAATCGGTAATATGGTCACCGTCGGTGAAATGCCCTGTTTTCACTATTCTTTCGTATTTTCGGTCAAACACAAGACCATCGAACATGGAATCAATTTTTGCCGCTAGTAGAAATAGTTTTTTCCCCTAGGCTTGTATGGCTTGATGAGGTGGTTACATATCATAGTACTTACTCCCTCTCCATTTCGAAATTATAAGATGATTTGGCTAAGATTCATAGTTTTTACTACAAATCTAGATATATGTCATCATGTCCTAATACACACTAAAAGCTATGGATCGAGAAATGCTAAAATATCTTGTAATTTGGGATGGAGAAAGTATTTCATTAATAGGTATAAAATCATAAACTTTATACACTGCTTTGAATTACTATACATATTTTTGGTAGCACGCATATATATAGCAACTCATAATTTGTTGAGTTAGCTGTATCTTCAAAAAAAATCAAAATGCGCCTTATAAAGGATGGGAAAGAACAGTGGCGCCAATAATTACACATATTTGCCATAGACAATTCATAACTGAATTCCAACAAGCTCCATCCAGATTCGTAAAGGAAATATATCAATAACACAATACAACAAATAAAGGAACACACATAACGTCAGGAATTGATTTTTCAAGATCTTTTTTTCTTGTGAATGATTTTTCAAGATCTTTTGGCTGTGGCTCTGGCCTATATAAGCAAGCGCCCGCAGAACCAACGAGCAAGAAACCATTAGTCTCTACATACACACATATACATCCCAAGAAAGAATACTCACCAATAGTCCTCATAGCGATGGGCTCCAAGAAGATTCAGGTCTTCCTCGCGGTTGCGCTGCTGATGGCTCTCCTCGCCGCGGTTGCGTCGGAGGCCAGGGGCAGTTTCCAGCTGGATCGTCCGGAAGATAAACCTCTATGCAGCTACGCTGGAGCCTGTACGGATAGCGCGTGCATGGAGGAATGCAGCCCGCGTTCGGGGTCATGCGTTATCAAGGGCGAGTTCGTCTACTGCTGCTGTGGCCCAGTAGTGCCGATCGCCGCCGCCACCGATCTCCAGCCGCTTCTTCATTGATCCGTCTCCTAGATTTCTGCTTGACGCATATATCCATGGTTGAGCTACTGATTCTTTTATGCATGAATGTGAAACGAACTAGATCAATAACGACCTGCGAAGATGAGTGGTTTAGGAAGCTGCGGAGTGGCAGCAGGCATCTCTCCCATTTTTGTAATACATACAAGTCGTGGATCGGTGCGGTTTGTAGTTGGTTATTTTATTTTGATGAACAAGGCCAGTCATTCAGTTTGGTTTGAGAAGTTTCTTATACCTGACCTAACTTATGGCTTCCGTTTGAGTTTTCTGCGTTCTGCATGATGTTGAGTCCACGGTACAAATGTACAATGCTGTATGCTCGGTCTTCCTGACTTGCTGCTGCTCCGACCTTCGATGCCGTGGTTCAGGTTGCTATTGTTGGATCTCGGCCTACTCCTTAATAAGCCTTCAGATAATGAAAGCAAAAGAGACGGGGTTAGAGTGTATATGGTATGGACGATCTGGATTCTCCTACAAATGTTTCGATCAAGATTATCTCTAGAAATATTTATTTTATTAATCGAAGTCACTTTATAAAACCGTTTGGTTAGTTTTTGGATTCTTGAAACTGAACAAGAATGAGGACAAATCAGATTTTGGATGTATAAAAACAAAAATAGGGTCCAAGTGTCATACACGCACGTACACTCGCCCGTCCGGCCGGGCCGGACGCCCGTGTCATACGGTTTCTGTTTTTTTAAACGAAAATGGATGTTTTTGTTTGGAACGGCAGCTGTCCATCAACATATTTTTGAATAAGATCATAATTTAAATCCATAAAACACATGAATATAGGAGTAGCGGCCGTCCATGCACACAAGAATAAATGGGACCATGATTTTTCTGAATAAGTAAGACAATCATTCATAAACAATTTTCCAATATGGGACCATGATTGTCTTACAAAGTTTATAGATCTCAAAATGTTAGAAAACTTTGTAGTTAATAACTTTTTGATTTGACTTCATCTAGTCATGCGAAACTTGAGTTTGAGTTTCTCAAATTTGAAATTCAAATTTTATAAATGGCGTCGGATGGAAAAACTTTCTAAATGAAGTTTGTAGATCTCGAAAAGATATGAAAGTTTGTAGTTGACGATGTTTTGATTTGATATCGTTTAGGACCTTAAATAAGCAAATTACACTCGGTTGGAGTGCAATATGTGGGACCAAAACTATATATGGATGCAAGTGATAGTGTAGTGCGGTGGTAAAGAAGAAATCGTGCTAGGGGCGAGCCGCGGGTTCCGAATTCCAGGTAATGCAAAGTGTGAAAAATGTGCAAAAAATATGGTATGGATAGAGGTTTAAAAATCATTCATAAACGATTTTCCACATTCATAAGCAAGCATGCAACCGAGATAAATGCCCAGCTAGCACCCATCGGCTCTCTCATCTCCAAGAGTTTAGCCAGGAATTTTTCTGTCCCGAAATCTTATGATTTGCCAACTCACGATCAAATGTGCGAAGTTCAAAAACAGCTCCTCTCCAAGAATTTCTTATTTTTAACTTGCCAAAATAAAAAAAATAGAACCACAGGCTGTGTTTTTTTTTTTGGGCCAGCGGCAAATCCATGGGTGTGCACTTAGGACGCCGCCATGCGTGGCCACGTCGCCATCGGCTCCTCAGACGGGTGTGGCATCCATGGTTGCGTGCTGCCTTCTCGCGGCGTCCTCGTACAAGCTGCTCGGACTCGACGTTGTATCTCAGGACTCTGAAGCACTCGAGCCGCTTCTCGAGATCAGAAAGAAAACAAGTCAATCTGTTGAATCCTACGCATGGCTAGCCTGGTCACCGGGGCGCACACAAACACTGGACGATGGCGAGGACGTAGACTCTCAAGGCTGAGCAGATGCGGCAGGTCGTCCTCTCCGCGTCGCCGTGTCCTGGCCTTCGTGATGGCGGAGGACCACGTGTGCACTATTACAATCAGGTACTGTAGGAACGGTTATTTCTTAAACGCTCTCACAGTGGAAGCCGCCCTTACAGTGAATTTAGAAAAATTAAAAACCCCAAAAATAATAGGAAAAAAACCCTAAAATAATAGGAAAAAATTTTTTAAACCTCTATTGCACATTTTTCACACTCGCATTACCTGAATTGAACCCGTGACCTCACCCTAGCACAATTTCTTCTTTACCACCTGCATCACATTATCGTTATCGCGTGTGTCCCATATATAGTTTTGGTTCCCACATATTGTCCCAACTGAGTGTAATTTGCTTATTTAAGGTCCTAAACGATATCAAATCAAAATGTCGTCAACTACAAACTTTCATATCTTTTTCGAGATCTACAAACTTCATTTATAAAGTTTTTCCATCCGACGCCATTTATAAAATTTGAATTTCAAATTTGAGAAACTCAAACGTAAGTTTCGCATGATTAGATGAAGTCAAATCAGATCTATAAACTTCGTATAGAAAGTTTTTCCATCCGAGATCGTTTACGAAATTTGAATTTCAAATTTGAGAAACAAAAATGTAGGTTTCGCATGACAAGATGAAGTCAAATAAAAAAGTTATCAACTACAAAGTTTTATAACTTTTTGAGATCTACAAACTTCGTATAGAAAGTTTTTTTATCTGAGATAGTTTATGAAATTTAAATTTTTAAAACCACTTATACCTACAGATCGTAGGGGCGGGGTGCCGCCCCCTTACGATGACCCCTCCATTGTAGGGGCGGCCGGTACACGAGCCGCCTTACATTGGAACATTGTAGGGGCGGCGGTGTTACCCGGCTCCACTGGTGACCTCCTCACTATAGGGGTGGCTGGTACACTAGCCGCCCTTATAGTGAACCACTCCAAAGTCAATCGCCCCTCTTGTAAAAGGAGGGCGTTCTCTTTGTAGATTTTTCACGTAGTGGTGGAGGATGGCACTCTCCCACGACGGAGACGTATCCTTGTCGCGGCAAGGCGGACATGGATGTCGAGCGCCAGCCCCGCGCCGATCGTCAAACGGTTTCAGCTGGCCGCCGCATGAATGCCTGATCGTCCGATGGCTTCACCTCGGCGCACGGGATGAGTGCCGACCGGTTCGCGCGGGAGAAGGAACACAGGCCTGAAACCCGGATGCGCGGGGGCGGATACGCGCGCGCATATATGCGCACCGGGAGGAAGAATTTGCCAAGTTTTCATTTTTGCCAAGTTGGGATGCCAAATTGTTGGAGGATGTTTTTTTAGTTTTTGCCAAAATTTTATAGATGGCAAGTTAATTTGGCAAACTCTTGGAGATGCTTAGGGGCACTTTTCTCTTCAAATCCATTTTTGGCCGGTGCATGCAAATGATCGACTTCCAAAGCATCGACACTTATAGATGTTCAATGAGTCGTGCTGGCCCGGCACGATGTCATGCCGCGACGGGCCATCGTGCCCATCGGGTCGTGCCTTCATGGGTTTCGTGCCCGGCCTTCAGCCCAAGGCATGGCCCGTGGGCCGATTTTCGTGTCGTGCCGGCCGTGAAGCACGCAAGCCAGGCCAGCCCGATGCCCACTAGAGAGAGGGAAGGGGAGGCACGGACCGCGGAGGAGGCCGGCGAGCAGTGGAGGGAGAGGAGGGCTTCCGCGCCGCTTGTTATCGCTGGATCCGGAGGCGTACGACTCCATCCATGCTCGTCGACGCCGAGAAGGCAAGCGAGCGCGGCACTACATCTTGCGGCACAGGGAGGAGCTGCGGCACTGTGCGGCGGTGCTAGTGCAGCGCTGGGCGGCACGGGTAGGAGGTAGGAGCTATGTGAGTCGGGACTCGTCACTCGTGGTCTAGGGTTAGAGGATGGGAGTGGGCAGCGGGGATTAGCACTTGGGCTGAGTGGAGTGGAGGGTGTTAGCAGGGCGCCAGGGCGGTGGTGTTTGGCTAGTTGGGCTGAGTAGTCGGGCCGCCAATGGGCCATCTCATTTTACCGGGCCGTCCTGTGCTCGGGCCGGGCCAAAACAGCAGGCCGCAGGCCAGGCCACCGGGCCATGGGCTGAATGGCCATATATATCGACACTTTACTCTCTTACAAAAGTCGCCTCTATTATTTATTAATATAGGTGGGCCATCCTTATGCCTCTATTAATGGAGGCCATCCTTATGCCTCTATTAATAGGCTTACTTAGGCTGCTGGGCTCCCGTCTTAAAAAAAAATCAGTTTTGACTGTCTATTAATCTTGATTGTAGTAGTAATTAACTGTTAAGTTCTTTATATCAAAATGTGCCTTATAATGAGATGGACAACAAGAGTAGCAAACAACTGCACACCTATCTAAAGACATGTCATATTAGAAGCCATAAATAAATACGTTCATTCTGAGAGTTCCAATATACTCTGTCAAGATTGGTCAGAAATGATTTCTCAAGTTTTTCAATTTCTAGATAATTTTGCTCTTGGATTTGGCCTATATAAGGAAGCACCCTCAAAACGAACGAGCATCGAGAAACCAAGTAGTCTCTCTAATATATCTAGACATAGCAAGAAGACTTACCGGTCCTCATAGCTAAGCGATCGATGGGCTCCAAGAAGACTGATCAGGTTGTCCTCTCCGGCGTTGCGCTGCTGCAGATGGCACTCCTCGCCGCAGTCGCAACGGCAGGCAGGGGCAGCTTCCCGGTGCTGGATGCAAAAGTGGTCCTACCACTATGCCACGCAGTTGGAGCCTGTTCAGATAGGTTGTGCAAGAGGTATGGGCAAGGGTTATGTAGCGTCATGCCAGATCTCTGGCCTGCACGTCCAGTGCTGCTGTAATCCACGACCACAGATCGCCTCCGCCAATGATCACCCACTTGTTCATTGACCGATTGTTTCTTCTATAAAGGAAATATGGATAGATAAATAATAACCCGCACAGTTGCGTGGTAAGACTTTGATATATGATTTAGTGCCTCGTTCATATCTTGAACTAGGAGTATACCCCGCGCGTTGCCGCGGGATTTTTAAAAAGTAATTACTATAGATATTCTACACATGCTATACATATTTTTAAATTTGAATTGCATGCTATTTTATTGTATCAGATCTTATAAAAAATCAGTACGCTAATAGTAGAAGAAAAACTAATAGAATATTTGAATACATTATAGAGGAGTGGGCGATAATACAAATAGCTTATGTAGGTGACTTTTATGTTGTTAGATTAAAGATTTTTAGTATTCACATGATAAAGATGACATGGACATTTTTTTGTAATTAATGATGGATGACATAGACTTAGTGGGGAATGATGTGGACACTTTGCATTAATAGAAAGAAAATTTAGTGAGGTCACTTAGTGAGGAATGATGTGGACACCTTGCATGAAGAGAGAATTCATGTAGTGGGGTTTATCTTTATAAGAGTTATAGATTGATTGAGGCATTCCAGATCTTTTTTTTCATCACGCCGTGGCGCGTTTTTACAATTAAAAAGCGAAAGTAAGGAGTTACAAACACACTACAACAACAACCCACACATAGGCGTTAACCAAGGTTACCACCCCGCTTGCACGAAAAAGAGGACAAAGAGACTAAACAAACCAAATAAACGAAGAGAAAGAACCGGTGCTAAGCCTAAGCCACCCTTGCAAGGAGAGGAACGCAAGGACTTTCAACCGAATCCTCACCTCGGCAGATCGCTGCTTGTTCCAAGAGATTTGGGCCGACGCGGAGGGTTGGTGCAGCGCGGGTTCATCAACTAAGGTGAGGCATTCCAGATCTGTATAGACGCTAATGTATCGGAGTTCTTGTTTTTTTTGTTTGGCTGATGAACCTGCTAACTGACCCTGGAAAGTTCAGGGAAGTACTCAGCAAGATCGGCATACGAAATCCAATTCAGCGGGCACATCCTCTCTAACTTCGGCAAGCTCATCCGGCAAGCCTGGGCAACACCGAAGTGCAAATTCTTTGTGTGGCTCATGCTGCAGAATAGGATTTAGACGGCGGAAAGACTTCAGCTGCGAGGATGGTGAAACAACTACTTCTGCACTCTTTGTGAGAGAAACCTTGAGACAACCACCCACCTTTACGTCAAATGCCCTTTTGCGAGGAAGGTCTGGGTTTTGGTGGCAGGATGGAGTGGAACCGATAATCTGAAACCTGAAAACTGGATTGATCAGGAACATGATGACATTGCTCTCTGGTTCACGGCCTTAGCTGAAAAGGGGACTAAGGAAGCACACTCCAAGGCAATGCTCACCATCTGGCACCTTTGGAAGGAACGAAATGCACGAGTTTTCAACCGGGCAGAAGCGACTGAGGCAGCTGTTAATATTGAGGATCAAAGATGAGTTTTCAGACTGGGAGCAAGCTCGGCACCATGCCAGGACTCAGCTTAGGATTGTAGGAAATAATGTGAGTAATTAGCTCCGGTTTTTAATCCTATGCAGCGGTCAGCTGTATAGGATAGCGCCTCTCGCGCATTTGTATGTGTAGACTCTATCCTTCTTATTAATATAACGCCGGGTAACCGGATCTTTCAAAAAAAAAAAAAATGAACCTGCTAACTGCTAACATAAGTAGCATAAGGTGGTTCTCTACTCGACAACCCATTCAGTTTCGTTTTGAAAACAAAGCAGTGCGTTTTTTTTTTTCATTTGCCAGACCTGGTCCCAGCACGTGCTTTAGTGTAAACATGGCTTCCATTTTTTTTTTTTGGCTTTTCTTGCTTGTTGGGTCAGAAGTTACTACATTATTAAAGCCATGTTTGGATTAGCTACAGATCATAAAAATCATCTAATAAACTCTAACTCAGATCCAAGCACTTGACTTACAAACTAACTATGAGAGTTGACCATACACTGAAAGATGGAGTGAGAGAAGACGAAGAATTAGATGCTTTTAGGTTTTGGCCATTGATAGAAGAGTCCCACCGATGGAGTGAGAGAAGGCAGAAGCCGGAGGAAAGGATGATGGGGGTTACTTGGGAGCCAAGCGAGAGGCGACTCGAGGGCGGCGCGCCGCCGTCGCCGAGATCTCCGATCCCAGCGGGATCCCATCCCGAGAGAGGGTCGGGCTCGACGGCGGGACGCATCAGCTACCGAGAGAAGCTACTTTGAGCTTGGGTGGTGCGGGAGGAGCAGCGTGCGCGGGAGGTGCAGGTGGAGCGGGCGGCGGAGGCGGCGAGGGCGACTGGTGCGCATGCCGTACTGCGAGCCCCGGACAGGGGGACTCAGCAGGTGGCGTGGGAGGTGCAGGCGGCGCGGGAGTTGCAGTCAGAGCGGGAGGCGGAGCCGGCGAGGGCGACTGGTGCGCATGTCGTACCAGAGCCCGAAGGAGGAGGATCGATGATGATTCTGACTGATGACGAAGCACAGGAACCAGAGTGGAAGGGCTTCGAGGTAGAAGTGGTCGAGGTGGAGGACGACGATGAGATTGAGCCGATTTCGTTGTCGGCAACCAACGATGGTCAGAGATCAGATTGTTTACAGTTCAGAGCAGAGTTGTGGGGTAAAGGGGGTTCCGAGAAGAACTCAATGGAGGTGGATAAAGTAGAATCAGAGATCACGAAGAAGGATCAGTTGAAGTTGGGGATTGATGGGTATGGGATGAATACACAATTGAGGAGCCAGATCAGAGAGGACTTGAAGAAGTATGAGAGAAATTTTCCATCAATTTTGGAGAGTATCAGGAAACCGAAGAAAAAAGTTGGGATTCATTTGCCAATTGATCCTAAGATTGATAAGTTCATTCATAAATGGATGCCTGATGCCAACCCTTTAGAATCTATCAGTGGTGATCGGGTTCAATTGAAACAAATGCAATTCAACTTAGATGGGCGTCTAGAGCAGGTGCAGAGGAGCTTCCAATGGAGGATAGCGGGAAAAACAAGTCAAAACGGCCATGGCAAAATGGGCCTACAGGTTGGAGACCATGGTTTTAGAGAAGGCAAGGTGCAGATAGTCCCTGGTGTTTTGGGTGGGCCACCTGAAGGAAAGACACCTATCAAAGATTTGGTGGGGAGTGAGAAGGAGGTGACCGGGACACTGAGGTCCACTCATCCAGTCTTTCCTCCTCCACAAGACAGAGGGGGAGTGGTTGGGGATCAGATCGGGGAGGGGGCAAACCCTAGTTCATCCCAATCACCTCACAAAAAACCCCGATATCCCAATCTTGCAAGATTTGTAGGACATCTGTGGAAGGCTCCAATCAAAACCTTTGCATCGGCAACTCAAGTTGAGCTTGTTCCTACAGTTAGAGTGATGAATCAAGGTGGAGGAAGGAAGATGTGGGGTGGTGGAGGTGGCGGTGGCTATGCAAGATGGAGTGGCGGTGGGGGTGGTGGGCGGTGGGGGAACGGTGGAGGAGATGGATCCACGGGCAACAACATTGGAAGAGGTCGGTGGGTGAGTGGTCTTTGGGGGCGGTGGATACTAGACGGGTGGGGCTAGGGGTGGAGGTCAGTGGGGAGGGGAAGGTGGGAGGTGGGGTGATGGAGATGGACGCAATCAGAGCAGAGGTGGTGGCAATTTCGTGGGGAACAATACTTGGAATCGACAGAGTGTGCAAGCTGGATCTAACAAGGAAGCTGAATTTGTGAGGCAAATTCCTGAACCTGTGAAGCTGGATGGCAAACAAGATAAAGCAGCAGAAACCAGTGGGGAGAAGAAAGTTCAGGGAGAAGTGCCAGATCGAAGTAGCCAACCTGACAGCAGCTTGCAGCTGTCCAAAGGTACTGACATCCAACTATCTCAATCAAAGATTGCTAGTGCTGGTGATCCTGGTAAATCTACTCCAGTTAGAGTGGCTTGTGAAGTGTGTGGATTGTTCAATCATTTAACCAGAGATTGTAGAAGGATGTTGTGTGAGATTTGTGGCTTCAATAATCATACTACATATGAATGTAAGAAGTGTGTCATCTGGAACACTGGACCTGATTTGTGTGCAGCCCAAGTCAAAGACCAAAGTTTCTTCTTCATAGAGGAGTGTATTGATACTAAAGTTGCTAGGGACAAGGAATGTATGGGAGTAATCAAAATCTTGCAAGGAAAAGCAACAGTCAAGAATATTGAGCAGGAATTTAGATTTTTGGCTGGCTCTAGCTCATGGAAGTGGAATGCCCGAGCTGATGGTGAAAATAGGTTTGTGATGAGGTTCCCAAGCCCAGAAGCTCTGCAAGATTGGGCAAGGGTCAGAGCAATCACCATGAATGAGGTTGATGCTATAATCAAGGTGTTCCCATGGTCTCCAAGGAGTGGTGCAAAAAGCACCTTGCAACAGGCTTGGTTTAGGGTGGGCAACATTCCTACTAACCAACATTCTGTGAGGACAGTTGCTAAAGTATCAGGGCTAGTTGGGAGAGCAGCTGAGATTGATGAGAAAACTAGGCTGAAATCAGATTATGCGAGGGTGAAGATTGCTTGTAGGGATGTGACTAAAGTCCCCAGAACTGCTGATGCTATGCTTGGATTTGATGAGTATGAATTCACTTAAGAGAGGGAGGTTCCTGAAGCACAAGATGCAAAGAAAGTATCCAGTGGGGTGATAGTATCTGAAAAGTCCCCCAACAAGAGAATCAAGTTAGTGCAGGACAAGCAAGACTCCAAAGCAAGGACTAAAACTAATGTAAATGCATCCATCAGTGGGGGTATGATGAACAATCAGACACCTCAGGGGGAAGCTGTGAGCTCTGCTCCACCAAAATTGGGTGGGGGAGGAAATGGAAAAATGTCAATGGTGAATCAGCCTAAGGATAAGAAGATGACGGTGAAGCTAAGGAAAAGCCGGTGAATACGAGAAGGAAAGATTGAAGAGTATTGATGAAGATGTTGCCTATGACAGGTGATACTTTGAGTGAAAAAATAAAGGAGATTGGGGCTTATAGTGATGAGGGGCGTGCGGTAAGGGATCGAGTGAGGGAGGGGGAATCGAACATGTGGCAAGTTAGAAACTCAATGGAAACCACCAAGCCCACTATGAAATACATGCAAGTATCAAAGAGCAAGTGCTTGATCAGCCGTCAATGAACTGTGAGGAAAAGCTATTTGAGGAAACCAAAATGACTGAAAATCATGATAATGGTGACATTGGTGGGTTTCTCTCTCAGGAAAGCACAATCACTGATAGTGGATATGCTGAGATTGAGGTGGGTGATGAGAAAGGGGAGGCAGAGGAAGAAATGGAGACACAGCCAACTCAAGAAATTGATCTGATGAAGAAGACAGGAGATGAGGAGGAGGAAGACAAGAACAACCAAGATGTAGTGAATACCAAACAAAGCTCATTGGGGTCTGGACAGCAATTTGCTGAGGAATCATCTCAGGTGGTGCCCAAGATTGATGCTGCTCCAAGTGGATTGAGGAAGAGTGAAAGACTCAAGAAGGACTATCTGCTGAGTACTCAAGAGAAGACAGAAGCAAGGGCCAAGAAAAGGTCCCTGGAAGGTAACACAAAACCTCATACCAAACTTGCTGATTTTCATAATTCTGCTATGCATGAGTTAGCTGCTTGTATGGGTGTTTATATAGATAAGGATAATTTTGCTACTTTTGATATAATTAGAGATCTTGAGTGTGCTTTGCATGATTTATTCATGAAAAACAAGGATAAATGTGATGTCAATCTAGCAAATGTAAATGATTGTTTCAATCCTAGTGAGTGTGATGAGGATGACTTAGATAGTGATAATGATGTGGCGATTCTAAGGTTTTAGGGTTGTTAGTTCTAGGAAAAAAAGTCTTTGGGAAAAGAAGACAAAGAATGAAAGTTATTCCTGTTAGATACGAGCAAGGCCAGGAAGATCCCGGATTGCTGGACCATATGGATGTTGTGGTCCCTATGGGTCCCAAGAAAAAGAAAAAAAAAGTATAAATGACAATTGCTGGTTTGATCTGGAACTATAGAAGTCTTATGAAAAAAGGAGTTGCTACATTTCTCAAAAATCTAATTGTTGAAAAGAAATTTGATTTTGTGGGTCTTCAAGAGACAATGGTTGAGGATTGTGATGAGAAGCTTATCAAGCAGTTTGATTATGATAGTGACTTTTTATGGCTGTCAAACCCTTCAAAAGGGAGATCTGGGGGGATACTAGTTGGGGCAAGTTTGGACAGATTTGATGTGGGATCTTTTAGACAAGGGGAATATATGTTACAAATGAGTTTGTGGGACAAATTATTGAGTGTTAAATGGAATTTGTTGGTAGTGTATGGGGCAGCTCAAGAAGAGAATAAGAATTCATTTTTGGCTGAACTATCTCATTTTTGCTCAGCTAGTCAGGAACCTTTATTCATTGGAGGTGATTTCAATTTGATTAGGTATTCTTTTGAAAAGAATAAGGGTGGTGGTGTACATAAACATATACCGATTTTCAACTCATTGATTGGTTTTTATGAACTTAAAGAGATCAGTTTATCAAATGGAACTTTCACTTGGACTCATAATCAGAATCCACCGACGCTAGAAAAGTTGGATAGGGTATTGGTAACTAAGCAGTGGGAAGATTTGTTTCCTCAGGTTATAGTTAATAAAATGCCTAGAGATGTTTCACCATAATCCACTTTTGATTAGTGCTTGGATCATGTTTGAAGCTTCCTCATATTCAATTTAAGTTTGATTTGGAGTGGCCGAGGAACCCCGAGTTTTATGAAAATGTTAAGAGAATTTGGGACAAACCTTGCAGAGCAAAATCGGCTCTGACAAAATTTCTCAAAAGCTAAAACTAATGAAGCAGTTTTTAAAGGGTGGGGCTTTAATTGACAAGGGTCATTGAGAAAAGAAAGAGAAAAGAATCAATTAGAATTAGCTGAACCGAAAAAACTGGAAGAAGATTATGATCTATCGACTCACAAATCGACAGAAAGTTTGGTTGATTTGTGCAAATCTGAAAAGTTTAGAACACGAGGAAACTTACGGAGAGAGAGGAGTCATGAAAATTGGTTGTTAAAAGGGGACACTAACACTTTGCTTTTTCATGCCATGCTAATGGAAGAAAAAGGAAAAACACTATTCTCAGTGCTTAGAAAGGGATGGGATGAAAGTTGAAGGGGACGACAATTTAGTTAAACTAGCTACTGAATATTATGCTGATCTGTTTGGTCCTCCTATAGATTATAAAGTTCAAATTGATACTGGGCTATGGGAAAATATGATTAAGATTAATGATGAGGATAATAGTATGTTGTGTAGCCCTTTTTCGAGAATGAGATAAAAGAAGCTTTAGATTCCATGGAAAAAATAAGGCAAACAGGACTAGATAAGATTCCCATTGAGTTCTATCGAGTTGTTGGAGTATTGTAAAAGAAGATGTAATTCAGTTATTTGATGATTTTTACAATCGGAAAGTGGATGTGAGTAGAATTAACTATGGGCTGATCACATTGTTGCCTAAGATTAAAGATGCTTCAAAAATTCTGCAATTTAGGCCGATTTGTTTGTTAAACTGCTTGTATAAGTTGTTAGCAAAAACTTTGACTGTGAGATTAGAAAAAGTGGCAGGGAAGTTAATTCATGACACTCAAACAAAGAAATGAATTATAAGGGGCCGACACGTGTCAGCACGGGACTAGGCCACGTGGCTGTTGACGGTCGATAAGTGTCAATTTTTACCGTCAACTAGACATAAAAAGGACCTAAACATAATTACCTTCTAGATATAGGGCTTACACTAATGGAATTCCATGAGTTTTGGTGAATGTGTGTTTCTGCAGGGTGTCAGCTGAAAATGCCCAAGGAAGGCCCACATGTCAGGTTTACATAGAGATAATCGGGATCCGGTCAAAATTATATAATTAGGAAGGTTCGAGAAGGCTCTGGACCAAACGGGAGCCCGAACCGGCTTAGTGATGGGGCGGCCGCCCCGGGCTTGAAGTCGGCCACCTCGGCACTTCAACCAATCGATCAAGTCTCGCGGATCCTGTTCCACCGCCTTTGAGGATGAATAATAATCGTCCATTTAGGTCGGTTTGATCCGAGGGCCGTGGTGCATCATAGAGGGCTATATAAACGGGGCCCCCGGCCACCGGAGGAGGCTTCCCTTAAACCCTAATTCATTATCATCCAAATGGGATCGAGGCGAGGTGTCCCTTGAAAGGTTGACCTCTCTTCTCTAGAGAATTAGAGCTAGACATTCCAATGTAGTAGATTAGATCTAGATGAGAGTTAGGGAGAGCGGAGCTGCGCTCCGGTTACGGAGAAGTCTTCGGAGATTTGGTATGTCTTTGTATCTACTCTTTGTAAGACTTATGCTTTAATATATTTATCTTCTCTATCTACTTTATGCCTTTCATATGTATGCTTAGTATAGTTGTTGCATCTTAGCATGGGATCTTTGCTCGTATTGAGTGCTCTAGTTATCATATGTAATTAGAGTAGTAATTGATAGTGTAGGCATGGTGTCTAGACTATAGGTTACCTGAGGTTGCGCCCAATTCCACGGATAGTTGTGGTAGCCCCAGAGGTGACAGCTCTGTCAGGCCTTTGTATTCCACCATGTTCGGGTTGGTGTTTCGTAGAGCTTTTTGGCACCTTCCCGACTACTTTCTTCCAAGTCTCTTTCGAGAGTCGGAAAGGTACTTGTTGCTCCAAAGTGCTATTGTGTGATTGCTATACTTATCCATCCCCGTTATCTTAGAACCAAAGTAGTAGAGAAGAACATAGGAACCTAGATCTCTCCCGTTGTCCTCCCACTATAGCTAGCTACTCATTTATCAGTTAATTCTCCTATTTATGCTTATACATATATCCTATCAAATATCTTTTACCCCTGGTTTAGTCTAGTTGGTTTACTAAGTTAGTAGATACATGATGGTGATTTATTAGATTCTTTAACCCTTGCTTCCTGTGGTAAAATATAAATAACGATACCTGGTTTACTCCCGGTAAAATGCTACAATGGTATTCGTAAGGCGCGGAATCTTTCATATTCTTTTTGCACTTAACAAATACCAACAAGCATTTTTGGCGCCGTTCGGGAAGCAATTGGCGTAAAGATTTTGATAATGATCTTGATATCTCTAATTTAGTGTATCACTAGCTTTAGTAGGATTACCCCTTGTTACATTGAGTTGTGGAATAGACGGGACAAAAGATGTCGTTTCGACCTCCCGACAAGTTTCCACAAGACAATGAAGAGCCCAGGGTCCCCCAACATTCAACATTCATCAACATTGGAACCCCGCCACCTCACGAATGTAGAAAAGGTCGCCGTCATAAGAATTTCAAATCACATCACAAGTGACGAACATAGATGCTTTGCACCACTCACAAATTTCATCATGAGTCATGGTAAGTATGATCAAGAAAGGTGAGATAGTCTTGCTCATGGACTTTAAAATTGATGAGTAGTTATCTTTTTGAATTCTTGCACCCCATTGCATGTTCACTTTTAACAATTCATGCATTCACTCTATTTAGCTTATTTATGTGTGCTCATCCATTGCATGTTTAGTTTCTTGCATGCATTCACATTGCCTACATCTAAAAAAAATATTTATATATATATTTTCCTCACCATGATCATGCTCTGTCATCTCCATTTGAGAAAATCTCTATAGTGCTTTCATGCTACCTTTTTCTGCTAGAGCATGTTTCAGTTTGGTTGTGCTTATCGATGGTACTTCCAAAGGCTTTTTAAATTAAGCGTGGTGCTTAGGTTAAATTGTCTTCCTTAACCCAATTAAGACATGGAGTCTAGTTTGGTTATTGAGCTAAAAATATGCTTTAGTAGATACTTGGTTATTTTGTTGGACTAACCCCCGCAAAGAAACTCTCAAATCCAATTGAGTAAGTCAAGAGATAAACTCACTTCGAAGATGAAGAAGGCATATGATGAACTCCAACAACTTCGCACAAAAAGACACAGCTCATTCATCGTCCAAGGAAGAATTGTAAATTGTAAGTATCAAATATCATTCACATTGTCTTTTGTGCGAGTTACCTTTGCCTTGAACCATGTTAGAGTGCAAAAAAAAAAAGAGTTGCTTTGAAAACATGGTAAATAAATCCTATGCTAAGGTAACTCAAAAACCATCTCTTTGTTAGCATAGATGAATTTCAAATAGATAGTGGATATATAGCCCATAGTTTGAATTGTTGCAATCTTTCGGGTATGTGTCCACTAACGTTTTGTAGGAAAGAATCTATGATGTGCCTATCCATGGTTTGTCACGAACTCCGCCAAATCACCACTTCGGTGATGGAACAAAGAAGAAGATAAGAGTGCCACAAGAAGGATCAACATCTTAAACTCACTCAAAGAAGTGGATCAAGGCGACAAGCTATGAGCAACCTTGAGGACATCATAGCATTGAGCCCAAAACTCGAGCTAGGATGCCAATGAGGAGCGGGTGCAACTTATCTCGTTCTAGCCATTCAAAGACCTGCTCTCATTGTTCCTGAAGAGTGAAGACACCATCTTGCACATCGGCAGTAAGGACAAGGATGGCACAATAAGCATGCATCCTTGTGTCAACCAATCACCAATCAAGGGTTGACCTTCGACCAAGCCTTGAAGGACCATGACCATGGTTGCAAGATAATGTCCCTAAGCCATTGGAGATGAAACCTGCATACAAATACTAAAGAAGCTCCTTCCTTGATCAAGACGGATGGCGTACAACTCTTCGCCATGCCTCTAGAAGACAAGACCATCAAGGAAGAACTCGAGTCTACATCTCCAATGAACATCAATGCGTCAACCGAGACTCAATGAAAATCAAGAATGGTTGACGAAAGAAGATCATGCAACCGTAAATACGCGCTCATCCCGGATTGGACAAGACAATCAAAAGTAGAATGCAAAAGAAAGATCTTTGCTCAACGGACCTATAATCAAAAGTCCCTCTTAGACAAATGAAGGCTTAAGAACGAGGACAAACAAGTGTCTAAGGACATAGGAGTACAACACACTCGAGGGATGACTCAACACTCATATTTTGTTTCACGTGGCGGCGACAACAAGGTCAAGCTTGGGGGAGGAAGGCCGATGACTCTTCAAACAATGATCCAGCAATGCTCTTCCTCTTTTCAAGCCCCCGTCGCTCTGGCACGTTGAGAAGAAACAATGAGTGGAGCACAAGGTCTAGGCATAAGAAAAAAAGAGAGAGGAAGCAAAAAGAAAGAGTGCAATTTTAGAAGACAAGATGCTCAAGGAGAGAGGTCAATCAAGCAAGGAAAACTCCAAGAAGAAGTAAAGGACCACTAGAAGCATCTACTCTTCATCACAAGTTCTCAAGGTCTCTACCTTTGGGATCAAATGATGCACTAAAGGAGTGAACATGACAAGAAGTCCTGTTCGTAGGACTTAAATCACCGAACCCTCGCCAAGGAGGTAACTTGGTATTTATCAAAGCATTTCCTTTCACAAAGATTGCATTTTCCTTTAAGCATATTTATTTTCCCTATATGCATCTTAATTGCATCTTCGCTTTACTATCTACGCACTAGAAAAAGAAAATAAAGATGTTGTGCATTTGCATCCGTAAAAACTACTAAGCCCCATGTGAATAATCATTCACCGTGGTGGCATAAAAATAATTTTTTTCACCATATCTATTTTCTCTGTCTCGCATCCCTTTATTATAAAAAGATAAAAATATTTCTTGTGATCCCGTTAGAAGACATTTGAGTTAAGGCGGTTCTAGACAACCAAGGCTTAGAGGTTTTTATCACTAACACTTAATCAGTTCCACAAGCTTTGTTGTCTATTTGAGCTTCATAGAACATAAAGGATCAAGAAGAGCTAACAGATAGAAGGATGTCCAGTCTCCGTCGAGTGCCTGCCCTCAACGCTTGAACGCCTGTCTCCAACAAAGCAATTATCCACGAAACTCCGGGAAGACTAGAATGTCTTCACTGCCTATCAGCTATATCTGCAGACTATGTCAACATCCAGCTTGGGGCAGAGCATCCCCGTGTATCAA
Source organism: Themeda triandra (assembly GCA_018135685.1). Classification (NCBI taxonomy): domain Eukaryota; kingdom Viridiplantae; phylum Streptophyta; class Magnoliopsida; order Poales; family Poaceae; genus Themeda; species Themeda triandra. Next base: position 83,941 of record JAENPR010001030.1, on the reverse strand, counting down.
GCTAAGTGTTCCAACTTGTCTATTTATAGAGCTTGCTTTGTTAAAACAACTAAAAAAAATACATAACCATAGAAACCCAAAAAGATTTCCTTATTTATCGCTTCCATTCTTGGAGAGCTCTTTTAATCTGTCTTTAAAATGATCCCTAGAATAAACTCTATTTGGAGATGATGAATAGTTGCTCTCATAATTCCTTTCAAGTACCTAGTTTTCAACCTTGCACTCTCTCGAGTTTTAGACACAACCGTTTAGATTTGAGATTTGCTCGAATGCGAAACTTGTGGGTAGCGAATGCTTGATCTAAGTCTAGGTAGTTGACGGATATGAAATGGGAAGATTTTGAGCTGCTGTCCATCTTCTTCCTAGAGATGCTAGAGTTCGGAAGAATTTATCTTTGAAAATCTTAAATTATTGCATGATGAGTTCCTTTATGACGAGAGTTTAAATTCCTACCACAACCATATATTCATGCTTACTAGATTAGGAAAACCAGCTTTATATATTTAGATTATTTTGTAGGCATTGAGTGTAGTTATGTTATGTTGACCTTTAGAAATTAGTCATGCGGTTAAAGTCAATACTATGTGCTCTCCATCCATTGATCTTTGCTACTTCTGTCTTCAAAAGCATGCACCCAGTTCATAAATACTATATTCATTCTATGCTACTTCTGTTCCTAGAAGTACCACCCACATATAGATTCATATCCACTACATCTTGTGCTATCTCTACCCTGGAGATACGCACCTATGCTGCTCCTACCCTAGGAGTACACATTCCACCATATGATGTGACTGTCTCTACCCTAGAGACACGCATTCATGCTGCTCCTACTACGTGAGTACGCATCCATCCATCCATCCATTCTTCCACATATATATATATATGCCACTCATTTCATTCTATCCGAAAAATGTTCTACTCCTACACCGGGTGTGAACACCCAAAAATATTCGTTGCCATCCTATCCTGTTCCATTGTGCAATAAAGCTCCAGTTATTTTAGTTAATACTCCCTATTGCTATTGCTATAGTTTTATTTGAAAGGATTGGTTGCTTAAAAAAGAGAAAAAAAGAAGAAAAAAAAGAAGAGAAAAAAAGAGAGAAAAAGAAAGAAAGTGAAAAAAAAGCAACCAAGTCCTCCTCTTCAAAGGTCTTCAAAGTTTCCAAATAAAGGGAGGTATGTTATCCCCAAAGGAGTAAGTGTAGAAATAGATCTTCACCATTGATCACCCATCATAATCATTTCCTTGCTATCACCATCATCCTATCACTCATTTCATCCCCCTCATTCACATGCACATATGACTTGATTGTATGCTTAGTTCCTATCGATCCATGGCTTAATTATGCAAGTGAGTTTGAGTGTCTCCCCACCTATAAGCTCCACATAAGCCTATTAGAAGTAGGGTGAGAGAGAGAAGGCAACCTCACTATGCCTTAATTCCACAAATACCACATATTCTCGAGAGAAGAGAAGGCATACGCTACACACATGCCTTGGAGAGGATCCAAAAACCACAAATGAGAGACTTGAAAGGGTCATACAAGGAAACTCGAGTTTTATTTAATCTTGCAAAAACTCCCGAAATAATAGTTGACCAAAGAGCGAGAAACATAGCGCTTGACTTGACCGTCTCGTCTTTCAACCGCTCAAGACTCAAGTGACGGTTACAAGCCCCATGGTGAAAGGTAATATGAGTAAATTTTGAGTCAGAATAGTTCACTCTAATTCGGAGGAGAGTTCTTGCTTGAACGCATGTGTACTTTTGAGGTGTGAAAGCATTGTAGCAACTCCTGATCCACACTGAGTTTATCTTTGCTCAGGGACGAGCAAAAGGTAAGCTTGGGGGAGTTGTTGACGGTCGATAAGTGTCAATTTTTACCGTCAACTAGACATGAAAAAGGACCTAAACATAATTACCTTCTAGATATAGGGCTTACACTAATGGAATTCCATGAGTTTTGGTGAATGTGTGTTTCGGGGTGTCAGCTGAAAATACCCAAGGAAGGCCCACATGTCAGGTTTACATAGAGATAATCGGGATCCGGTCAAAATTCTGTAATCAGGAAGGTTCGAGAAGGCTCTGGACCAAACGGGAGCCCGAACCGGCTCGGTGATGGGGCGGCCGCCCCGGGCTTGAAGTCGGCCGCCTCGGCACTTCAACCAATCAGATCAAGTCTCGTGGATCCCTGTTCCACCACCTTTGAGGATGAATAATAATCGTCCATTTAGGTCGGTTTGATCCGAGGGCCGTGGTGCATCATAGAGGGCTATATAAACAGGGGCCCCCGGCCCCGGAGGAGGCATCCCTTAAACCCTAATTCATTATCTCCCAAATGGGATCGGAGGCGAGGTGTCCCTTGAAAGGATGACCTCTCTTCTAGAGAATTAGAGCTAGACATTCCAATGTAGTAGATTAGATCTAGATGAGAGTTAGGGAGAGCGGAGCAAAGACTCCGGTTCGGAGAAGTCTTCGAGATTTGGTATGTCTTTGTATCTACTCTTTGTAAAACTTATGCTTTAATATATTTATCTTCTCTATCTACTTTATGCCTTTCATATGTATGCTTAGTATAGTTGTTACATCTTAGCATGGGATCTTTGCTCGTATTGAGTGCTCTAGTTATCATATGTAATTAGAGTAGTAATCGATAGTGTAGGCATGGTGTCTAGACTATAGGTTACCTGAGGTTGCGCCCAATCCCACGGATAGTTGTGGTAGCCCCAGAGGTGACAGCTTTGTCAGGCCTTTGTATTCCACCACGTTCGGGTTGGTGTTTCGTAGAGCTTTTTGGCAGCCTTCCCCCGACTACTTTCTTCCAAGTCTCTTTCGAGAGTCGAAAAGGTACTGTTGCTCCAAAGTGCTATTGTGTGATTGCTATACTTATCCATCCCCTGTTATCTTAGAACCAAAGTAGTAGAGAAGAACATAGGAACCTAGATCTCTCCCGTTGTCCTCCCACTATAGCTAGCTACTCATTTATCAGTTAATTCTCCTATTTATGCTTATACATATATCCTATCAAATATCTTTTATCCCCGGTTTAGTCTAGTTGGTTTGCTAAGTTAGTAGATACATGATGGTGATTTATTAGATTCTTTAACCCTTGCTTCCCGTGGTAAAATATAAATAATGATACCCGGTTTACTCCCGGTAAAATGCTACAATGGTATTCTCGTGCGCTTGCGGAATCTTTCATATTCTTTTTGCACTTAACAAATACCAACAGCGGCGTCTGCGGTTCCTGCTGACAGGTGGGGGGCCAGGGTGATGTCTGCATGACGTCATGATGACGTCACCGTTGACCAAGTCAATGGTCAAACTGGGCCCATAATGGGTCGTAAATGGGCCGCTAACGGGCCGACTAGGCCAGATTTGGGCTCCTGGGCCGGGCTCGCGCGCTGTCGTATTGCCACGTCGCCATCTGGATCTGGACCGGGCCTTGGTCTACGGTGCCGGTCCACGGTGGACGTGTCTCCTTGGGTCCACCTCTTTTGTCTCACGGGTCCATGTGAACCGGGGTCACGTAGGAAGGCAACGAGGAGTGGGTTCATGGGGTCGGTGCGCGGTGGACAAAGATCCGTGGGGTCCAAGACTCGGGGCTCCGGTCCCATGGACCGAGTCAATTCTCCTTGTCTCCGTCCCACCTTCCCCTTCTCCCCATCCTGCCCAGAGCTGCGACACCATGGCTGCCGGCGGCATGGTGGAGCTCTAGGATGCCACGGCGATCCACCTTCTTCTCCAACTAGCGCATCGGTTTCACGGGTTCATGGCGACTTGATTGGGGTAGGTGAAGGCGGCGGCGAGGTCTCTTACATGGCCGGCATCGGTAGCATCAGCGTCGCCACAAAGGCGGCCGGCGGCGAGGTCATAAGGTGGCCATTTGGGTCGATTCGAGGGCACGTACGCGTGATTAGGCACACGCGGTGGCCAAGGAGCACACCGGCGGCGGCCAGTTTCCACGACGGCGCCCTGTCCGCGGCGGGGGCACGCGGCGGCGCCGGCGGCATGGTGGCGCATGGCGAGGCGTCAAGGCGAGCACTTATGCTCCGTCTTCACCACCCAGAGGTGCCATGGGGTGTAGCTAGCCGCGGCACGGCTCGATGGCGTGACCTCGATGGTCGGGCGGCCATAGCCTCTGGTGGGAGAGGGGGAAAGGTCTCCCCGCGGACATCCCCCGCCGGTCAAGGTCCGGGGGTTCGAGGCTTCCAGGTGGCTTCATTTTCGCCGGGGACGGCGGTGCTCTGCGGCGGCATAGCCGCGGCGAGCTCATGGTGGACAGGGCCTCCGGCGTGTGCTGGCGCTGGTAATCCGGGGGTCGTGGCTGGTCAGTGTGTGCGTGTGCGAGTGTCCAAAGGCTGGCGACGACCTAGGCCTACGCACCGGGGCGCCATGGCCGGAAATCAGCAGGGCGGGAGGTTGGACTAGGGGTATGGCGACGCACCGACACGATAGAGGAAGAAGAAGTTGGTGCGGCGCGGTCGTCGGGGTTCGGCTCAGCGTAGGGTTTTGCGGTCAGAACGACGGTGATGCGGTAGTAGATCAGCGATGCCTCGCTCTTCTTCCCCGACGAGCTCCGCAGCAGACTCCGGCAAGCTCCTCCTTCACCCGGCGGCGGCGTTTTCCTCTTCCTCTCTTTCCCCGCCTCCTTCTTCTTCTTTCTCCTCTCCTTCCTTCTCCAATTCATGGTGGTTACTGGCAAGCTTGGTAAGGCCGCAAGCGGCGGCTGGGCAATGGGGAAACCCTAGAGCGCCGAGGCACACTACTTATAGGGGATGGCGGACATGGATGTGCGGCGGATGGCTGAGGACATGTCCGATCGATCAGGTGGCCAGGGCTTGCTCTGGGGTCCCTGTCGTTCGTCCCATGGGCTCCAGCAGGCAGTGAGAGGGGAAAATTCTCCTTCACGGCTAAGGACGATAGGGGACAGGCAGGGAACATTGGCGTGCGTGCCAGCACGGTCGTTGTGCGCGCGGGCGGAATTTCACGCCGCGGGCGCGTTGCTGTCAGAGCTGGTCAGTTCCAGCAGGGCAGCACTGTCGTGGATGCACCGCGAGACACCAGTTCGAATCCGAGGCGGAGGGGTTGGCTTGGCAGCGGTGGTGGAACTCTCCGGTCAAAAAGGCAGAGCAGGGGAGTAGGGGACCAAAATCATGACAGGCGGGGCCGGCTCGTCAGCGGTGGTGGAACTCCCTTGTCTTCACGCGGGAGGAGTTGAGCGGCTGGGCCTGGTTCACTAATCATACCCTCTATATATTCCTATGGCCTTACAGTGATCCACTAGGCTATATAGGGTTAGGGCATGTTTCTCTGACTCGGCGTTTTGCTAGGTTGTCTCACTAAGGTAGCCTAGTGGGGTTTATCCACTAGGGTAGTTAAGTGGATGGTCTAGCCGAGGTGGGGAGTTCCTATTATCAGGACATCGGGGATCAACAATCCCGTGTTGAGAGGTGTTACCATGGGCTGGCAAGATGTCACTAGTCTCAGAGTAACTAGGGTTAGGTCGTTGGTCTCTTAGGTGTGGACAACATCTACCGACCTAAGTTAGGGTTATAGAGCAATGCTCTTCCCTAGGGGGTTTTGGCCAAGGCTTTGGATACTAAGTCCAGGGTTGGTGTGGTTAGGTTAGCTACTATGGCTTAGGGTTAAGGACTAATACTCTCATATGTGAAGTCATGGGCATAGATTTAAGTCACTATGTCACGGGTTAGTGTGGTAATGCCACCTACTAGCTAGCTCTAGTTTGGCACTGGTTGATTGTGGGGTTATCACGTAGGTAGGGTTTATAATCTAGGTATGTGTACACATATAGACACTACATCATGGCGGCATTGCTACTAGTTCTAGCATAGGATCATGAGGGTTTAGGTTCACAACCTAGGGGTTATCACTAGGGCATACTATAGTCATTGGTTGGTCATAGTAGGTCATTCATTCGTAGGTATAGAAGGTTTACCTAAGGTCCTAATCACATGTGGCTTAAGAGCTATATTAAGTCACATGTGATGTTGTTGCATAGCAATGCTCACAACTAAACATAGATGTTTCTTTGTAGGGTTCCTTACATGACAAGCAATGCACATAGGTTTATTTAAAAAAAATTTGTAGTTCGGATTTTTGGGTTGTTACAGTCCTACCCCCTTATCAGAATCTCGTCCTCGAGATTTAAGGTGTGAAGTACTACTATGAGTGATAAGTTGATGCTTCCCATAAGTCTGACTTCTAGTTCCATGTAGCTTGATGTGGTTGTTCCACCGAGTTGCAGGAGTGAGTAGTAGAGCCTTGACTTCTTTGTCTAGACCATTGGTCGAGTGTGTCTAGGATCAGTGTTGGTGTAAGTGCTCTAGGTATATCTTAAGGGTTCAGAAAAAGGATGGTCGAGGAGTTGTCACTGTAGGATGTTTCAACATAGGGTTTTAGCATGTGGGAGGATCTCAATTTAGTTTAGACTATATCACGTCTTTCTAGATTAAGAGGTGTGGTTAAGAGTCAGGTTTCGATCCAGGGACCCGTGGGTTATGGGCCCACCACGCTTCTACTGCGCTACTCTGATAAGCGTAGTTGTTATCCTTGTTTTTAGTCGGCGTGGTCGCTTCAAAGGATCTTGCAGAAGGATTCTTCGTCCTTTGCCTTCTTTGGTAACTCGATCCAAATTTGTATGGGGTATCCAAGATGCTTAAGCAATTCATGCAGTTCTGGGGTTGTTGGTTGGAATGTTGTCCATCGGGCTCTTCTAGTTGTGGCAATATCCGGATTCTAGTTTGGCAATAGATTAGTGATTTTGTAAACTTTTAAAGTCCAAGAGTGATTTTGAAGAGGTTTGAAATCAATACGAGTTTTAAAATCAAACACTTTTGAATGGTTTTGTTTTGAATCATGGTTAAACCTTTTATGGGATTTTAAATTAACTTTTTTTGAATCATGGTTTTACTTTTTAAATAAAGCGTGACTCCTTTTTAATTATTTAAAACATGGGTATTTTGAAAATGGTCGAAGTCACTGCTCATTTTGCAGAGCATGGTTTTCGCAATAAAATTTGGTTTACAAACATTTTATTATTAAGGGTTCGCAAAGCAAAACTTCTGTTTTAAATGGAATGATCTTTGCAACTTATGTTGGAAGGAAACTGGTTTTCCAAATCATTTAGAAGATAGGTTTTAATTCAAAGTGGTTAGTGAAGGGTGCCGAACTGGTCTCCTTGAAAATACTTTGAAACTATTTTTGTTTTGAAATGAAAGTTCTTGTTGAAAGGAAGGAAACTTTTCAACAAAAGCTAGGGAGGTTGTTTTGGAATAGCATGGGGTGATAAAACAGATAGGTCTTGAGATTAGCTCAAGCACGTTATTTGGGATGTCCAAGGGTAGCAAGGTAGAGTTGGATGATTTGAATCTATTCATAAGCAGGGATACCTATGTCCCAGAGGTCTTGAAGTTATTCACAAGTGTTCTTGTGCAAAAAGGAGAATCCTTGCATTATTAATAAGATAAATTATCATACAAGCTTGAATTTGGACATGTTTAAGCATGATACATCAGATAAAATTGAAATCTCGACTACATGCTTAGTGAGTATCATTGTCCAGGTTGAGGACATTCTCGACAGATGCTGGAGTAGGGACAATCTTCCTTTCGGGGCATTTGGCGATCTTGTGGCCCATTTTTTCACATCCATAGCAGGTGATAAACATGCTACTTGTGATTGCTACGAGGTTCTTCGTACCAAGATTCTGAATCGAAGGATTGGCCTTCATTCTTTTGTTGTCGGCTTCTCTGAGGTTAGGATGATCACATCCATAGTAAGTGAAATGCACACTGCCTGTAGAAGTAGGTGCAGTAGCGTTCCACATGCCTCGAGCCTAGGTACGATATGAATCCCTGATTACTCTCATTTGTCGTACTAGTGAGCCATTGAATGATCCATCAATACGGCATCTCTTCCTTCCATCTACTATCTCATACTCGAGGAGGTCTTCTTCTATCTCAATTGCCTTGTTAATTACTTCTTCAATGGTGTGGTAAGTGCCTCCTGCAAGGGCTATTCGGATGCCATCGTTTAGGCCTCTGCGGTAGTAGAACATCATGTCTTTCTTAGAGTCACGTACGGCAGGTGCGTAATGCAACATGCGGTTGAAGCGGATGTTGTACTCGTGAACACTTCCTGTTCCTTGCCTTATGCTTCTAATCTCTCTTTCCAAGTCTTCTATTGCATCTTCTGGCACATAGTGTTTGCAAAAAGCTTCGCTGAACTCTCTCCATGAGATGCTGGTTGGGTTGGAATGGCCATTGCTGAAAGTGTTCCACCAATTATGTGCGGAACCGGTGAGTTGATGGGCTGCAATCTTCACACTTTCCCCTTCAGTGTAGGTGGTCGAGTCTAACTCTTCTGCCATATCATATAGCCAGTCTACAGCGGTGATAGGATCATCGTCAGTTCCATCGAAGGTTGGGAGCGGTTGAGGGCTTCCTTCGGTGTGGGTTCCATTGGGTAGCAGAGAGTGAAGTTCTTCCTTCTCAAGGTTGAGTCCTATGGGTGGCTTGTGGCTATCTTGATCACTGTCCATGGAGATTTCTGAAGGGGTTGAGCTATGGGTCAAGCTACCAGGTTGATGGTTGGGCATCCTGTTGCATAGGTCATAAGGATTAGGAATCATGTGCAAGTGGCATGATTTACTAATAGCTTAATGTATGTTTAGATGATTTAAACAATTTAAAACATTTAAATCTATCCTACACTCATACAAAGAAGCATGAAGAACCATAAAGATGCGATAAGAACCAAGCACTCATTACATTGGGTTTATTACAAGGCGATATCCTTGGTAGCTACACCAAGAGATCCGTGAAGAAAACGTACTACGTGTAAGTAGCTTAATATGGTAGACATTCTACTCTAATCATGGTACATCTTGTGGCTATACAGGGTTCATCTTCATCATCTACCTACCCTCTTATCAAGATGAATCTTGTCTATGAAGCTAGATGGGCGGGGTCAAAGAACTTTCTTCCATTCTACATGGTGGGCATAGGTCGTAGTTTCTTCGTAGGAACAAGCTTCTTCCCATTGTCATGCGGGTAGAGGCGAGGGTTTCATGTACATCACTAGGTGGATGACGCCGACTTGCTCTTCTAGCTCAAAAACATTTGTCTTGGTAAAAATTCTTGTCTTGGTCTAGCTCTAGCTTGAGTCTATCTTGGATAAGCGGCGCCTCTCAAGTAATCATTGAGGTTGTCATCACCCTTTTGCCTAGACGTGTTCAAGCTTCATCCCATAACCCTATGGCACTAAAAAAGCCATCGAGGGCACGGGGTTATAGACGGCAAGGGTCCATGCTCGAGGATTTTGTGCGCACCTCGCATCACAAATTGAATAGCTTCTTGTGCAATAGATGACACAGCAGTAAGGACAATATTTTCCCATTCCAGGAATGATGTAAGGCTTCAATACTACATTTCCTTGCTTGGGAGAATCTACGGGTCACCATGTAGCGACTTCGGCTCCTCTAGGTACTACCCATTTGTGGCGCGTCTATTGTCACTTGTCTTCTCGGGACCCCTAGACTTTGAAGCACTCCTTGTAGAACTTGGGCGTATCCATCTTGGTACTCGAGGTAGAAGGGCATGCTTCTAGAAAGTCATCATTTACTGAGGATCCAAGAATATGGTCAGCAAGTCCAATACAGGAGGTAAGCCAAGCACAAAATGGTGCAAGGTCGGTAATATAACCGAAAGAAGGGCTGGCTCATCCTATGCTATCGTCCAATCCTAAGGGTCTCGTCCTAGGGTCAAGCCTGGCTCCTGATACCAACTGAAACATCCTCAATTTTCCGCGAAGGGAAATCCACAGAATGATATACAACAGTTGATAATCATTTCCATACATCGAATTCTGAGATTACAGAGTACAAATAAAGGGGTTTACAATAATATTTACAATGCCACAAGGCATAATCAGAGTATTTATAACATCCGAACAGCCGGTGAAGGCGATAAAAAAAGGCGGAAGCCGCCGATCTTCAACTTGAGCGTAGGCATGAGACCATCTAGTCCTTTCAACCCTAGCATCATAGGAAATCTGCACACCGCCAGATGTGTGCAGGCCATGGTCAGCACCGATGAGCTTTAGTGAAAAATTAGAAATAAAGGGATCTGGCGATCCTATATTTGGCTAGGGTTTGCATCCTAGCGCATGCGAAGTAGCAACAAGTAATAATAATAATAATTTAATATCAAGTTTAACACATTCCCAAATCCCACACACACATCCATCCACCATCCCATCCATCCCATCCACACACCACAACACCCCACACACCACACCCCACCACGCTTCACGTGGTCGGCAAGATGGCTCCCTCTCGTTAGGCCTCAACGACCCGCAGCCTCCCAGGCTCAGGTCGGATGTAACCTACACATATCCCAAGGAAGGCAGAAGACTCCTCTCCTAGACAAGCAAGCATCACACGGGACTGGTCCATAGCCGATGAGTCGGCATATGTATCGATCGATCAACCATACACTCTCCGAGGTTTCACTATTCCACAAGATAGCCATCATAGGTGTGCCCACCTAGGCGGATATCGATCGCCATAAGCCTAGAGCGAATACCATCCCGCCTCTCGACCACGCGAGACTGTGAGACATAGTACCGAGGCCAAGGGGTCACTATGTTGGTTAAGGAGGGTGTGAGCACTCTCGGCCCGTACCTCCCGACACATCCGCTTACACCCGGCAGTAATGGCATTCGTTCTACCAGATGGTTAGACCGTCTCCCCCCCATTAGAGAGCGAGTAGAAAGCAAGCGTCCAATGATCCGGTCACTAGTCCTCAAGTCCTTAGGTATTGGCTAGACAGCGATGTCTCCCCTGTATGGGCTAATCTTTAACGTGCCGCCACAGCACCCTACTCCCACGGCTCCACCTCCCAGAGGTTCGCACGATAGAACTCCTCAATCCAAACCAGTTACCCACCATAGGTAATCACAAAGCGGGGATACCCGGTGCCGTACCCCTCGGCAAGACTCACTTGAAGCTCGTCGTAATCCCCGTCCGGCCGACTCAACCCTCACCACACACCCAAGACTCACACAAGACACACCGCTCATCACCATAACCACAAGTCCGGCATCCCAAGCCAAACCTTTCCCAGGGGTTCACCACCCGCACCACATATACAATACGAAGTAGAGTTATAATAAGTATGGTGATAATAAATGCAAGCACGCAAAAGGGCGGTAATATATATGTGCGAGCGCAAGGCTGGGTAACATGGTAAAAGGGGCTTCGAGCAAGGTAAGTATAGCTCAAACAGTAGCATGCATCATATACTAGCAAAGGAGTAAATATAAAGCACTAGCAATTCTACACATGCAATGTCTAATAGGATTCTCTAAAATAAAGGTGCTGCCATGACACCTACGATGTCGAGGAAGTAGTGGTACGAATCCGATAGTAGTGTACAAGTTCTTCTTCATTGGACGTAGTCAATCAGCGGATCTCCACCTCACGTTCGTAACCCCCTTCCTCAATTCGTTCCTCTCCTGACCGATTCTGAAATCGAGACATAATAGTCGCGTTAGCGACTCCTATAGAAGTCAGAAAGAAGCAAATCAAATATAGAAGAACTAAATGTACTCAAACATAGTCTTAAACTGTGGAGCTCGATTTTAGTTGAATTTACATATAAAGATCGTAATTTTTGGAGCTCGTATGAATAAGTTATGAATTTCCGAAGTTTATACCATTTTGTAAAAATAATAAACAAATTAATTATAAGGGGCCGACACGTGTCAGCACGGGACTAGGCCACGTGGTGTCTGCGGTTCCTGCTGACAGGTGGGGGGCCAGGGTGACGTCAGCATGACATCATGATGACGTCACCGTTGACCGGGCCATAAATGGCCGCTAATGGGTCGACTGGGCCGGATTTGGGCTCCTGGGCCGGGCTCGGCCCGCCATGTGGCGCGCTGTCATATTGCCATGTCGCCATCTGGATCTGTACCGGGCCTTGGTCTACGGCGCCGGTCCATGGTGGACGCGTCTCCTTGGGTCCACCTCTTTTGTCTCACGGGTCCATGTGAACCGGGGTCACGTAGGAAGGCAACAGAGGGAGTGGGTTCACGGGGTCGGTGCGCGGTGGACAGCAGCCATGGGGTCCAGCACTCAGTGGCTCCGGTCCCATGGACGGAGTCCATTCTCCTTGTCTCCGTCCCACCTTCCCCTTCTCCCCATCCTGCCCAGAGCTACGACGCCATGGCTGCCGGCAGCATGGTGGAGCTCTACGGTGCCACGGCGGTCCATCTTCTTCTCCAACTAGCGCATCGGTTTCACGGGTTCATGGCGACTTGATTGGGGTAGGTGAAGGCGGCGGCGAGGTCTCTTACGTGGCCGGCATCGGTAGCATCAGCGTCGCCACAAAGGCGGCCGGTGGCGAGGTAATAAGGTGGCCATTTGGGTCGATTCGAGGGCACGTACGCACGATTAGGCACGCGCGGTGGCCAAGGAGCACACCGGCAGCGGCCAATTTCCCACGGCGGCGCCCGTCCGCGGGGCACGCGGCGCGCCGGCGGCGTGGTGGCGCATGGCGAGGCGTCAAGGCGATCACTCGAGCTCGTCTTCACCACCCAGAGGTGCCACGGGGTGCAGCTAGCCATGGCACGGCTCGACGGCGTGACCTCGATGGTCGAGGCTGCCGGAGCCGGCCGGCGCAAGCGCGCCACGGTGGCGCCCTTGCAGCCATAGCCTCTAATGGGAGAGGGGAAAGGTCTCCCCGCGGACATCCCCCGCCGGTAGCGTGCGCATGGGGTGTGCTTTGCCACGGCGGTCAAGGTCCGGGGGTTCGAGGCTTCAAGGTGGCTTCATTTCCGCTGGGGACGGCGGTGCTCTGCGGCGGCATGGCCACGGCGAGCTCATGGTGGACAGGGCCTCCGGCGTGTGGTGGCGCCGGTAATCCGAGGGTCATGGCTGGTCATTGTGTGCGTGTGCGAGTGTCCAAAGGCCGGCGACAGCCTAGGCCTACGCACTGGGGTGCCATGGCCGGAAATCAGCAGGGCGAGAGGTTGGACTAGGGGTATGGCAACGCACCGACGCGGTAGAGGAAGAAGAAGTTGGCGCGGCGCGGTCGTCGTGGTTCGGCTCGGCGTAGAGGGTTCGCGGTCAGAACGACGGTGATGCAGTAGCAGATCAGCGACACCTTGCTCTTCTTGGCCGGCGAGCTCCGCAGCGGACTCCGACGAGCTCCTCCTTCACCCAGTGGCGGCGTTTTCCTCTTCCTCTCTTTCCCCGCCTCCTTCTTCTTCTTTCTCCTCTCCTTCCTTCTCCAATTCATGGTGGTTGGTGGCATTCTTGGTAAGGCCGCAAGCGACGGCTGGGCAATGGTGAAACCCTAGAGCGCCGGGGCACACTACTTATAGGGGACGGTGGACATGGATGCGCGGCGGATGGCTGAGGACACGTCCGATCGATCAGGTGGCCAGGGCTTGCTCTGGTGTCCCTGTCGTTCGTCCCATGGGCTCCAGTAGGCAGTGAGAGGGGCAAATTCTCCTTCGTGGCTAAGGACGATAGGGGACAGGCAGGGAACATTGGCGTGTGTGCGGTCGTTGCGCGCGCGGGCGGAATTTCACGCCGCGGGCGCGTTGCTGTCAGAGCTAGTCGGTTCCAGCTGGGCAGCATTGTCGTGGATGCACCGCGAGACACCAGTTCGAATCCAAGGCGGAGGGGTTGGCTTGGCGGCGAAGTTTTCCCTCTCCGGTCAAAAAGGCAGAGCAGGGGAGTAGGGGACCGAGATCATGATAGGCGGGGCCGGCTCGTTAGCGGTGGTGGAACTCCCTTGTCTTCATGCGGGAGGAGCTGAGCGGCTGGGCCTGCGAGGAAGGGAGTTGGGCTGGCGGCTTGGTTTGGCCGGAAGAAGCAAAAGCGGAGGAAAAGAGGTGGGCCGGCCCGATGTCTTGCCGGGCTACGTTTATTGGTTTGGTCGGGCCGCGGAAATGAGAAAGAGAGAGGAGAGTGGATGGCGGGCTGGCTCGGGGTCATGGGCCAGATGGCCATGCTAGGCTTGTTTGGTCGAGAAAAGAAAATGGAGGATGAAGGTAGCAGGCCGTGTTGGGGATTTGGGCCAGCGGCCAGATTTGGCTGGTTCGGCTGAAAAGAAAAGGAGAGAGAGAAAAGGGTTTGCAGGCCGGGGCGGGGTCATGGGCCGATTAGCTTTTCCATTTCCTTTTCTTTTTCTTTTCACTTTCTGTTTTGTCTATTTAGCATATGTATATACTTTGTGTTTTGTAGCCCTTGTACAAAGTTCCGTGGTGGTCGTAGATGGTCATGAATTATGTTGGGTTATTAGTCCCAAGATATTCTATTTGTTTATTATATGAATAAATAAATAGGTAAGTGGTTGTTGATTTAGTAACCAATACAAAAACCCAATAAAATCCAAATAGCTCTCAAATCACCAATGCTATCATTATACAAGAGTGACTGTATAATTGTGAAAGTGATTTACATGTAATGTTGATGAGGTAAGTGTAATCTATTTACAAGAACTATCTTTTGTGTTACCAACGATATAATGCTTAACTGGGTGTGTGACCTATTTAGGTCCCCTTAGTGCTTAGGCTATGGTAATTGACATGTATACTTGTCTAGGCTCATGGTGTGATAAAGGTAATGCTATGTCCGATTCACATGTGATCATGGGTGGGTTCTTGTGTGACACATCATCCTACTAGGGTTAGCATTGATTGCACTAGTTAGACTAGCTAGTTGACCAAGTGATGAGCAAAATCAACTATGGTCTTGGTTCACTAATCATACCCTCTATATATTCCTATGGCCTTATAGTGGTCCACTAGGCTATATAGGGTTAGGGCATGTTTCTCTGACTCGGCGTTTTGCTAGGTTGTCTCACTAAGGTAGCCTAGTGGGGTTTATCCACTAGGGTAGTTAAGTGGATGGTCTGGCCAAGGTGGGGAGTTCCTATTATCAGGACATCGAGGATCAACAATCCCGTGTTGAGAGGTGTTACCATGGGCTGGTAAGATGTCACTAGTCTCAGAGTAACTAGGGTTAGGTCGTTGGTCTCTTAGGTGTGGACAACATCTACTTGACCTAAGTTAGGGTTATAGAGCAATGCTCTTCCCTGTAGGGGTTTTGGCCAAGGCTTTGGATACTAAGTCCAGGGTTGGTGTGGTTAGGTTAGCTACTATGGCTTAGGGTTAAGGACTAATACTCTCATATTGAAGTCATGGGCATAGATTTAAGTCACTATGTCACGGTGTGGTAATGCCAGCTACTAGCTAGCTCTAGTTAGGCACTGGTTGATTGTGGGGTTATCACGTAGGTAGGGTTTATAATCTAGGTATGTGTATACATATACACACTACATCATGGCGGCATTGCTTCTCGTTCTAGCATAGGATCATGAAGGTTTAGGTTCACAACCTAGGGGTTATCACTAGGGCATACTATAGTCATTGGTTGGTCATAGTAGGCTGTCGTCTGTAGGTATAGAAGGTTTACCTAAGGTCCTAATCACATGTGGCTTAAGAACTATATTAAGTCACATGTGATGTTGTTGCATAGCAATGCTCACAACTAAACATAGATGCATTATATGCAAACTAGTAGGGTTTCTTACATGACAAGCAACGCACATAGGTTTATTTAAAAAAAATTTGTAGTTCGGATTTTCGGGTTGTTACATAAAACTCTATGTTTACAGATTTCCTAAGATACTTGGGCATGGACAGAGAAATTAGCTTTTCTACTATTTCCCTTCTTGAAACTGTAATTAATTGATGAAATGCCACATACGTATATAGGAACTTGTATATGGGGAATAATGCTGCGATTGACGGTAAGGCTGCAGGGAACAAGAACACACGACGTCCTCTCTCTTTTTCTTCTGAAATTGATGTCCAATCTATCACACAGCTGAATTGTATCCATCTCTCTTTCTTGCTTCTGAAGTTGATGTCCTGTCTATCACAGAGCTGAACTACACTACATCCACCTTGAACAGAGCACATTGCAATCACTAGGCAATCCTGGATACACATGGCCAGTTTCACTACGTGAAAAACTAACTAAGGGAGCGCTTGCGCAATTGTAGTAGGGGCGGCTCGTGATGGAGCCGCCCCTACAGTGGCTGGGGCGGGGAGCCGGCCGGGCACATCACCAGCCGCCCCTGCTAATGCACTGTAGGGGCGGCTGGTGATCCAGCCGCCCTTACTACAGGCCACTGTAGGGGCGGCTGGTGATCCAGCCGCCCCTACAGTGGTCTGTAGCAATAAGTGACTTGCCCACCCTTCTTCCTCCCCGAGCCACACACTTCCACTCGCAAAAAAAGGCTTGGGAGGCCTTAGGCACCTCCCTAATTTTGCTCTAGGAAGGGGGGGGAGGTTTTCAACTCAATTCCTTTGGTGGAAAGCTTGTTTAAGGTAAGAGAATGTCATTCCCACCCTCTAATCCAAGTTTCATTGGTTGATTAGTGAGCAATTTGCATTCTTGTTTTCTCTCTTTCAATGGTGCTTGAGCCATGTATTGCCCAAATTGGAGCTTATGTTTGATGGTACTAGTGTTGATTAGGTAGAGACATGACCTTGCACCCTCTATTTGATGATATAGCTTGATTTTAGTGGTGATTAATTGTAGTTTTAATGTAGTGCATGTTCTAGATCTAAGGTGGTCTTTTTTTTATATATATCATGACATTATTGGAATGTGTGGTTGGCATATGAGTACTTGTTGGTAAACTAATAGTTGTTGCTAATTGTTAGCTAATAATGGTAGATAATAATTGTTGCAAAAAATAATTGTTGCTAATTAAAATTGTTGCTAATAATAATTATTGTTACTAATAATTGTTCCCGCAAATATTTCCCAACACAGTTGATGCTAATAATTGTTGCTAATAATAGTAGGTAATAATTGTGTTACTAATAATTATTTGGCACTATTTGGAATTATTTGGCATTATTTGGAATTATTTGGCACTATTACTAATAAGTGTGTTACTAATAATTATTTGGCACTATTTGGAATTATTTGGCACTATTTGGAATTATTGGAATGTTACTAATAATTGTGTTACTAATAATAGTAGCTAATAATTGTGTTACTAATAATCGTTCTCAACTTTACTAATATTATTTAATCTACGTTCATAATTCTTTTTTAGGATGGAGGACAGGGGCTACTTGGATGTATTGTTTGCCAAGGCACTCGAATGGCTTTGCTTGATGTGGTGGACAAGTTTGTTGAAGCCGCGGTGAATCATGCAAGGCAATCGGGGCTAATCGTTCAATTCTTTGTCCCCGCAAAGATTGCAACAACGAAATGGCAACTTATGATGGGGACGTGATCGAGATCACATCTGGTTAGGTGAGGATTTGTTTCGGACTACACGGTATGGGTTCACCATGGTGAAGTAATGGTGGATGACGGCAACGAATGGCACGATGCCGTTGACGACCGCCTGCCCGCCGCCGACGATCGGTGTGGGTTTAACGTGCGGATGCAAGATGATTTGGCCAATGAACAGCACGTGGTGATGATGGCGGTGGTGTCGACAATGATGATGTTGATGCTTGCGGTGTCGACAATGGTGATGGCGGAGCGGGTGATGAGGGTGATGCGTAAAACTTTGACCACTTAGAGCAAATGCTTCGGGACCTTGGACCGAAATACTACAAAGCGAGAAGAAGGGTCTAGAAAACCTTGAGCGGGTGAAAGCGTCGTCGAGGGCGACGTGTATGGTGTTGATAAGGGCTGCCCAAAACAAGGACACCGCTCCGTTTTGTGCTCGAGCTACTACTCCCGAAGGCTAAGTACGGCCGGTCGGATCGCAGCCTTCGACGATCTGTTGCATCTTCTCATCCGTGCCGCCACCGCCAAACCTAGTTCCCTCCAACACATACCATGCGAAAAAGGTCATAAATCCATTGACAATGGGTGTTGAAAAGATCGATGCATGCCCCAATTTCGATGTCGCTGGCTCAATAAACCTGAAATCAATGAAATTGGATTGAGGGTCGTGGACCTCCAGAACATAGGCTTCAATGAAGATCCATGGGTGCTCGCTTCACATGTTATGCAAGTTTTCTTTATGACCGACCCGCTCGCATACAACCCCCAAAGAAGAAACCTAAGCATGTGGTTATCCCCGGAAAACAACACATTATCGGAGTGGATGGCGTCGAAGATGTTGATGCCTACAATAAGTTCGATGAAATGCCGCTTTTCACAAGCTTTATAAAAAAGATCAATGAAGTGGAAAAGAAACTACCCAAAAACATATTGCCATGGGCGGAACGAAAAGCTGTCAAGTGGAAAACTGTCTCGGGGGAGGACTAGTTATGATAAGCGTAATTACATTTATGTATGTGTGTGTGTGAGACTACATTTATGTATGTGTGTGTGAGACTATATTTATGTATGTGTCAGACCATATTTATATGCGTACTACATTTTCGCAACGCTTCGTCGAATGCAAAAATGACCTGTGTATGAATTGTTCGTCTTGATGAGTGGATCAAACTTGATGTTCATGACTTTTCGAGGTGGGCCCGCCTAGGGGTCGAAAACCGCGTCTAGCCGCGAAAAACTGAATTTTCAAAGTTTGGGTGGTCCAAACAATCCCAGATGAAAAGGTGACCATTGGAGAAAATATGTATCTTGATGAGTGGATCAAACTTACTGTTCATCACTTTTGCATCTGAGGACCTCTAGGGTCCGGTCAACGTGTATTTTCCGAAAAAGCAGAGGTTTGACTTGGTCAACCTAGGTCAAACGAGGCTCTGAATGACCTCAAATGAAAAACTTTTGAATACAAGATAGTTTTGTCTCATCAAGATACATATTTCATACATAGAACACTTTTGCATTTGGAAAAGTTTTAGTAAACTCTTCTCGCAGCGTTTCAAAATCCAAGGCGAGACTTGGTCAACTCTAGTCAAACGAGGTACCAAATGACCTCAGATGAAAAACTTTTGAATACAAGATAGTTTTGTCTCATCAAGATACATATTTCATAGATAGACCATTTTTGCATTTGAGGAAGTGTTGGTAAACTCTAGTCACAAATTCTTGAATCCCACACGTACTTAATGAAACTTCATGCGGACGAGTGGATTTAGAACTGCACTTTCGCAACGCTTCGTCGAATGCAAAAATGACCTTTGTATGAATTGTTCGTCTTGACGAGTAGATCAAACTTGATGTTCATGACTTTTCGAGGTGGGCCCGTCTAGGGGGTCGAAAACCCGCGTCTAGCCGCGAAAAACTGAAGTTTCAAAGTTTGAGTGATCCAAACAATCCCAGATAAAAAGATGACCATTGGAGAAAATATGTATCTTGATGAGTGGATCAAACTTGCTGTTCATCACTTTTGCATCTGAGGCCATCTAGGGTCCGGTCAACGTGTATTTTCCGAAAAAAGAGAGGTTTGACTTGGTCAACCTAGGTCAAACGAGGTACCAAATGACCTCAAATGAAAAACTTTTGAATACAAGATAGTTTTGTATCATCAAGATACATATTTCATAAATAGAACACTTTTGCATTTGGAAAAGTTTTAGTAAACTCTTCTCACAGGTTTCAAAATCCAAGGCGAGACTTGGTCAACTCTAGTCAAACGAGGTACCAAATGACCTCAAATGAAAAACTTTTGAATACAAGATAGTTTTGTCTCATCAATATACATATTTCATAGATAGACCACTTTTGCATTTGAGGAAGTGTTGGTAAACTCTAGTCACAAATTCTTAAATCCCACACGACTTAATTAAACTTCATGCGGGATGAGTGGATTTAGAACTACACTTTCGCAACGCTTCGTCGAATGCAAAAATGACCTTTGTATGAATTGTTCGTCTTGACGAGTAGATCAAACTTGATGTTCATGACTTTTCGAGGTGGGCCCGTCTAGGGGTCGAAAACCCGCGTCTAGCCACGAAAAACGAAGTTTCAAAGTTTGAGTGGTCCAAACAATCCCGATGAAAAGGTGACCATTGGAGAAAATATGTATCTTGATGAGTGGATCAAACTTGCTGTTTATCACTTTTGCATCTGAGGCCGTCTAGGATCCCAAAAAACACGGTCAAAGTGCCTTTTTTAAAAAAAACCATAATTCAATTTTTTATAATTCAAAATTGTTTATTTTTCTTTTTACTAAAATTTTTTTACTGAATTTAATATATATTGATTTTTCAAGAATTATTGGACATTTTTATCCTATTTTTAAGTTAATACTGTTATTTTTTTATTTTTATGAATTTATTAAAAAAAAAGAAAAAAGCACTGTAAGGGCGGTTCTATCTGGAACCGCCCTTACAGTGGGCGCCTCACATATATAAGCCGCGGCCGCTCCCGGGGAATTTGGCTAAGTCTTGGGCGCCATTTCCCCCCCTCGGACGCCGGCAGGCTGCCAAATTTTCCCCCTGCCGACGCGAGCCGCCGCCGACGCGAGCCCTCCGCCGCTTCCTCCCCTTCCCGGAGCCCTCCGCCGCTTCCTCCCCTTCCCTCCCCTTCCCTCACCTTCCCGAAGCCGCCACCTCCTCCGCCAGAAGTACGCCGCCGCCGCCGCCGGGTTAGGGTTTCGCCCGCGGCGCCGGTGCCTCCCCACCCCCGCCGCAGCGACCTCCGCCAGGCCCGGCCCCGGCGAGCTCCCCAGCGGCCGGCACCGCATCCTCCGGATGCGCCGCGCGGTTAGGGTTTGCGGCCGCCTTCTTCCCCGCGACGGAAAGCCGCCTCCGCCCCGCATCCGGCTTTGGTTCCGCCGCACAGTGCCGTGCGCTCTCGACGGTGACCTCTCCTTCCGCGAGCCCGGTGACCGGCCTCTTCTTCCTTCTCCGTCCCCGCGTCAAGAAGACCGCGCCCTCCCTACTCCTGCAAAGGTACACCCCCTCCCTCTTTCTGTGTTCATGGTCACTGCAATGTTGAGCATCAGGAGGCAGCGGATTCTTCCTGTGTTCATGGTCACTGGTATGATCCCCCTCTCTGCCTGATTCTTCACTGTGTTCATGGTCACTCCTGCGCAATGTTGATCTCGTTGCCTTCCTTTGATCTGTTGCTGTTGTTGAGCCCGAGGCTGTTAACTGTGATGTTGAGCCCGAGGCTGGTTGTTGGAATGCTGCCTATGATGCTACTGTTTTTGACACTATGCAAATGCCACTGCCTATGATGCAAATTGATGTGCTCACTGAGCATTTTCCACTGGATGTTTTTGACACTATGCAAATGCCACTGCCTATGATGCAAATTGAGTAAATTTGAGATGCATGGTTCTCAATTCAGTTAGTTAACAACCTTAACTGATGTATGGCTCCTTGGAGGATGTTGTAATGGTTAATTCTCATGCATCTGATAGCATATGCTTTGTAATGGTTCCATTATCTCACTTTCGAGTTGATTGAATAATTTGGTGAAATTGGCCCTGTTTCACAATCACAAGCAAACATGACAACAAAGACTTCGTTAACATTGGTTAGTTTGTGTTAAAAAAATAACCATTGGTTGGTCATGCTTGTTCCAAAGTGCTAAGCTATATCTGTTGACTGTTGTTTCTATTTGCTAGTTTGCTTGCTGCTGGCTAGTTCAATGAAGTCTAAACTACTACTACTTCGGTTTCTATCGGTCTTCGTGGTTCGCCTGCTGTTGGGCTGGTCCTGCTACTTGATAGTGGATGCTGCTTACTGGAGTCTGAACTTATGTTTTCTGTAGTCCTTAATCAGTCAATTGGGATGTCTGAACTTCTGTGTCGTTTCACTTTGTGAGGCTAAGCTGTTATGTCCTTATGCCTGAATTCTGTTATTTACTCTATCTTGTTAACTCCTGTCTACTATATCTTGCTGTTATGCCTGAACTTAAGCTGTTATATCTTGCTATCATATGCTATCAGTGAGATAATGGAACCATTACAAAGCATATGCTTACCATATGCTATCAGTTTGCTATCAGTTTGCTTGTAACATGCTGCTGCTTACCTTGCTGCTGCTTTTAACTGAAACTTCATGTTTTAACTGAAATAACATGATGAACAATGCCATAACTGTCCTATGCACTTACTTGTTCTAGTTTCTGAACAATGCTTATGCCTTTCTTGCTATAACATTTGGGATGGCTTACTGTCTACTATTGTGTAGTACTTATATGATGTCCACTTTACTGTCATTTGGACTAAAACTGAGCATAATGCCACTCTCTACTGTCCACTTTACTGAGCATATGGTGAACTAAAACTGAACCTGTCTACTGTCCACTTAACTCTCTACTGTCCACTTTACTTTGCAATGATGAACAACTAGAAACTTCTAAGCTGAGGCAGTGGCATATATGCAATGATGGAACCCTACTTTTAAGCTGAGGCAGCGGCGATGATGATCAAATTGCCCCCTACTTTTATGCTACTAGACTAGGATGGCTAGTACAAGCAACCAGTTTAGTAGTGACATGATGACAATGGGGCAAATCTGAGCCAAGTTTTTTCTCTCCTCTGTCTTCTCCTTTGTTTTGCCGATGATGAGATTGTCTTAAGTTTGGCGACAATGAGGCAGTGACATGAAGGTAGATTATTATTTCTATTGCCAGTTTGGCATTGCCTTCTCATGCTGATGCAAAATCATGTGCTGTTTGTCTGATGCAAAACCATCTTTTTATTTTCCTTTCTTTCTCATTTATCTTTCTCATAGTGTGCTCAATTGGTTGATGATGAGCATATGAGCATGTATGCTCAATTGCAACAGATTGAGCTACTGCTCTATCATGGGTGCCTGAATCGACATATACCCTGAATTCATGTATGCCCACTGTTTTGTAATATATACCCTGAATCGACATATACCCTGAATTGCAACAGATTGAGCTACTGCTCTATCATTGATGTTGGACTTGAAATAGACCTTTGATGTAATATATATGCTGTGCTGGAGATTATATGTGGCTGTGATGTAATATAGTTTATTTGGCTGTGATGGAGATTATATATGTATATATATATGCTGCTGTGCTGAAAATATGATTTTTGCATTTAATTATTTTTTTTGCTGAAAATTCACTGTAGGGGCGGCTCTTGATTGAGCCGCCCTTACTACACTGACACAGTAGGGGCGGCTGGTGTTCCAGCCGCCCTTACAAAGCACGTAAGGGCGCTGGAACACCACCGCCCCTACGTGTCGGAGTAGGACGGGCTGGTGTTGAGCCGCCCCTACAGTGCCCTGCCACTGTAAGATCGGGGCCGTAGGAGCGGCTCGCCCAGCCGCCCCTACAGAGCCTTTTCAGCCGCCCCTACTGAGCTTCTGTCCAGTAGTGTTTTGCACCCACATACCGTTCTAGCGTTCTTACCTTCCTAGAAAAATTAGGTGTGTATACATATAGTGCGAACTGGGATCAAATAAATTCTTCTAGAACCAAACAGTTTACCAAGAGCCTTCCAATAACAATGATCTGCTTCCATCCTTGCCTACATCAAACTGAATGTTTTCCTATAACAATGCTCGGAGTTGCTGTGCCCAATTCCTCTGTGCTCTGGCATATATGCGCCCATTATTTCTTGAAATTCCACTTAACACAAGGAGGTATAGTATCGAGAAGAAGTCCAACCTACGGGGAAGGAAGAGTAACCACCAAGGTGCTTGGTCTCCAATCAGTTTACAGCACCTCATGCTCATACAATACGTTACTGTATCCACCATGACAAGCGGCAAAGACTACAGGTATTATCCTAATATAAAAGAGTACGATCATGCGTAGACTCCTAGTCCACCTTTCAGCTGGTCCTGCTACGCCTCCTGGGCCGGTGATGCCATCGCCATCGCGGCGCGCTTGAGCTCGGTGCCCTTGCCCCAAAGGAACGCATACATTCCCACCACGATTATGACTGTCCCGAGAACGCTGCACATGCAGATATAAGTGTTGCTAAAATCCATGATCAAACAGTCGTGTGTAGAGAGCTAGTAGACTTGCTGCTCACCTCCCAAGGTAGATCTGGGTGCCAAGGAGGACCGAGTCGAGAACAGTCGTCATAACCAAGCAAACTGAGTTGAACATGGTCGGGTAGATGGGTCCACTCCGGCGGATCACCCACGAGAGCAGCAGAAACGCGAGGCCGGTGTTGAGTACACCCTGATCATCACAAAAAAAAAAAGGGTTAAAAAATAACTAAGGTACGAGATACCGAACAGACGAGCTCATACCGAATACACGATAGTCAGCAGCTCCAGGTTCCAGTGGAGCTTCCATTCCGCTCTGTCACGGACGAGAAACACACCCACCACCAAGGCCTGAATACTCCCCACCAGCGACGTCAGCGACGTCATCCAATAGGTTGACGGGAACACCTTCACAAGCCTCTCCTGGTTGGTTTTTTTGGCCGTCATCAGTTCAAAATGGTAATAAGGAAAAAGACTGCAGCAGTTTGTATTACCTGGACGATGAAGTAGAGTGCATAGCTCATGCAGCTGCCACACAACCAGAGGGTACCTACCAACATGTTGTGGTGAGCACCCGTCGCGTTGGCTGCAGGTGCCTGGGAGTACCCGAGCAGGTTGGTGGGCCAAAGATGCAGCAGCGGGCCTTTCAGCAAGCTTACCAGCATGGTTCCGCCGACGCAGAGCAGCGCGCCAAGCAGCTTCATCTTTCCTGGCCACTGTCCCAGTGCTAGATTCTCAGCCCTAAAACGGAGATCAACACACAGACACGTTAAACGCAATCACGCTGTGTATCACGTTGAGAGTTATTGATCATACATACCGTAGCACTATCGCAGTGACGAAGGTGGCAATTGGGATCAGGTTGAGGAAGATGGAAGAGTAAGCAGCGCTGGTCGTCCGCAGCCCGTAGAAATACAGGCCCATTGCCAGGACGTCTCTGCAATATAAGAGGCAAGAAACAAGGTATGTACAACGCTTGAAAGAGATGCACTGCGTTCCTGTAATTAATGTACTAGTTATATCAGCTACTAATGAAACTAGTACCGTTTCCCAAGGAAATTGTATAAAGCATTGGTCATAACAGAGAATACATATACAACCGTACGGATTAACAAGCTGAGTTCAGAAAACAATACTGATGAGTTCGAGTGCTCACCCAAACGCAGCATTTGCAAAAATCCAGCAGCATACAGACCAGTTTATCTCTTTCCACATTTCCCTGCAACACAAACATGAAATAAATTATGAGTTTTAAAGTGAGAGGACAACATTCTCCAAGTGCTCTTTATCAGAAAAGGGCCGCACGTCCCTAACAAATTGTAGGCCCTGTGCTAATAATTTACAACTGAGGTGTCAACTTTAATTAGCTACCAAAAGAAAATACGGTTCATAGTAATTATATTGTCCAGCATACAACACATAGAGTATAGATTCAAGTGAAAAATTATGAAAAAATTGGTAGAGGCTGGAACCTTGTTCCATTATCGAAAAAAAAGGTGAAAAATTTGGTAACTTAGATTCAATGTGGAATGCCAAGAAGAGAGCCAGGAGCTTTGTAACCTCTTTTTTTTCTTCTTCTAATATACTTTCGGCAAAGCTCTTGGTAACCTTTTGGAAAAAGTAATCTTGGTGCCACCCATGCCTAGCCAGATCTCACACTTAGCAACATGTGTCAACCAGATTGGACTCCTGTGAGGCCTTTCAATCTACCCAATGTTTGCAACTGTGGTTTAATGAGGTAGAGGCTGGCAAGAATTTGGGCAGTAGCTAGGGTTGTTTGGTTTAGCTTTTGGCGTCAGCTTTTGCTCTCAAAAGCCCAAAAGCCAATCAAAGGCCCTTACCTAAAACGTCAGATTCTCTAAAAGCCAGCTTTAAGGACATGTACAACCCACAGACGGCGAGCTATCTACAAATTCTTGAAATCTGAACACAGATAGCCAAATAGACAGCTTGTACAATGGGCGCTGTCTATTTGGTTGTCTTAAAGTTTGAGAGAAAATTGATCAAACATAGATAAGATAATAAATATAGCTATGATCAGTTACAAATACAACAATTTTTGCCTAATCCACATAAAAATGGAAATGATATTTTTTATCTCGAAATCAGATAACAAAAATAGATAAATGAGGTTCACAGACAAATCAATAACTTCATCATATTACATCCAATAAACATGTAATTTTTACCACTGCACACTCATAGCATCAGTATCATACCATAAACATTTCACAATAATTGGAGTACTACAACTATGAATTTATTCCTATAAACCCTAATTACTAAGATAAATAAAAAATCAGAAATTTTCTATTAAATCATGTCATATTATGACTCCACCACATAGATATTCTCACAAGGATTCCAAAAAATCCTTATTTGCTATTTTATGATTTTTCTATGAATTACTGTGAATTATCAAAGTTTCAGCCATTTAAATGCAATAAACAGAAAAAGAAAAGGAGAAACACTTTAGCCTCGAGACCCCTGAATTTTATACTAATTCTCTGAGCCTAGATCAGAAAAATCCTTCTCTCTAGCGCTCTTTCATCTGGACCCTTTACTTTCTTTTAATTCTTGCCCAGAGATCCTTCTCTTCTTCATCTCGTCGCAGAGCAGGGAACGGCCTCGGGCTTGTCGGTTTCGGCCCGGAGCTGGCCGGCGAGGCGGCATCCGAGCATGCCAGGGCTACTCCCCCGACGAGCAGGCGCTGGTGTATGCCGCCGCCAGCATTCGGGGTACACGCTCGTGGAGCGCACCTTCGGGCACATCTTCCTCGCCGGCGCGTCCCAGCTCTTCCTCACGTGCGTATGTGCAGTTGGATCCGCGCTGCGTCAACTCAAGGCGACGGCGGTGTACTACGCGTAGCGAGCCGTCAATTCGGCCTGGGAGCACGAGCCCTCGCTGTCGTCTCACAACGCGACGGCTTTGCTCTCTCTCCTCGCGAACAGGGGGGGTTTTGCAAAACGGCGGCGCGAGACGACCGGCCCGGCACGGCGTTGTACGTTCCCTAAGGTAGTTCATTTTCCACGGCTGGCGAGAGGCTGCTTTCACCGGCTGTGGAGAGGGCACTTTCAAAGAATTTACCCACACTGCCATCGATTACGAAGAAAACGCTTCGTTCTTCTTCCTTCTGTTCCCTTCCGCGCGACTCCAAGCCCGTCCGTCCGCAAGTGGCGACGCCCAGGCGGAGCTAGGGTTTGCCGGCGGCGCATCTCCGGCTGTGCCCGGTCCACTCCGACGCCGACCCGATCCTCCGGCACCACGCCGCCTCTCTCTGCCGAGAATCGCCGGCCTCGCCCGTCCCGGCCTCTGGGTCCGGCGCGGACCCCTGCCGCCTGGTGATCGGCGGCCCTGGAGTCGCCAGCCCTGCCCCGTCCCTCCTCCCTGCTGCGGCGCGGGATTGGTCCTCTTCGCTCTGGTTCGGCCTGCCTAACTCGTGAGGTATCGGATCTACCCCTCCGGCCGATCCGCACGCACGGCCATGGCTGCCACCAGCCGCAGCAATCCGGTGAAGCTGATCGCCGGCCCACCTAGCCCCACCATGCCATGCTGTGTGCTCTGCTTTTGCTCTGTAATGGACGAGCAAGGCCACATTGCCACACCCATGTCACCTTGCCGTTTTTCTATAGAAAGATAAAAGAAGAAATACCACTTGGAATACACTTATACCTGCCCTATACAGGCAACAAGCGTGAACCGTACATCCTAGATGTGTGGCCACGATTACCTAGCTAGCTACCCATTCACCATTCACTCCCCATCGACAAAGATGGATGTAGAACTTAGAAAATTTTAATTTTTACTTTCTAAAATATTCATTTACATGCGAATTAGTGAACATATTAGTTTGTTAGGAGCGATTTGCATATAAACAGTCTCACAGGCCTTCAAGGTATTACCGGTATTTTATACACATCCTACAGTTTCACAGCTGCTCCAACCAAATGGGTTTCAGCTTTTTCTCACAGCCCTCGCCCCAAAGAACTTTTCCACGTTCACATGGTTCACCACAAGAACTTTTTCAAAAACTCTTTTGCTCAACCAAATAGGGCCTTATATATGGTTTGGGCTGTTGTGGGATTGCACACCGGCATTGATGGGTTTTAAGGGATAGTGCAGCCAAGGGAGTATTTGTGGCTAGCATGGCCAGGAAGGGGACGCCGTCAGGGTCTGATTGCTGCCCTGGTCTCGTCCTCCTCCCACATCTGGATCCTCTAGACGCAAAGCCACCTGATGGATTTCTCGTCGAGTCGAGCCTGTGACTTTTCAGTGCGAGCAGGATGGGGTGGTCAGCGTTAATTGGGTCTGCTTGGGAAGGAAGCAGTTCGGTTAAGTGGATGCGGGCATGCAGAACTACGGTCGAACTGGGGCCGCTGTTCCTGGATGTGTTGGTTGGATGCTCCATTGTCACATGCATGTTAATTTGTATGTGATGAGCTAGAAAAAATTATAAATCCTAAAAAAATTAGAATGGCCTGCCATCATTTCGGTTCTCTAATATTAGCTTTTGGGTCTATTCTACTTTTCCTAAGGCAAAAAAAAAAAAAAAAAAAAAAAAAAAAAAAAAAAAAAAAAAAAAAACCTCTGACATTATGAAAAGAACATCAAGAAACCCCTTAAATCTACAAATTTACCAAACATAATCCAAAGTGATCTCATAAGTTTGTGTCTAAATTAACCACACTTTCTGATTATGATAGATAACCTAAGTGACCGGTAAAATTTGCAACAAAAATACCACTTGTGACATATTTTTTAAAAAAAACTTAAATATCCCCTCAATTATTGTGCATCTAAGTTAGCAACTTATGCAATTATATGTCTATATGCATTGCACTGCTTGATCAGCTATCAATGTAGAATGGAATACTTGATCTTATTCAATCATATGACTATATGGGCAGTTGGCTGCCACAATTGGTAAAAATATCTAATATATGCTCACGAGGAATTCAACACTTATGATATGAAACTCTGAAACGCTACTTTTAATAGGGTAATGTGGATTTGTTTTTTCCTGACAAATGATAAGAAACAGTACTGCTACTAATCCTTATGGTGGTTTCACAAAGTATATAGACTAATGTTGAGTGATTGCATTAGTAAATTAATAACTGAATTTGGGGTAATATATAACGCATAATTAAGCATGATTCCATATTATTCATGAATTTGAGCATAATTTAAAATTGTCTAGTACACAAAAGACAGCAATAGTTCAACATAGCAAATAAGTGGCAACATATGATCCCAATATATATATAGTCATATAGCGGATATGATACTGCATTCCCCTGTTTTTTCCTCTTTATGGTTGAGAGAAAACCTAAATATTGAAACAGTTAACGGCAATGAGACCTTAATGGCAATATCCCTGTTTTTCTTCCTATAATTTCACTTGCACTTTTCATCCAAATTCTCAATCTTTATCTATACCTAATAATAAAGGGGCAAATTTTTTGTCCACCAATTTTCTTTCCGCCTATTTTCTTCCGGCCTATCCTATCCGTATCCAGATCGGTGACGTAGGAAGGTTCCGTGGTTTGGGTAGAGGATGAGAAAAAAAGAAAAAGAAAAGAAGCAAGGGTTCTAGGTGCAAAAGTGCAAGAGAGAAAGAAACGGTGGAAGGATTTAAATTATATTTGAGAAACTCGAGGATTCCTAATATAAATGTTCAGTCCACGTTGGGCCCCCTGTTACGGGCTGGAATCCGCCTCGTGGGCCTTTTGCGTTAGGGGACTGATCGATCCGAGTCGTGGCTTGGCTCCTTTTCTTTTTTTTTTTCTGGTATATTATGTGAAAAATAATAGAAATGCATATATCTATATCTATATCTATATCTATATCTATATCTATATCTATAATAATAAGAGGTAAAATTTCTGGCCATTTTTTCGTCCATCTATTTTTTTGTCCGTTTCACTCTTAACTACCGGACAACAGAGAATATCTCGCGTTTAGACCAATTAATATAGAGTCTTATTATGAGATTATTAGGTTTTGTTGTAATTACTGTAATTCTAAAAAAAGACACAGAGATGTCCATCTATATACACCGTCCTTAACTTTTTTGGTTATCAAATATTTTCCGGCTCCTTAATTTTTTTTTGTTATCAAATATTTTCCGGCTCCGTGTGCCGTGTTTGTGTCGTGTTCCGTTTTGTTTTTCGGTTGGCCATCGTCGGCTCCGTATCCATGAGCTAGAGGTGCACGACGTCGGGGTAGTTTCAAGTTTAGTACTAGGCAGGTTTGGTGCCTCGCCACTCGGTGTCGTGTCTGCGGCTCACCTCGATCGATACGTCGTGAGTCGTAGTCTTCAAGACGGACTCGTGGGGTGATCCAAATCAACGGTAGATGACCGCGATGCAACAAGAAAAAGAGCGGCGCCTTCGTGGTGGCGTGGAGAGCCACTGCATTGGGTGTAGTCGAATTGAAGCAGACTCATTGATCGGTTTAGCATGGTTCGCACACACATCCTACATACACGTCGACGCTAAAGAAATCCAACGCCGCACCAATACGAGGCCGGCCAATGAAGCACTAGCACGTCCGCTAAGAAGCCGGTCGACGTGCAAATCCACAATTCCACGTGCAGCATACTTATCAAAGGAATCTAGCCATGCATATGCGTACAGGCATGCAGCCAACATACATGGCAATTAATCGGGCGCACGCGTACTTTTATTTTTTCTTTTTCTTTTTTTTTTTTTTACTTTTTCCATCCGTCGCAGTTCTATTTTTTCTGTTTTTTCCATCCGGTTATTGGATTTGTTTCTTCCTAGATTGATTGCACCGTTGATGCTTTCTTATTAACAAAAAAAAATTGCATCATGTTATTGATGTCCGTATAAATTGGAAAAAACTTATTTTTATTAATACCTGAATCAACCACGTCCTAAATAATCAAACAGTTCAATAGTATCAAAATTAATATTATGATATATTTAAGATTAATTTTTTCTACTTTGCAACATGAGAAAAAAATTCACAATTAAGTTTTAATTCGATACAAATTTACTAGGACACTATCATATTATACATGCAACCAATAGCTATATTATGGATGTCATGGTTATCAAAAAATAAATTATATTATATAGAAGAGATAAACATAAATAAATATTTAGAATTTTTTTCATCGTGTTTTCATAAATATTTGAAGATTTTTTCTGGTGCAACGTACAGGCATATTTGCTAGTTTCACTCCTGACTTGGCTCTGTGCTCGGTCAGCTCGGCCGCACAGAACACGCCCGCGCAGTGGTGGCAAGCGCCGGCCGCGGCTGCCGGCTAAAGGCCCCGGCCTCGGTCTCCGGCTTGGCGGACGGCGGCCGGCATCGCCTGCGCCGCATAGGGTTTGGCCGGGTGGGTCGGTGACAAGAACGTTTGGAGGGAGCCCAACGCCTCTGGTGGGCCATACTGGGCCATAGGGTGGGGAGGGAAACTAGGAAAAAAGTAAAGAGTGGCCGCTTATTTACCTTCATTCATTTTCATTTTTTTCCAATACATATATACACATATATTAAACTATAATATGTATAGATCTTTTTCGCAAAAAAAAAAAAGAGCATTCAATTCAACCAAAATACCCTTGAATACTTTTTGAATACCCTTAATACTTTCAAGACAGGCCTGGAAAAAGAAGAATCTTTGACTCATAGGAAACGATCTTTTTTTTTACTGAGGAAGTATATATATATATATATATATATATATATATATATATATATATATATATATATATATATATATATATATATATATATATATATATATATATATATATATATATATATATATATATATATATATATACTAAAGAATTATTTTCTACTCCTAGGGAGTAGTTACTCCCATGTTTATATCTCAAGATTTAGGGCATGTATGACAAAAAAAGTATATATACGAAATTTTTTAGCGAAGTATACATACTAGATCATGTATGGTATTATATATGTCAAGTATGCAAGTATACATAGAGTATGTGGTCATACTTTTTTTATATAGTACGGTAAGTGGCATTTTCATAATATATTGAAAAGTATGGGTTCCTTGAAATTTTTTCGCGCAAGAAGATTTAGAGTATCTTAGTATTAGTATATAGGCATACTCAAAGTGATAAATAAGTATGAACACATACCTAAGGTGGGTTTTTAGAGACGGGAGTAACTACTCCCGGGAGTATAGAAAATGCACCCTATATATATATATATATATATAGATATATATATAGATATATATATATATATATATATATATATATATATAATGCGCGACTAAAATGCAACAAGGTGTATTTGCTATAGCAAATACACAGGCCCTCGTATGTGTGCGCACGCGGACACAATCTGTTGTATGTGATCCTGTTGCAATTGGAACACAATTGTGGTTGCAAAGACAGAACACACAATGTTGCAATTGGTGCTCGATTCGGACCAAGCGCACAAACCTGCCAGCCCACCCATCCGTCCCGCATGCAGAGAATCTTTTTTATTTCGGATTGAAAAAATACAATATCTCCTAAACCGTAGCGCCTATTTCAAATCTGTTTGCACCAGGTTGTTCAAAAAAAGTACTTAACAAAACGAGATCCACGAAGACTATATTTAATAAATATTTTTTAAGTGTGTAATTGCAACTTTAATATACTATGAGTTGCTATCATGATTACACCACAATTACAACTTGGTTGTAGCGGTAGTTAGTGCTTGCTGCAACCACTTAGAACGTAATTTTTACCCAATTTACTACTACATGCAGCTAGTTACAACCTAATTGTAAGCCTAGCTAGTGAACAACGTGCATTTTATATACCAAAATGTGTGTATTCTCTACCAATTGCAACCGCAAGACTAGGCCAATCACAACTATAACATCATACTAATTGCAACTTGACAAGTAGTAATTGAAAGGCAGATCTGATCCAAGCAACCGGACCCGATGTAGATGCAACCCGACGTGATCTAATTACAACTAGAGTCGGACCAGCTTGCAATTGGATAAGAACCACTTACAAACCTGACGCAATCCGATTATAATTAGAGTCGGCCGCACAAGTAGGCGAGAACCGTTGCAATATTACGTGATCCAATTACAACTAGAGTCGGGCCGGTTGCAACATGACGTGATCCAATTACAACTAGAAAGTTGGGACAACAACCGGGCAAGAACCAAGAACCGGGGTGGGTGCATTCTCTATAGTAAATACACCCAGGATATATATATATTTGTGTGTGTATGTTATTCTACACCCAGGTGTAGATTAGTTATTCTACACCAACCTGTTATACTGAACAAATATGGTACTCGGAGCATCAAGATATTCAAGATTTCGTGATATCGACGCATTCTACTCGACTCATACGGACGTGGTTCAGATATTCAGTATTTTCAGGGTCAGTTTTAGCTACTGGGTGTTTTGCCGAACAAATTTTCGTAATTTACTCATATGTCAGTATTTTCATAATACTGACGTGTGATACTGATGCGTACTGACTTATACTGATCATTCCTGACCGCGAGCCAGTATTACTTAGTATTTACGGTCAGTATTTCTGAGTATTTCGTGCCTTGGTGTAGAATAAGTTATTCTACACCCAGGTATATATATAAAGGAAAGAGAAGGAATACATACCTCTCGAAGTAGACGGCGAGAGGGGCGACGACGGCTGCGGCGATCATGTTGCGGTACACAAGGATGATGAAGGGGCTCGTTCCGGCGCTGAGAGTGAGCTTCGAGAGCAGCAACATCCCCACAACGATCATCTGAACGGCGACCATGCTGAGCGGCATCATGGCCATCTCCCGCGAGGTCGGCGCAGACGGCCGCTCCATCTCCCTTCCCTCGCTGCCTCCGCCGGCGCCGTGGGCGCAGCCACCCTCGCTCGCCACCTCCTCACCGTCTGCGAAGTAACCATCGTCGGTGCGTGGTCGATGCACAGGATCAGGAGGGAGCAAGGAGGCAGAGAGATGGAGAAACGGCAGGTCGAGCTGGGACTGGGAGCGGGCTGTGGCGATGTGTTTCAGCAGCCCGGCCGGGGCTCTCTCTTCTCTCTCTCTCTCATTTACTCTCTCCGCGCCGCCGTGTCTATCTCCGTATGCATGCTTTCCCAGATGGGACGGGAATAGGGGGGCTAATAAGATGCATCTATATCTACTACCACCTAAAAAATACTGACGGGTTTCGTCAACTGTATCTTAGCGTGCGCGCCCGAACTCCGACTTCCAAGCTTCCTTCGTGTGAGTGCCCGAACTCAAGTTTGATACGATTTCAATCTCCTGTCGATCGAGAGCACAGAGAATACAAAAGGTAACCGCCTGCGCGTTTTCCCTGCCTTGCTCGCCCCTCCGTCCCTCCCGCGTACAGCGTACCCCCTCGCGACGACCGCGCCTTGGCTTTCAGTCTTCCACCCAGCAGCTCCAGCGCGCCGGCAGAGCTCCACGGGCGGCGCGGACGCCGCCGCAAAAGTGAACGCGTTGCATCTGTAGCCCGCGGGCACCGGCCGACGGAACCGGTTGCTGATGCGGGCGTTCTCGAATATTTGGAGGCGGACGCAGTAGCCGACGCCGCCAGCCGAGCCCACCCGTCGCCGGTAGCCAGCGCTGCGCTTCCTCCGCATTGTGCACCCGGACTAGAAGCTGGATAGACTAAACGCGCATGGGCATCGACGGGAAGGCCATACCACACTCGTACGAGTACATTGTGTTGTACTGTTCACCTGCGATCCCATGCATGCACAAGGCATATCAAGTAATGCACGTGTGTGGCACAATCATCTCCGATTGATTAGGAGCGATCACGCGGCAGCGATGGATTCCTGCACGTAGGGGAGCAGCGTGACGCCGACAAGGATGAACTCCTCCGCGTCGTCGTCCACGGCCTCGCTGCGCGCCGGCGGACGAAGCAGTTGGAGTGTCGTTGGACACCGGCAGTTCGGCACCGCACGGAGAACTCGCCACCCGGCAGCAGCGCGTGCGATGCGGACGCCGACGCGCAGGACGCAGGCGTGGTTCTCCTCCTCCTCAGCCGGCGTGAGGTTGAGGCCCCAGACGCCGACGGGCGGTGCGGGCAATGTAGGGGTGCGAGTCTTCACTTCGTGCAGCTCAAAAACAAGCACAGACATCTTCTGCTCATGAACTAGAAGCCCAGGCTGTTGGTGCTCAAGAACTAAAAACAACTAGGGAATGAAATTGTCACATCCTCCACTGACAGCCTCCATTCACATAATCATCCGATCGATGTTTAAGTTCATATTTTAATTATCTTTGTTTTGCCACATTAATATCTCTTATTATTTTTTTATACGATTGTCAAGAGTGGAAAAAGAGGAAAACTGTGCATAGAAAGGGAATATGGTTTCAATTGACAAATAATTAAAGATAAAATTAAAAAAAGGTTTAAAAAATAGGTTAGGGTTCTCAATACAAAATTATCTTTTACAGTTTTATTAGCTTTATTTTAATGAATAAATCAGTGACGACCGTGCAACGCACGGGCATTTATCTAATATGGAATTAAAAAAGGCTTGTCGACACATAGCAGCTTGATAATGGACCTGCCGCGCTAATGGGGCTAAACCCGCCCCTAACCCAACCCGACCCTCTCAGGGCTCCCCGCTAGCATTCGCGGCCGTGCTTCAGCGTCCACATCGCCGTTGTCGTACCGGGCCCAGTCCGGCATGGGGAGCTCTAGGACGGGCCCTCGTCGTCCTGCTCGTTGAACCCTCCAGACCCTGCGAGCGCCAACACTCAACGCCGATTTTGGCGGCCACAAGATCATCCGCCGCGCCGAGATTATCCGGCGCCGCCTGTGCGTGCTGCAGCAGGAGAGGACGACGTCGAGGACCTGATCGAGGACCCCGCTGTGGCGCTGCGCCTTCTGGACGCCGACACGACGGAGATGGGTGCTAGCTTTGTTGAACGCTGCAAAAGCAGTGTATGGCGCCATGGCCACTTTGATTCAGAAGCTTATATACTGAACTGAACTATGTGCTGTGGGCCTGTGGCTGCACAGCAACGGGAAGGAAGGATGTCAGTGGCGAACACGTCCCAGTCCAGCGGTAGTGCGGAGCGTTCCATATGATCCAGGGTGCTGTTTTTGGTTTAAAAAAAAAAAAGGAAAGGGAACGTGAATGATAATCGTTTCCGCCCATACGCCGTACCATATGTTTGGCATGCGCAAGAGGTGGGCGACGTGTGCGGGACGGGGAGCGACGGCGCTCTCTTCTTTAAGACCACGACCGCGAGGGGAGCGGATAGCGCCGGGAGAGGAAGGGCAATGAATTTTGCGTGGGGCGAATTTTGCGTGGGGCTGGATCTCTTTACAGCGTGAACTTTTACGGGCTGGGCCAACCAAACATCATACAACTCGATCGAATCTGATACAACTCTATCGTGTCAATTCATGATATCTTCTTCTCTCGAAATCCAGATGTTTGACCCCGGAAGAAGACATAGAACAGAAAAAAAGAAAGAAAGTAAAAAATGCTAGCTGCCAATTCTTGAAAAGCAAGCAGCACACCAACTATGGCTACATCATCATCAATCAGGATCATTGTATCTATGGGCGCCGCCACCAGAGTCATTATAATTAATGGATTCTCATAATAAAATTTCCCCGAAATGATAGTAAGAGACATGGAGAATTGATCGGACTCAAGAGATGTTGCTGCCGGTGAAGC
Organism: Themeda triandra; assembly: GCA_018135685.1. Lineage (NCBI taxonomy): Eukaryota > Viridiplantae > Streptophyta > Magnoliopsida > Poales > Poaceae > Themeda > Themeda triandra. Next base: position 47,340 of record JAENPR010001030.1, on the reverse strand, counting down.
TCATCGGCGCCTTCGGCAGCCCGTTCGCGCGTCACGTGCGGAGGCGGCGCTGCGCCCGAAGGGCGTTCCTTCGAGCTCGTCCCGGAAGACTTGGAGTGCCATTGTGCAACGGCGGAGCTACGAGGGGCCGGGCACCCCACACACCCCACGGACTCCCGCACCCCCCCCCCCCCCCCCCCGCCCCGGCTTCGGTAGATTTGCTGAACTCCACAGGCTATAGGCCACCGGGGAAAACAGGAGAAAATTGCAAGTCGAGAGCCGACGTCACCTTTGAGATGACCCATACCCGTATCGGGTATGTTCAGATGGTCTGTTGAGGAGATGCGTACCAGCAACGGAAGGCCTACAAATCATTGAGAAGTGTGACACCGCACCGTATGGAGGCCATTATGGAGTATTTCGCACACAAGCCAAAATCTGGTAGTGCGAATTCTTCTGGCCGACAATGTACGAAGACACCAAAAAGTTCATATGGAGGTGTCGGAAGTGTCAGTTTCAAGGAGGCATCACAGCTCGCAATGCGATGCCCCTGCACTACAACCTTTAAATAGAAATATTTGATGTGTGGGGCATCGACTACATGGGGCCATTCCAGAAGTCCCAAGATTGCGAGTATATCCTAGTGGCCGTTCATTACGTATCCAAGTGGGTGGAAGCTATGCCGTGCAGAGCGGCTGATGCCAAGCATGCCCCGAAGATGAAGTAATCTTCCCTCGCTTTCGAACACCACGCATGGTGATAAGCGATGGAGGATCTCACTTCATTGACAAGACATTCAATACATTATTGAGGGAGCTTGGAGCTAAACACAACATAGCTACCCCCTACCATCCTCAAACCAATGGTCAAGCAGAGACCTCCAATAAACAGATCAAGAACGTCTTATAGAAGACAGTCAACGATATGGGGAAAGGCTAGAAAAGTAAGCTTCCCGATGCACTCTGGGCGTACAGGACTACTTACAAAACCCCTATCGGCATGTCACTATTCCAGCTCGTGTATGGAAAAAGTTGCCACTTACCCTAGAGCTCGAGCACCGAGCTTATTGGGCTATCAAGAGCTGGAACATGGACCTCAAATTAGCCGGCAGAAATCGTCAGCGACAGATTTCTGAACTGGAAGAATGGCGAGAAAGGGCTTATCATAGTGCTAAGCTTTATAAAGAACGGACAAAAAAATGGCACGATCATCGAATCAAGCTCAAAACCTTCAAGCAAGGCGACAAGGCCTTGTTGTTTAACTCGAAAGTGAAATTATTCGGTGAAGGAAAGCTCATGGAGCAAATGGAAGGGGCCTTACACCGTCATCACACGCTGTTCGTGGAGCGATCACGATCCAAGATGATGACGGCAACATCTTCAAAGTTAACGGTCAGCGTCAAACCTTTCCTTGAGTCATCTCGCAATTTAAATTTCAGCGAAGAACTAGATCGAATAGATTTAATTATGCCTTGAAAATATTGCTTTTGCATATTATTTTTTTTAGGCTAATTATTCTATTCTTTCTTACCAAAAATATTTTTCAAAAATATTTTTCTTCTATAAAAATTTTCCAGCATTTATCTCTATATTTCTTGACTTTTATAAGTGCTGGTTATTTCAAATAATTATTTTTTAAAAAATATTTTCCAAAAATCCCTTAACACCATCTTTTCCCCAATTTCAAAATCCGGAGTCAAGGACGAGCTTCGATCGTGCAACCCAGCAAATCAACCAAAAATCGTGATCAGCAAAGCGCGGGAACGAACCTCGACGAAAACCGGGGACGAGGCACGCTCACGCTGGCGCGGCGGCGCCCCTGGCGCGCGCGCCAGCCAGCGGCCCGTCCGGCCCCGATTTTCATCACCTGATTCACAACCTGGCTCTGATGCTCACCATACTGGATTGATGTTGCTGCGATCGTGAGAGACAGAGAGGTCGAGCTCACCTATAAATATAGGCCTCTCCCCCTCTCTTCTCTTCATAAGCTCAAAAACAACCATTTCTCTCTTGCTCTTCCTCATACCACCAGCACGTTCTTCATCCTATCAAGTAGCAATGGCCCTGGTCCCTTTTGACAAGGAGAAAGCTCTCTTCTTTGCCAAGAACTACTTAGAGAAGAGAGAAAGAGTTGAGCGCCTACCGGCACCTCTTGCCATTGAAGCTCCACCCATTGCGCCAGCAACAAGGGCGACGACGGCCACCTCGACGGACAACCGCCCAAGCAAGCGATCCAAGCTCTCATCTTCCAAGTCTTCTTCCTTCAAAACCCCCGTATTTTCCTACACCGTTCAAGGAGTTGACTGGTCGGAAGGAGGGCGTGGGAAAAGACTTGTGGGGAATACGGGGAGCCCATATCTTGGGGCACCTCGTCTTATGTGTGATCCTCCGATTCAGGGACAGCCTGCTGGTTTCTTTGGTGAGGAACCACCTCAACCAAAAGGACCAACTAGGGAAGGGCTGCACAAAAAAATCAAGGAACTTTCTAGCTACATCCGCTATCTCCGGGGTAGGCTAGCGGAAGGGAGCGCCGCTGAAATTATGTTAGGACAAGAAATCGACTCCTTTCATATAGACATGTACGAGGAATTAGAAGCGGTCGCTAAAAAGCTAGGAGTTGCGCAGGCCCTCGAGCACCCTCTTTAGAGCCATTCGCTCCGCTAAATAAATAGGCGCACGCTTCGTTTTAAAATTCAGCTTGTTGCATTTTCCTTTTCAATTTATAATTGTAATATGCGCCTATTGTATCAATGATTTATAATTCAATATATATATTTGTGTTCTCTTTTGTACACACTTGTTTCGTCCTATATGTTGCATGCAAAAATCAATAAGACAGTACAAAAACAAGTGTGGGGCGAGGCCACCACGACCTCACGAAAAGAAAATGCACAAAAATTTGCGTCACGGTAATTTTCAGTTTGTGCATCCTCTCACTCCCTACAAATACTTTTATTCTTTCTAGGAATAAAATGGTTTATAATTAAATTTGTGGCTATTTTATCTCCGTTTACTGTTCGATTGATAGCAACTTGCATACTTTTTATTCTCGCTAAAATTCCTTTTATCTGTGAACAACTTGTTAGTAGGGACCCCATGCTTATCTAAGTTATTGACAATTGTGATATAGTAGGATGATATGATACTTGTTATCTCTCGCGGTGGACTTGGGTTTTTCTTTGCAAAAAATCTCAAAATTTATAGCATGATTCCTCAAGTGATGATCAAATTCCCACGAGCCAAAAATATTCGTGCTATATTTATAAACCTTGTCACATAGCTGCTTATTTTTGTGTTGAGTTGTGTCGAGGCTTTGAGATCTATGTGAGAGAAGTTTCATATCCCCAAGATCAAATATCACACGCATCCACCAAATAGTTGACCGACTTTTACCCCTGAAAGTCGCGCACAACATGCACCCATCCAACCACCAAAAACGCGGCTCTCTTACACTAAGAGTTACGCATCTTTACCACCAAAATAAAAACTCCACCTTCAAGATCATGAACTTCTCTCTTGTACCTTCGTCACTTGCAAAATATGTTCTTCTATTAGAATTATTATCCATATTAGAATAGAAAAAAAAGAGAAAAGAGAAAAGAAAAAGATAAAGAAAGAAAGATCTCCTCCATACAAGTTATGAGACAAAAAAGAGAGAAATAAAGAAGAGGAGGAAAAAGAAAGTAAAAGAAATGTCTTATAGGAGGCCCATATTTCCTTCAAATAAAAAGACAGAGAAGCATGACAAGGAGTTCACCCCCATACATACATACATACATACATACATATATATATATATATATATATATATATATATATATATATATATATATATATATATATATAGATATCCTATATAATCCCCTGGGGACTGAATAATAATCAGTCCCCGAGTCCAGTCACCGAGCCCAACTCGGCGAGCCCGACCGCCCGTCCCTTCCCCCATCCCCCACGCGCTCTCCTTCCCTCCGTGTCGGAATCACCGAGCCCGCCTGCCCGTCACGCGCCCGCCCCCAACCTCCGTGTCGGAATCACCGTCCCAAATCCCCGCCGCCACCCCGCGCCCCCCACGATCTCTCCTCAGCTCCTGGCGGTTGCCGACCATGGCCTCTCCCCGGTTTCCACCTTCCCATCCCGGCGGTTGCTACTCGAGGAGCTGCTTTCCCGATCTGGAGCTCACCTTTCCAGTTTCCACCGAAGCTCCCTGCGAGGAATCCCGCCACCGCCAACCCGTGTTTTCCGGTGCCGCTAAATCTTCTCCGGCGCCGCCACTCTCTCACACCGAACACTGCTCGTCGTCCAGGCACAGGGCTGCGACCTCGACGTGCGTGGAAACTGCGTCGGGAGGCCGCGACGGGAGGCCGCGCCTGACGCTCGACCGCCCTGTCCTCACAGGGGCCTGCGACGGCGCCCCTCCACCGGCTGCGGGTCGCCTTCTTCTCGGGCCGCCGCGCGCACCTGTCACCCGCGCCGCCGCGGAACGGAAGTCCGCCGGCCGGGGAAGGCACTCCGCCGCGCAACGCCTTCTTCTCGGGCCGTCGGCGCGCGGCCCCCCTGCACTACGCGGCAGAGCCACGGAGTCGACGCGAACCGGCGTCCGCGCGGCTCCGTCCACCTCCCCTGCTCCACTCGACCGCCCTGTCCTCACAGGGACCTGCGACGGGAGGCCGCGACGCCGGCAGCGCTCCGGCCGCGTTTTGTTCCGCAACAGGAGGCCGCGCTCTGGCCAGCCCCTCGATTCCATCCGTCCAATCGGCTAGGTGATCCCCAACTCAATCCTCTCCAGTCCTCTCCGTCTCATACCTCTTCTATGGATTTCGTTGTGCAGCTCTCCGTCTCATACATCTTTTATGGATTTCTTTGTGCTTCTCTGCAGCTTCCATTGTGGAGCAATCTGATTGCTATTCAGGATCAATTATATGAACGCTAATTAGACAGGGAACAATTCTGCTCAAGGAGGTCAGTTCTGATTTTACTGGGCCAGTTTTGTTTCACTGACTAGTATACATTAACAGAATCAACTTCTTGCAATTCGTAATATGCAGATCATTTATATAAATACTTTTTCCCATGTTTACTTGCCCCTTCTCCAGCGTCCCGGACCACCGAGGCGTGGCCTAGTACTGTGCGGGAGCAGACACATCGCGCCACCAGTTTGGATGGAGCCACCCGGTCCCCCAGGTATGATTCTTGACTGCAATTACATTTTATTCTGCAAATTCTAAATATGAAGAACCATAAACATATCTTTCAATAGCACAGAAAAAGCCTCATTAATCACATAAAAATTTAAGCCAATTGATATGTACAGTGCCTGCAATGCATGTGGGATCTCAAATATATTTGAATGGTCTGTTCGTTGATGCTTAGAATATTTATGTTTTGTCTAGTAAAGATCTTTACTTGTTTTATTTTGTTTGAACAAACGCATCAGTTAGTATCCTTTCCCATGTAATGTCAGCTGGTTATATTTTTAATCATTATCAAAATGCAATTTCAACCAACAAACTAGAAATAGGAAGAGACTGAAACATTTGTGATTAACACATATGTGAACTTAAGTGTATAAAAATGTTTGTTGTACTGGTTTCTTAATGGTCACCCTTAGATGTTGGCATGATGGAGTCAGTTTTGCATTCCCTTCTTGCCTTTCATATTACATGTGTATGTTTTTACTTGTCTCGTTGTTTCAGTTTCATAAGGCAACTGTATGTTTCTTGCTTTTTCAGCCAATGACCACGCCGGAGAAGGTCCTGGTTCCTCATCAAAAAGGTGCTTTGTCTCATAATCCTATTTCATTGTTCTTTGATCCTTTTTATTCATTAAAATTGACTTAGCAGCTGTACATACATTTTCCTCTGCTTAGACATTTAAAGTTTTTGCTGTACAGTATACAAATGCACTATTCTTAATACTTTCTGAATCAATGACTACAGATATCGGATGGAACTAGTTGATAAGATGCCTGACAACCCTAAACGGATTGTTTTTGAGAGCACTCAACAGCGGTCAGCACATTTCTTTTTCATATTTTAGTGCGCCCTTTCCATGCGTTGTTAGTGCCTTTCTCATAAATATTATCATTATTGGCCATTTAGGTACGAGATCCCTTTGCGTCAAGACGGGGTTTACCCTCCTCACATGGTACATCTTCTGTATTAGCTCCACGTTCCACATGTTCTTAGGGGGGATGGCTGTACTATAAATTCTCTTTCAGTTTCCATTCATTCTGAAATTGAATAGACAAACTTAGATCTGATGCATGGGCATATAATTAGATAACACTTAATCTGATCCATTGAGACATAACTAGATAATTATTTTTTACACTTGATTTTTAAATTTCTCTATTCTAAATTTACAATATTATCTAAATCCAGTTTGGCTTATCAATTTCTTTAATTAATACTTCTCATTTTGTTGTGGAACCTCACAGTTTTTTAATCTTTCAAATCGTCTAACAATCCCACTACCTATAATTCCATCAATGTTGTTTAATCCTTTTCCATGTTTTTTGCTTCCGGTATACAGACGGAAGGCGTCCCCGTCTATGCACCCTGCAGCAGCACATACTTACCGGGACCAATCTCACAGGAGGTACTGTTTCTAGCACAACCATGCTTACCAAATTTCACACCTGACACAATATTGTGAGGCATGTCAGTTTAGTCCTGCAATTTCTATCTTGTATGTATCAATACTCATGCTTTCATATGATTCCCAAAGTTCACGGATCTTTTTTTCATATATGTTATTAGGACTCATGCTGCTCAACGTACGTGGATAAACCGCCAAATAACCTGAAAAGGGTTGTTTTTGAGAGCACGCAGGAGAGGTCCATAGTGTTTCCATTCTCGTTAATTTCTCATTATTGTTAATTGTTAGAATTTTCACGTATTTTTTTTGGCCCTTTTCTAGGTTCGAGCATCGGATTCGTCCGCATAATGAGTCACCCTCTGCACCTAGTAACTTTAGTGACGATGATGACTTCATGCCTCGTCCATCTAGACGGATTCACACATCCACGGATGCTGGTCCGAGGAAGTCTAGGCAACCACGAACACGAATGACGGCCGGTGAATGTTCGTAGGTGAATCTCTAATTACCTTTATCTCCCTTGCTTTTGACTGCCTCTGCACATTTTTTTTTGCTGACTACAATACCCCTGCAGTAGCTTTTCATTCCCGCATCCTTTTCCCTTTTTTGTTAATTTTTTCAATGTCATATCGTCTACCCTTCATTTATGCAGCGCATCCTACACCTCTAAGTTTCTATTATTTTTGTATCTATTCACAATAGTATTATATCTAACCTTCTTGATGTTTTTTTCTAGGCAAGACAAAGGAATCATAGAGATACAAGCCGTTCTTCCACTGTACATGTACGGTGTAATGCTTCAGACGTTAGATGCACTGCTGCTATGTTGTCTGATGACCAACATGATGCTATTGAAGCGGATGGGTTCGGCCACTTTCTGAGAATGAAGATTGATGCTATAGAGAACAAGCAGCAGCTATCCTGGTTGTTGGACTGTACCGACCCCGATACAATGGTCATTAACATTGGCCCGGGCAAGGTTCTCCCCATCACTCCATGGATAATTAGCATTGTGCTTGGATTGCCTATCGGTGGTCAAAATTTGAAGATTTACTCACGAAGCGAAGGTGTTACGCTTCGTCAGCTCATCCGTTCTCTACAACAAAGTCTGAATGAAAACCAAAACATTCATATAACAAACTTGCAACAAGAGCTCTTACATGGACATGTGAACCCCTTGATGAAGAGATGCTTCTTCATGATTCTCTTGAACAGGCTTCTACTTCCCAGCAGCAGCAGCACCTTTGGTTCACTAGACATCAAGAGGGTTATGGATTATGAATTTTTCAGTGATATTGACTGGTCCCAGATTGTTTTCAATGATCTCCAGCTTGCTGTGCGCTCATGGCACAATCGGGACAAAAATCAACTCACTCAAAGCATCCATGGCTGTACCATCTTCTTGCTTGTGAGTATTCTCATCCCTATCAATATTTAAATCATTTAGCTATTTGTGCTGCTGTAATTTTCGTGATGTCTTAATGCCTTGTCAATTACTAATACTTGATGTTTTCCTTGGTCTTGTATGAAAGCTTCTTCTAATAAAATAAGTTACTGCCATAACATAATTACTATTTTGTCCTTCCACTTATCTTTATGATCCCCGCACAACATCTTGTACACTTTGTATGATTTAATCTAACTCATTACTATGACTTCTTATTCATGTTACTTTGCTTATGTGCTAAGTCTTTCATTTCAAATTGCCCCTATTAACTTTTAGGCCTTATAAATTTGTAAACATTTTTTAATGAACAGATCTACTATCTCGACAACATTGACCACCCCTTGTCCCCCGGTAGACCGGATTTCTACTCCACGCATCACTTTTTATGATGATGCTCTCATTCATCGTTTAATAGAGGTTGATACCACTATACCAATTCAAGGCGCAATTACTTTTGGATCCCAACCTGTGAGTCAGCTATGCCCTTTGTTATATTGTCCCTTTTGCATTTCAACCTTATTACCGAGGATGTTATTGTTGCTTATTTTCCTTTATATCATACACTCAAGAGCTGGGATACGACTGCTACGCTCTTTTGCAGATGTCGGTGGTGTTATCTTACAACAAACAAATCATTCTATCCCACGTATGCCCCACTGTCACATCCCACGTCTACAGGATTTGTTGTCTCAGCCGATAGATGGTCTTACTGGACTGCGTAAATCAAGAGTCCAGAGCTTCTTTACCCAGTTCGATGATACCCTGTCTCTGAGTACTAGGTCCATTCAGCAATCCCTGCGAAACATCATGAGAGCCCATGCTAATCTAGCTGATCAATTCCGTCCCTTTTTACAAGCTATCGGTTCACCACAATCCGAGCTTCAGGATACGGTATCTCAGAACATAAGGTCGCTTGAACAATCCTTGGGAAACATTGCGACATCCCATGTTAAGCTAGGTGACCAAATCTGTGCTACCTTACATACACTAGGCTCAATACAATCCAGGGACACTAACAATCCAAATGGCACTTCTACGGCACCGCACGTACGCCCGATCATGTTCATCGTCAATCTGTCCACCGTACGCCGTCGTCGTTTCCAGGCAAGCTCTTGCTTTACTCGATAACCACGTTATCTCACCATGCGCTTTATTCATATGTATCGATACACTGACTCATTGTTTTCAATTTGTGCCCAGGTTATGAGATATCTTCTCATGGTAGCTTTGTTTCGCTTCTACTTTACTTCCCAACCTGATTATTGACCAAGCAGCTGCTAGCAACAACACCCTGTAATGTGAAGTCTTGTTGCTTCATGACTCAAATCCTCAACATGTGACATATCGTTTTTTCGCTTGTAGGTCCAAGTTCAGTTCAGTCCGCTCCACCTACAGGCCCATTTGGCTCCCCTTCACGGTGTAGTTTTACCCCAACATATTGGAACATCGACTGAACCCATTTGCACCTCGGGTATGCCGACGTCCTCATCTTTTTTCCATTTATTTCTTTACTACAAACTGAATTCATAAAGATTATCTCCATTTCGTGCACACAGGTTCTTTCACTCACACTAGAGATCATACTGTATATGCTCCTACTTCGGTTGTGTCCCCTATAATGGATCCAGTACGAAACATCACCTCAGTCCATGGACAATCATCGTATCTTGTGAACAGCCATACAGATGTGAGCCCATCTAAGGTTCTGTTCATTCCTATTCCACCCATCTCTTTTAATCATTACATCAATGCATTTTTAAATCACCTATAGTTTCCCGAGTTCTAATTTTCGGTTGATCCTATCCTTTACTATATTTATGATTTTAAGCATAGCAACAGTTACACATGTAAGTGCACCCGTTTAGTCGATGACATTAGTTTTTTATATATGCTTCCTTTTTTGGTACTATACTGTATGCTGCCACATAAATCTGTACTTTTTAACTCATTTATTTTCTCAATCAACTGAAAAGTATTTCCATTCGTATTGTACTTACCACATATTGCTTTTCATTTATATGTCAGCATATATACATCTTATCTTATCTGATTTTAAATTTAAAACCTAATTTTTAAATAGTTTTCTATTGCTTATCTTTCAGCATTCAATTATATGCATACTGTACTTTATTTCATTTCCATTTTTTAATTCAGATACACATTTACGCCTCCATGCTAATTTCATTGTTTACCCATCATTTGATTCCAAACCTGCACTTTTACTTCTTTGATATTTTACGGCTATTCTTTTGTTTTCTTTCAAGCTTTAAATTATATCAAAAAAAGCATCCTCACCTTTTAAACCCACGAACCCGCACCGCTTGAAGCTAACACGCCTCATTTGGCTCCCACTTTTCCTCACGTGACCACATATCTCCTTCGGTCATAATGGTCCCAAACAACATGGAGAATGTAGTCCCACCACAATCGGAAAAGACATGAGATCTGCATTCAATCGCGAGCTAGATCACATTCCCACGTTCAAGTTCCGCGGAAAGCGACTAACCAAGAAACCATCAAAGTTTTATTCACCCTTCAAACATGGCATTATCTCTCGTCCTCCGCCCGATTTAGATTTCCGATGACGGATGCATGCCTTTCTTTGTTCGACCAGCCTTCACCGAAAAGGTACCTTCTCGGATTCATTTCTAAATCGCCATACTCCTTCTATTTCCCGAGACTGCTATTCTATTTCATATAGGAAAACTTTGATGCACTTTGGGTCAAGTTCTTTATCGGACATCATATTGCTCTTTCATTCGCCGTTGGGAACTTCATAGATTCTGCGTTCATGGATGGATTTATCAAATGTATTGCTGAAGATGACTTGCTTGTTCGTCCCGAATGCCATGGCTATCGAATATTCCTACGACCTCTTGTCGCGGTAAGCCCTATATTTTATAACTAACCATATTGCTTTTATTTTCTCATTCTAAAATTGATACTGTTCATCTCTTCTCTTTCGGGACATTCTTATGTCGAGTCCTTCGCTTATGACAAACCTCACCCCCGTGCGATCCCGCCACTTGTAGTAGAAACTATCAAGAGTTGCCTCCCAACAACCGACTTAAAAAGGCAAAGCTGGTATGTGTAACACGTGTACTCTTTGTTTCGTAATGTTTTCATCTCTGTTACATTTTGATATAAACCTTTTTTCGTATTATCGTCTCGCAGCTTTTCCTTCCGGTCTTACATCTTCACCACTGTGCATATCTTTGTATCAATCTTATTCAATCCCGCGTCGATGTTCTAGACTCCATGGATTATTCTTCCAATAACCAACATTCATGGGATACATACCATTCAGCAATGTGCTGCACACTAATGCAACGCCTTAGTGCTGCTCTTTCTTTAGCTACCCTCGGACTTTCCCCCTTTGCAAATTGGAGACCTGTACCTATCCAAACCACTTCAAAGGGATTTAAACGACTCTGTCGTATTCTCCATGAAGTTCATTGAGTTCTACGACGGTGAGGGCCATGGTTCTTTGCGGACGACTATACATCCGGTATTTTTCATCTTCATTTTTCATATATTCATCATTTTGTTTAAACTGTACCTAATTCTTTTTCTTCCCTACAGGATCGTCAATGGAGTTGAGGGCTGAGATGCTTCGGTATCTAGCATTCCATTCTGCCAATGGAGTGCACGCTCCCCCCGAGCTTCTTCAGTTCCAGACTCGAGAGTCTCAACCTGCCTTCCACCCTTCTTTTTATTAGTGCAAGGCACCCATGGAGTTTCATCGCAGTCTACGGATGTGTTAATTATGTCATTCATATATTAGTGGGATGGTTATTCATAGTTGAGTTATCAAAGAACCACGTCAGGATGATAAGATAATTTGTTTAATATTTGGTTGCATATGCATGTCCCATGATTTCGTTCTTTATATTGGTATGGATTTGTGTGTCTCGGTCCACGTTTATTGCTTGGTTAAATCGATGTGTGATCTGCCCTCCTGTGTAATTTTCTATCCTTTTCCTTGTTCCACGATATGAAACTGGAGGTTGATTAGCTTACTACTTTGCAAGATATATACACTGTCTCATTATTTACAGATTACTACAGCCAAATAAGCTATATCTTAGAGGTATGTAACAGGTTTCTACATATTATAGTCCACACATGCTACAGCCAAATCAGAATTCATAAAAATGTTTTCTTGCTTTTCAGATTATAGTCCATCTGGATCGCGCAGGCTGGGGCCGGGAAGGTGTACGCCATCGAGCGACTATTTGAAGGTACATCATCCAAATTTATCTTCTAGTTCTTGATTGTGGTATTGGAATGTAAAATTCAGGTTGTTTCAGCTTATGAATGACTTGGATTTTGTTATTATGGTATTTTATATGTCTCTTTAAGTATAATAATGTCCTCGGTTGCACCTTCTTAAGTAATTACAGTCCTCAACTTAGAGAAACAATGGTCCTTTGTACCTGTAGCAGTATTTTGGATGATCTTTTGCTTACAAAGTTGTGCAGCATACATTTATCTCAACTGAAAAATCTGAACTCTATTAATTTATCCTACACATTGAAGCAAACCCAATATTGTCTATGTTTAAGTCTTGTATACCTCCAGTGGCTAGTTCTGCACTTGCTCGAGGGAATCAGTTTATTCTTTTCTGGAAATCAGCTTGCAACAGTTTTTGAATGACTAAGCTTATGTGTTTCATGTTCCTGTTCCACACACTTAAATGCACAACTGTTTTATGCTGCTGCAGTCCTCAATATGGAACAATCTTCATCCAAACCAAGTTATCGGTCAACCTGTAGCTATCAAGGAATGCTTGACTGCTACTGTTCATGAGAACAGAGAAGTCTGAGGACAAGTTGCATTGCCAATCAGGTTGGATGCTAGATTATCAACAATGGCTGGATGGTTTAATGTTCACTTTCGAGTATGTCAAACTAAACTGCAACACTCCAAATATTATGACTGAACTACATTTAGGCTTTACTTAAGCAATTGCTTCCTGTGTTTATATTATTTCCGGGGTAGTGCTCGAAACCCTGGCGTGGAGAAATTGAATTAGGTACAGCGCCGGATTAGCATGGTGGAACTCATTGGGCTCAGCAGGTTGGTTTCCTGGGCTTATACTGCTTATACTATAGTGCTTCCTTGTCATTCCTAGAATCTGCTACAGTAGCCTGTAGTATCATATATGATGATATGATTTTCAATTTTTCATTACTCAATAAATTTTGCATTACAATAGGTACGCACCACACATTGGTGCTATAGAAAATATTCAGAATCTTTCACAAAGGTTCATCCTAATCCTAGTCTTGCTTGTTGCCTCTTCACCTTCCTCCTCTACGTCATCTTTAGTTATTTCCGCCTTTGTTGACCCATTCTTTGCCAATAGTGGTGGTAACTTTCCGTCCACCAAGCATAGCTGCTCATAATCCCATTCTGCCATTTGAATGGATCCCCGCACCGGGATTTCTGCTTTTCCTTTTTGATAATAAACTATATTAGTTTCCTTATCACAAAACTCCTGAATTTAGCACAACATTATGAATTGAATCAATATATTACCTTTTCATCCTTTCCCTTCTCGTTGTCATTTCCACTATACCTTTTCTCCTCAACTATTCCCTCGGTAGATGCCTTCTTTGTTCTCTCCATATCAACTTGTCTACCTACTGACACCAATAAATTCTTGCTCATTTGCATTCCTTTTATAAATGCTCCCTCGCCCTTGCCCTTATCTTTTCCTTGGCATGCGCATGCAAAGTCGTACACGACCAAGCCTCCTTCCTCCTTCACCTTTCATCTCACAAGCGAGCAAGCCACCTTTCTATTTTAACATTGACCAACCCACACATGCAAAGTCCTACACGACCAAGCCTGTTTTATTCTTCACCTTTCATCACTTTCATCTCACAAACGAACAAGCCACCTTTCTATCTTTATAGACCACACACTACCATTTGACCAACCCACACATGCAAAGTCCTACACGACCACTTCTTCACCTTTCACTATCAACTCCTACGACCAAGCATCTTCTTTCATCTTTGCATGCAAATCCATAACTCTAATCTATTTGTAGTCCCCCCCTTTCCTTTATTTTGGTATTGTCTTCCTTTCAACCGTATCTTCTTTCATTTCATCCACGATTTCACCATGCCTAAGCCTCCCGGTTTGTCTGCATACGAGGTCATAGAATACTATCAAAATCGTGATGTTCTATATGAACGTAGAACGAGGATGAAACCTCTCGCCAATTACACTAGGCGGATCCACCCCAGATCCACTTATTCCAACACCTAAATCCCATGCTAATCCTCCACGCAACGTGCCACATAATACTCCTCAGGTCCCTCCTACAACAAAATCTTCTGACCCCACCACAATCGAAAACTCCCCTTTAGCACCGAGAAGGATCGAGCACAATCCTTACGGTGACAGTATTCATGAAGATCCTCTTTCGCCTGAACTGTCCGATCCTTACGGCGATAGTCCTCTTGAAGAACCTCTCACCCCCGAACTATCGCCGCCATCTTCTGGCACCGAAGAGGAAGGAGAAGGCTCCAATGAAGTTCAAGGTCCACCTGTCATTGCTTCACGTGAAGATGCAGGCGACTCATCTACACCGAAGGCCAAGAAGAAGCTCATTTTTTAGTCCTCATGTTCTTTGTTCTTGATTGCTTTCTTTTACCACAACAATTTTTGTGATCTCAATATTTCTTTACATCACTTATGTATATTTCTTTTTGGTCACTTCTCATTCGTGTAAATAAAGCACCGGGATAAAATTTTTAAGTTGGACCCGTGGTGTGTATATATGCTACTAAACAATATAAATGAAAATCAACTAAAACAACACAAATGTGTAAAAAACGAATACTTTCATATTATTTATTTTCACCATTACAAATTACAAAGGGACGTAATATGCCTCTAATAGCAAACTACGACACGATTATTCCTGAATATTCCCCTTTTGTTTTCTGTCCATCTTCTTTCCTCACTTCAATTCCTGCGTTTACAAGATAATTTTAATACAAGATAACAAGAATCCAATATATACATGTCTCACCTTTGAACCATTGTCTTCATCTTCCTTATCTTCAAACCGTGCTAATGAATTCATTTTCTCAAGTGCAGCCTTGCATTTCCTATACTTGTTTTCAGACTCAGCTGCTTCTCGCACGAGTATCATTGCTTTTTTCATGAGTTTTTCTGCACGGGAGTTTTGGCTGCATTCACTCCCATCATAACCCCCTTTCTCTTTTCCTTCTCTTCCTGACATGCTCCCTTCTTTTTCTATTATCGATGTGTCTATGAATATATAGGTATATATATACTTATTTGGTGGTCATGCAGCAACACAACTCTAGGTCTACAATTTGCTCCGCAATGTAGCCACACAGCTTTTTAAAACTAGTGATCCAAAAATGGGCATGCAGCCGCTCTCACCACAGCCGCGCAGGTCTAGGGAAACTAGTGGAGAGAAAGGGTCAATCTAGGTACAATTGGCTACGAGAAATGGTTTTCCTATTTTTAAAACTAGTGGAGAGAAAGGGTCGACACATGTGGGTGGCATTCTAGCTTCTGCATGTCGCACCTAATGGTGATAAATGGCCAAGTGTCAAGCAATATTCTAACCACAGCCGCACAGCACTATCAGAAATGGTCTTCTTTTCTTTTCTAAACATATGGAGAGAAATGGTCAAGCAATGTATAAATGGCCGACAAATGTGGGTTGCACAGCAACCCGTGCATGGTCAAACTAATGGAATATAAATATTACCGGACTACCCCGCCTAGTACAAGATTAGTGTGGAGATCAATCCTTCTTCCAAATAGAGCGTGTGGCATTTTGATTTGCAGATAGCGTTCTTAGAGTTTTACCTACCTCATTAGTATTAGTATAAGCCTACTATTCGTATGGCTCCACGAAGAAAGGGATTTTCCATGTCGGTGAAGCTTGATGGAACAGTCAAGGTAGAAGGATCCGTCACGGTGCGGATGGAGGTACAAGGTCCATCGTCGCAGAACCGGATGTAGGTGTCGTTTTTCCCCTTTTAGTTTTATTGCGTCATTATTTCACCAAAAGTCGTTTGTCGTTCATGCATTTTTATATTCCAATTGTATTTGTTATAGTTGTGACGATGGGGACAGAGAATGGTGTAAGGATTGGTGGAAGGAAATGGCGGATGCATACAAAGATGGCAAGGTTCGTTTTTAAAGTCCATAAATGTAATTTTGTATGGTGCAACTTGCCTCATTATATTTACATTCTACAAGGAACATGGTCAATTAGGTGTTGTCAACTCTAATGTGTTTAATACATGCAGGATCTGGACCTACCACATTCCAAGAAAAAAAATCCAGTATGGTTCCGAAAGATGCAGGCAGCTGCATCATATGGGATGCCGAGATATACCAAGGCAGAAAAAGAAGCTATTTCTGCCTTTTTTCCACCTGATGTCGAGATGCAAGAGGAAGATTGTTGGTACAATCGGGCTCTGGATGATGTGCATGATGATCACATGCGTGGAGGGTGTACAATATGTGGATTTCAACTCCATGTCCCAGCAAATTGTCCATCTCCATTGAAGCTACGGAGGGAGCTACAAGGAAAATTGGATGATTCTTGAAGATTACGTGCCAATTTGCATTGTTATTTTTTATTTACTTTCATAAATGAGAACTTGAAGTTCATTGTTCACACTTTTGTTTTTGTTTAATAAGAAATACTTATTCCGAAATATTTTTTTTCAGACCATTGATATATTTGTCCTTTGTTGTTAGTTTTTACTGTTTCCAGCTCTTTGCAAGTGTCATTATATATATTCTGATGAACTATTTCTTGCCTATGCAAAATTATATCAATATTTACGATGTTTAATATGTGTATATAGAAAATATGTTCCATGACGTACTTGTCTATATATTTTTGTAATTATTGATATTATTTTTATAAATATTTCAAGATGATTTGACTTGGCATTGTTGAGCCTTCGACAACCTTTTTGTGTGGATGTTCATGCTATGTGAACTACTTTGGAGTACTAGTGGTGAAAATATAGTATATAGATGACATATGAACGCCTGACTAATCCAAAGTCCCAAAGTCTCCAACTGATCTCGCCTCTCTGCACCTTTGCCACCCTTTTAGCGCACACCAACATCTTTGTGTGTGGTCCAAAGTCTCCAACTTATCTCGGCAACTTTACCACCCTTTTAGCGCATACCAAAATAAATCTTCAGGCCATCTTTTGTTTTCAGTTATCGTTACCAATTTTCTCGCTGGCCAACATGCAAAGGAACATGTCAACACATGATGGTACGACACCTCTTTGAATAGCCTTTCTATTTTTAGCTTAATCAACTCAATTCATGCAACCTACCAGACAAGACTGCCATGCATACACCAAATATAGGATGTAGGACAACTCTTTACATAGCTCTCTCTATATATTTATAATTTTGCAATCGCGTGCTCCAGAAATGACTAAATCATAATCCAACATTTCTTCATGTGTATACCGATTTATCCTATATATAATTTACTAGTCCAACTAATACCACCTTCACTATATCGAACTTAGAATGTCAAGGTACTAGAATCATTTAATCGAAATATGCTATTGTTCCTTTCTCCTACTCACTCCCCGCCTCCTCTTCACTCTCATACTCGTCGTCACTATCCCAGTATGCATACTTGTTTCCTGCGGTAACCTTCTGGCGCGTCTTCACTCTATTGTCATCCTCATCGCGATCAGTTCCCTGCTTCCAGCTCCCCTTCTTATTTTTCGCGCCTGGTGGCCTCCCTCTCTTTTTGCTCTTCTTTTCTTCTAGCCTAATTCTGTTTTCTTCCTTGGAGAGGCACGTTCGTGAATTATGTGTCGCATACTTCCCACAAGCCTGGCACTTTCTTGTCCCCAATTTTTCGCCCTGTGCTCCAAGGGTTATTTCTGCCTTCTCTGCATCTGTCTTGTTCCTACCCTTAGGCTTTGCTTTTTCAGGAGGCACTAAACTTATCAATGTAGTTTCATCCTTCAAACAAACATTCAGATCATTCAGTATTTTCCAAAATTACCTTTACAGAAAGAACAAATGCACAAATCAACTAGTGTTCATCGTCCATCCATGTCCATGATTGCTTATTTACCTGCCCATGTTGAGCCGAGTCGTCTCTTGGCGCTGCTCCTGCCCTTTTCTTCCCTATGTCATGACTGCAATCCAGTATGTGGCTTCCCTCAATTCTAAGCAATGTCCCAGATCCCTGCCACATTTTTTTCAGCACACGTAATAATCAATACAAAGCTAAATAATCTTGTGTTATGATTCTGTTTTTCACCCCATTATCATGTCTTTGCTGCTACAGATTACCTTTCCGGTTGTTGTCTTCCCTTGCGTAGAACATCCTGCATGCTGCCCTTCATTTCCTACTGTTAAATCTGCCTGCACACATTTCTAAATATATGAGTCCATAATTAACATATACGGCTAAGTCTGTACATAATGAAATGAAATCATACCCGTGTCATCCTTGTTTCCTCACATCTTCCTTCCTCATTGGTGTCATCGCTCCTGCCATCTCTAGTATTGTCCTACATGCCATATTCATTTAAGATACCTCCTCAATTATTATTCTTACAATAAAAGAACCTTTTTTACATCCTTTTTTTACCTGCGCCCTCGATTGATCTTGTCCCCTCCTAGCCTCTGGACCAATGTCTTTTGGAATATTATCCATCTCCTTCGTCACATCTTCTAAAACCTTGAGCAATCTTTTGTAAGCAGTCTGAGACATGCTCCCTGACCTGACCGCCTTCATAGCTGGACCTATTAGTGTCTTTACTCTATAACTCTGGGTAGTTTCGTCCTCCCCGGTGAGTACCCGGTCGTTTGTATCAAAGTTCACCACGCCTCTAGCGTTCCTTGTATAGCGCCTGCGGATGTAGTCATGTGGGATCTTGTCAACACCGACATGTATGAAGGCACGCACAAGGTGCACGCAAAATAGTCCTGCATTTACAACAATATTTAGTTCCCTCAAATGCACACCAACATAATTTAATTAATACTTTCATAGGCCTTACACCTGCTCTCCACAATACCTGTGTGCTCCCACTCTCTGCACTCGCAGCTGTATGCTTCGTTGCCTTTATCTGCCTTCACTTTGAATTTGTGTTGTCCCCAGCTATACACTTTTGTCTTGTTCCGGTGACTAACCCTATACCAATGTTCGCCTAGTTCCGGATCAGCCTCTATGATGTACGATGAGCATTTGAACACCTTTTCTTCAAAGTTTCTGAACACTGCCCGTGAATAGACCCTTCCCAGCTGAACCTCGAATCCCCAGTTGCTCTTGGTAAGTGTCTTGCTCTGCATCGCGAATCAACACAATCAAACCATTAGTATTTGCATAGTATTAGTACCCTTATATCTCACTACAAGCAATGTATACTTCCACGTTACCGTTGCGAGGTATGTTTCGGTTCCCTCCTTCATTTTCCGCGTCTCCATGAATTCTAGTGTTCGCTTTGCAAACTTGTGCAGACAAGTCTGCTTCCCCACAAATCTCTTCTTCATCGCAGCATTACTGCTCTCACTTCGCTGAGTCGATGTCATCATCCCACAGTAATCACTTTTGAAAAAAGCTGGGATATACGTAGCTCGTAGCCGGTACAAGCTCACCATAGTAGGATGTTCTTGCAGATCAAATTCTCTTATAAGTTCTCCCCATGCTCTCTCAAATTCTTCTGGAGTCAGGGGATGGTTCAGCACCGATTTGAATTTTTCGCAGAACTTTCTTTCCTCAAAAAGCTTGTATAACTCATTCAGGTTTGGTATATGCTTGTTTACCACATGCCATCGACATATCCTATGGATGACACCAGCGAATTCCAGTCCTATGGCCACTTCCATTGCCTGATCCTGATCTGCCATACAAACGATCTTGTTATTCATTTATTTTGTGAAAGAGAAGGACCAAGATCTTGTTAATAACATTTAGACATCATGCCAATAGAGCCCATAAGTATTCAGATTTGGAAATAAGAAAATAAATAAAATAAGTTTCATTTTACCTGTGAGAATACACTCTGTCCGGTGTCCTTCCATGCATTGCTTGAAAGCTTGAAACACCCACCGGAAAGTTTCTATGGTTTCATCACCTAACAGCGCGCATCCAAAATAAGTGTTCTGTAGGTGATGGTTTGAACCCACAAACAGAGCCAACGGCTTATCATAGATATTCGTTTTGTGTGTCGTGTCAAATGTCACTACATCTCCAAAATCCTTGTATTCAGCCTGCATGCTTGCGTGGCTCCAGAACAAACTATGTATTGCCCCTTCCTTATCGACTTTGACGTACCATCGAAACTGTGGGTTCGCCGCAGTGCAGTCTTCAAAGAATTTCAGAAGTTTCGAAATGTCATTAGCATGTTCTTCCCTCATATTAGCTGCCCGCCTACCAAATTTGATACTATTAGTGGAATGCACTTCACGGTACCAATTTAATGAATGTAATAGGACTGTCAGAGACTTACCTGTTCTCAAAATCACGTGTTGTCAAAGGGACGTTTTGAACTCCCCCGTGCATCTTAATAACAAAGTTCTGTACATTGTGCGGCGGGACTTCCGCTTCATCAAGGTCGTCAACCATCCCAAGGAATACCTCATTCTTTTCCTTGTGTTCTCTCATATTCACGGTTTCTTGTGGCTTTTTAAGAAACGGATGGTTATGCATTAGATCCACTTGCTCAATCTCCACTGCTGTTTCATTCTTGTTCTCATCATATATCCTTTTTAGCTTCATCTTGGACATGCAATGCGTCTTCTTGGTGGTATTGTTCCTAGTACGCAGGTCCTCATCTTTCTTAAAGTACTCATTGATCCCATTATTGCTGCACTTAATAATATATGAACATGGTTTTTTGTTTGCGTATGCCAAACCGAACCCAACCTTCTTCGCGTATAAATTATAGAAAGCCCTGGCCGCATCTCGGTTTCTGAATCTCATTCCAGGTTTAGGGATCAGTGCAGGATCAATGTCTTCGGCCTGCACACAACGTATGCCATTAGATATTTTCATTTTCCATCGTTAGTCTTCAACTTAATAATATATGAACATGGTTTCTGATCTTAGATTTTGTTTCATTAGGCTTCAACGTTTATTGTTTCAACATTTATTCAAAAAAATGTCACAACCAAGCCACTCACATGGGTGTACTTTTTTTCAGCATCTGGAGTTGCCATCTCGCTTGCTGTAACTGCTGTTCTTGGAGTCAACATGCATCTCCTTGATGATGTTCCGGCTTCTGAAGTTCCAGCTACAGCATCCAAGTTACGTCGTGGTGTGCATGGTGATGTTGTACCATCTGTAGTTACTGCTGCTAATCCATCGTCTCCTTGTCCTGATCCTTCACCTGCCACAGCCACATTTGTTGCGTGCGCTCTCTGTGATGCTGATGATTCAGGCACAGCCCCTCTACAATTGCTTTCTCCCAAAAACAGCTGCTTCCGGCATCCTCCCATTGTGGTTCAATAAAGACGAGCTCAATCTGAATCATATAAAGAGGAAATATTTAAGCACTTTCTGAAACACATAAAGAGGTACGATCTGATTCATATCACATGTTCAGAAGATTCTGAAAAATCATCAGATCAGATAAATAGATGAAGCATGCTTACAGGAACAAGTAAAATATCTTTCCTCTGCAAAAGTCAAGTTCCTGTGTTCTGAATACAACCAAAACCATAGCATTCAAATCTCCACTCAGCACACACTGAAGGCATCTAGGATGATTAGAAAACATCTTAAATTGGGGGAGATACACAGGGCAAGTTTTACAAAATGTTCATGTGTGGGAACATAATGTTCCTCTTGTGGAACAGCTTTCTGTCAGAATTAGCATTCTCCTATACTGAATAATCTCACGAACCAAAGTTACTCGGTGATCCGTTTCATACAGCAGGAAGGGAAGAGAAGATGTTGTCACACCTGGTTCTTCGACGTGCTGGGAACGGTGGCTGTGTGTCGCGGCGGCAGCGGCCTGGCGAGGTCGGCCCACGGCTTCGCAGTCTCCGCAGTCGTGGCGACCGGCACGATGTCTGCGACCGGGCCGACGGAGGTCCTCCTGCTGCCAGGTGATTCGCGCCCGGTTGCCTCCTGCAGTGGCCGCGCCGGCGGTGGGGGGTGCGTTATCCGCCCCGGCAGCCGCGTCGTGCAGCAGGCAGAGGCCGCGAGTGCGGCGATGACGGCGTGTCAGCGCTCCGGCGCCCTGGGATCCACGACCGGCAGCCGTGCCGCGCAGCGCTCCGCGACGGCAGTGATGCGCGGCGGGTATGAGAGCTCGCGATTAAGAAACCGCCGCCCTGCGTCGCGGCAGACGGAGGCGTCGCTTGCTCGGGTCGAGTCTCGAGGCAGCCGCGGGGTCAGCGGCGGTTCTCTCGATTGCGTCGCGGGGTCTCGGTCTCGTCAAAGTGGAACCGCGAGGGTAGGTCCGGTTGCGAGCGGGAGCCTGGGGTCGGGTCGGACCGGGGACGCCCCCTGGGCTCGGTGACTGATTAATAATCAGTCCCCTGGGGAGTAATTAGCAGGACCCTATATATATATATATATATATATATATATATATATATATATATATATATATATATATATATATATATATATATATATATATATATATATATATATTCCATACACTTGCACATATTCGATCTAAGGCTATAAAGAAGAGGAGGAAAAAGAAAGTAAAAGAAATGTCTTATAGGGAGGCCCATATTTCCTTCAAATAAAAAGACAGAGAAGCATGACAAGGAGTTCCACCCCCATACATACATACATACATACATACATATATATATATATATATATATATATATATTCCATACACTTGCACATATTCGATCTAAGGCTATGTCCTTCCCTCTAAGGATCCATTGTTTGACACAACAATATACATAAGGTAAGCATGCATCTCATCCATACCTATGAACTCCAGATATCGAGCCATTAGTGGTAGGATGATTAGCAAGGCATAAAGGCCTTTTGTGAGGAGCAACACTTACAAATTCAAAAGAGTGATTTGAGACAATCACTTGCGGAACTCAATTGCTATCTTTTTCTTGCAAAATTTTCAAAACCCCAAGTCTTAAAAGCTGGAAAACACGAGTTGACTTGAAATCCAGCTTTCCATCCCTCAATAGCTCGAAGATAATATGGTAGATACCTTGAATGTTCACGAGATGACGGGTGAGGCTTGGAATAATCTGTATGCGGTTAATATCTCGGGAAGATAAAACCACCTTAGTGACCTTTGCTTCACTCGAGGACGAGCAAAGCACTAAGTGTGGGGGAGTTTGTTGGCGGTCCTTATTGCATATCTAACTCCGCCAACTTTAGTTTATAGTTCACCAAAAACATCTAGATAGGAGATTTATACTAACAAATTCCACAGTTTTGGTGAATCACTTGTTTTGCAGGGACATTCATGGAATATACATATTTTGGACCAAGAACTAAAGAAAAGCAGAATAAATATTTGAATTATAAAATCAGCCCAAAGCAAAACAAGGGAGAGAAGGAGAAAAAGGCCTAACCGACATGCCAACATGACGAAACACCACATGGGCCAAGTCCAGGCCCAGAGCACAGCCCACCAACCATGGTTGGTGGCCCGGGTTGGCGCGCCTGGCGCGGCCGCGCCACTGGCGCGTGCGCCCAGGGGCCGGCCACCCAGCCCCACCTTTCTGGAAGCGGTACATTCAATGCTCCTGAGGGTGGTACGGTGGCGTTTCGGTAATTTGGGCGTCAGGAAACCGACCATCCACTACTACAGATTTCCATATCACTGCTGGTTCGCAACCCTCATCACTGCTGGAAAGTGAACCGGCAGTGAACAAGCGGCAGTGATGTGGGGGTGCATCACTGCTGGTTTATCACCCCGACGGTGATGAACATACAACACTGACGGCTCGCAGCACAAGCCGACAATGTTATACGAGCACAACACTGCCGGCTCGTTTTAGAAGCCGACGGTGTAGTCAGCGCGAACACTGCCAGCTCGTTCCAGGAGCCGACAGTGTTGTCAGAGACAATACTACCGGCTCGTTCTAGGATCCGACAGTGTTGTCAGATACGACACTGCCGGCTCGTGGAATGAGCCGGCCGTGTTGGCTCTGATAACACGGCCGGCTTGTGCAACGAGCCGACACATTGTTGTTGGATCCAGCTTGCCCGGCTCGTTGCGGCCGGCTCGTTGCGGCGACAGAGTGATTCATGGTTGTTTTTTGATCAATTTATTTTATTTTTTAAAATTTTAAATAAATTAAATATTTTATCATTTCAGTTTTTATTTATAATGCTTTATTATTTTAAATATTGTATTTACAATTATAATTATATTAATTATAATTATAACATGTCCACGTTCCTTCTAACATGTCTGTACAACCGTCGAAACTCATGTAACTAGTTCAATAAAATAAAAATTACATCAGACGATCGAGTTTGTGCGCAAACTCTTCCTTATACTTCCCTTCGGCTCGAGCTATTGAAAATAATCCATCCTTCGAAAGCACCATGGTGTTGATGAAATCCGCCACCTCCCCTTGGAATGCGACGACTTCGAGTTCTAATAGCATTTTGGGCTTTTGTTTCTTCCGCTGCCATTCCAAAACGACCGTGCAAAGATGGAATCAGTACAACAATAATTTAAATTATTATCGAGACATAAAAAAGGATTATACTTACAAGGTTATCGGCTCGTCCGTAGTGTAGCTGAGGTATCGAAACATGGCCCACATCACATAGAACCCGCATTGGGCGTTGCCCATAGGCTGCTTCAAGCACGCAATGCCCTTCATCACTTTAATCTTGAATGCTCTTTACGCCGCGCCTGTATATCTTGTTCGAAGCCTGTGCAAAAATATAAAAACAAATAGTGAAAAGGGGAACATTAGAAAGGCTTATGTGTGATCAGAAAATAATATGTTATTAATTAGTATCACTTACTCATTGAATAATTGCACCAGTGGTTCCAGTTCCCTAAGTGGTTTCTTCTTTGAATCCCACACCTCGATCAGATTTGTTTTAAGATCGACACAGACGAAGACCCAATGGTCTCTGCAATCACATGATCTAAATTAATAACTAATCTTGACAGAAAAGAAGCATAAAAAACAAAGGTGGAGAGCTCATACTTGAGGTTGTAGGGCAGAAGTATTGTGGTTTTTCCATTCTTCACGAACTCTTCCAAAATTAGGACCAAGAGATCTATCACCTCATGCGGCAGAGTTTTGATAAGTCCTTCATTGACTCTGATGGGGTCAATGAAGCCTAAGTGTTGCCATTTCCTCTTTACTGAAGCATAGCACCAAATTAACCTACATAAAACCATGCAAGGTTGAAAAAAGTTAACAGTTGGTGACTCGAAAGAGCATTACTTAGGATTTAATGTGTTTACGGTACTCACATGGTCCACAATGACATGATTTGTACGTCGAGGTTTTTTCCCTCATACTCGATGTCGATCTTCTCTTCTTATGGATAGTAGTAGACTAGCTTCGGGGGATAATAGCACTAAATGAATAATCCTCGTGGTCGAACATGCGGCTATATAATATTCGTGCAACTTAACCATCGACGGGAAGATTTTTGTACTCGTCCTCGGAGACTAAGAATTTTCCTAATTCAAACTTATGCGCCAATGGTGCCGTCCCAACTAAATCCCAGTACATGTCCTCGACTGCTTTCCTGGTCATTTCCGGAAGTGTTTCCCACAAATCATTTATCTTACTTTGATGTTTATGAAACTCTTCGTTGGCCCTTTCATTATTGTACTTGTTCTGGGTGTGCCTTTCATATTCGTTCTTCTTCAAAGCCTGAGGAATATCGGTGATGAGATCGAAAAAAGGTTTATATTTAAACTTGGGTATATTGGCAGTACGCAGTTTGGTCCATCGGGTTTGTAGAGCTACCACTGAACTGCCTTTTGTTTTGCCCTTGATCTCCTTGGGCAGCATTAGAAACCGATGCCGAGGACCTTTTCCGCGGCTTGTGAGGATGTTGCCGTTGCTTGCGTCGGGAGGACGATGAGAAGCATGTCCTCTAGTCCCGGATGTAGAGCAACTGGGAATCGTTTGTTTCCCCCGGGGTCCTGAAGAGCGACTAGTAAGAGGAGGGGCGGTCTTCTGAGGAGGAGGAGGAGGAGGGGTGGGCTTCTAAGGAGGAGGAGGAGGAGTCTGCTGACGCGGTGGAGGAGAAGGAGCAGGATGAGTCTACTGACACGGCGGAGGAGGAGGAGGAGCACCAGGATGAGTCTGCTGACACGGAGGAGGAGGAGGAGGAGGAGGAGGAGGAGGAGGAGCCTGCTGACGCGGTGGAGGAGGCGAAGGAGCAGGAGTCTGCTGGCGTGAAGGAGAAGGAAGAGGAGTCTGCTGATGCAGAGGAGACTCCTGATGAGGACACGGAGAAGAAGACGAGGGTGATGGCAAATGAAGGTGTCCTCTGCTTGGAGATGCTGAGTTGTGGGGCGAGGGTTCGCATTCGACCTCTTCATCAGAGGACATCTCGTGCTCAAGCTTAATGAGGCGCTTGCTCCACGCCACAACAACTCCCATGTTCTGGTCAAGTCTTGGCATGTCCTCCGATGCAGAGTAGTCGATGGGTATCTTTATGTACTTCCTCTTAAGTACCTTGTCAATGGTGACTTTGGCGTACCCCGACGGAATTGGGGTGCCTTTAATGGTCCCATCTAACACGGGTAAGGCTTGGCCGAGCGCCACCTTGTCTTTCGTCCATTGTTGCTGGATGTACAGCTTAACATTGACACGGTCAGTGATGTTGTCGACCAGGTGAGGCACATCCACATCTGGTTCACCAAAAGGGGTGGACCCACAACTGCTGCAACCCCGTACCTACTGCAACCCCACAGGTGCTTGTGGTCTTTGAGATTGTTGGGATGCCATAGCTTCTTGGACCTTAGCATTAACTAGTTCATCTAGTTTGGAGTTCCATCTTTCTTCCATCTCCATAAGCATCTTGAGCGTCTTCTCCTCATCTGCCTTTTTACTCCTTTTGCGGCTCCGATAACTATCGACATCATCTAGGAAACCTAGAAACCAATTAACAACCCCGGCTCCTCTGGTGCGGCCACCGTGCTCCTTGTTCCCGAGTGCTTGGGTGAGCACGTCGTTCTCCTGCCCGAGAGTGCGAGACCCTTGAATCACCTCCTCGGTTATCTTGGAGATCCTCGAGGACGGGGCACTCATGTTTGGATCATCTACGCCTTCACTCTTTGGATGATTTAAGACACTAAAGCTCCCATCATTACCATGACGACGGTTCCTCGCGATACGAACATTATAGATCGGCACAATGGGCGGTCACAACCTCAACGCCTTCTTCAATAAGCGTTGCCTGCTTCTCAAATTCTTTTTGAATAACTTCGAGAAGCTTGGCATATCCATGAGAGCTGCAATGATGAGGATTACTGTTTTTCTGCGAGTTATGCTTATTCTGCATGCTTAGCCATTGGAACTCCTCGGATTTGCGGTAAGTCTTGAACTCCTGCGCGCAGGGCCCCGATAGGCCAACTTTGATTTATTACTAAAATCTGGTTCTTCACCACCAATGATATGCTTCTTGTAATAATCACCCCTGAAAGTCTTGAAGCATGATGCCATTGTTTCATAGGCTCTTTTCTAGACTAAGGGTTTGTTATACTGATCTTCCTCTGGGAATGTGAAAAACTTTGGGAGCTCATCGTTCCATATTTGGAACTTGACACTTTCGGGAACCATGGACGGGTCCCTAGCTTCTTTCCCAGTCCAGTTATGGTACTTCAAGGGGACAAATTGCCTTACAAGGTTGCCGATGACCCCTGAGTATTTCTTCAAAGCTATCTTTGGTGCGGACGGCATACCGCGTACATCAAATGCGGTGATCTCCCACTTCTTGCCATGAGGAAGTTGTGTCGGCCCACGCTTGGTTCGACTCTAGTCTTACCGAGAACCATGGCTCACCGGTATGCGGTGGGTCGATGACCAGCGGAGGAACTTCTTTGGAAGAACGAGTAAGTTAATACCCTGTCAATGCGGTAGTGGGTGTGGCTACGTCATCAAATGACACCTAAGTTACCTGGTTAGCCTGCTCCTTTTGCCCATACTGCAGGTTCAAATAAGTGCTCGGGCTCACTTCTCCCTGCCCGTGAGTATCGGCCTCGTTGTCACCGACAACATTAGCCTGATCTTGCGGCACTGTCTCATTGCCATCGACAACATTAGTTGCTTCATGCTCCATCTCGACTCTACGGCTACGAGGAATCTGGTGACGAACCATGGATGTGAATTGACCGTGGTCAGTTAGTGCTGTGGATCCGGTGACGAACCATGACACTAATTATCAATTTAGCGCTAAATTAATGACAAGACAATCCAAAATTACATGCTTGTTTATATATTTGACCTACAAATAGGATGTATATATTTGACCTACAAATAGGATATATATATTTCACCTACAAGTGCCTACAAATCCTACATCATGATCACCAAATTTCACCTAAAATCTTAAGTTGTCGATGATCAATGCACACGAATTTCACCTACAAATTCTACATGGCATACTCCATTGTAAACTGAACTTATCCTGACCCTAAACCAACTCATAGATCATGGAATCAACTAACACCTAGCATCATCCTAACATGAGTCCAAACATGGTACAATTACCCCTTAATTATATACTAGGTATAACTGCAACCCCAATTTCGACATGTCATAAAATTCTGGAAAAATTAAAGTAACACCATCAGGTCCACACTAGTTTGCTGTCCAAATTTCACCCCATTTGGACTTATGGTTAAAACTACACAAAATCCACAAGCTGGCAACATTAAACCTACATTAAATAGCGCCTAAAATACTTTGCACTATGAAACATGTCTACCAGAGAAACTACATCATCATAAACGATTTTAGCAACAAGAATCATAATTTTCTAAGCATCAACAGGTTCACAAGTTAACAAGGTCGAATTGACAAAAGTTCAGAGATCATTGCAGCAACAGAACCCTGTAGAGGCATTCTGTCCAACAGGTAGGGGGCAGGAAGAGAGGAGCAAACCGCATGAACTGATGGTGACCACTTCCGCGCGCTCCTAGATGCCTGTGAGGGAGGACGATGCTCCGGAGATCGTGGCACGCGGGGCAGTGGCGCACGGGCTTCGGTGTGGCGGCGGTGGCGCCGGTGGTGAACGGGGCCACGGGTCGGTGGCCGTCGGCGGAGGAGCGGGGCGGTAGACGGCGACGTCGGTGGTGGAGGAGGACGTCGTCGGGGCGGCGGACGGCGTCGTAGGGGGCGGCGGACGGCGTCGTTGGGGACGGCGGACGGCGTCGAGGCTGCTCCGCAGAGTGGGGAAAGGGCGCGTGGTTCAAAAGACTTGGCAAATTTTCAGAAGCGCGTGCGCCCACTTATATACCCCCGCCTAATCACTGCCGGTTCCAAACAAGCACCGGCAGTGATAATTACATCACTGCCGGCTCCGCCAAGCACCGGCAGTGATTACCACATCACTGCCGTGCTAAACGCTCCCGAAAGTGATGACGTGTTAGGTGCAAGCGTTAAGTACAACCATTTCATGTTTGTACGAGCATTCGTCTCTACCACAACGGTTAAGGCCGCGTGGTCCCTCCTTTGAGGCCAGCGCTCGAGTCCTAATGTGGGCCAAATTTTTCGCTTTTTTAGTTATTTTAAAATTCGAAGCGAAAACTAAATAAATAAAGTGAAGTAGTAGATCTAGCAGTTATCCCCTCTTAGCGCAGTGGATTTAAGGCATAAATCTATGATCCCCTGGACCCGCGATAGAGTCGCAGCGGTGCCAAAATTTTTTGAAATTTTTTATTTTCCCGAGTAACATCACTGCCGGTTCCACACTTCACACCGGCGGTGATGTTTATTTAATGAAAAAACTAGATATAATAGTAATAAATAGAAAACTGTGTATTTCGACATCATATTGGCTTCAAATTTTTTTTTGAAAGCACCTAAACAATAAACTAAGTCCCCACACATGATCTTATTTTTTTCTAGAGATTTGACCAAATTTGACCATGTTTGACTTGGTCAAATCTTGGATTTTTATGAAAATCCACTTTGATCCAACCCTAGATGGCCTCAAATGTAAAAGTCATGAACACAAAGTTTGTCACACTCATCATGATCAACATTTTGTGTAATGGTAAACTTTTCATTTGACAATGTTTGTACCACTCAAACTTTGAATTTTTCAATTTTGGCACCTCGGATCCGTTTAGAAAACCCAAGATGGTCTCAAATTGAAAAGTCTTGAATACCAACTTTGGTCCACTCATCATGACCTACATTTGATACATAGGCCATTTTTGCATCGACAAAGTGTTAGGAAAGTGTAGTTCCAAATCCACAGGTCCCATATATACTTCCATAAAGTCCATGTGAGATTCAAGAGTTTGTGACTGGTGTTGGGTAACACTGTCTCAAATGCAAAAGTGGCCTATCTATCAAAAGTGTATCTTGATGAGTTCTATCACCCTTGTATTCAAATATTTTCCATCTGAGGTCATTTGGTGCCTCAATTTGACCATGTTTGACTTGGTCAAATCTTGGATTTTTGTGAAAATCCACTTTGACCCAACCCTAGATGGCCTCAAGTGCAAAAGTCATGAACACAAAGTTTGTCACACTCTTCATGATCAACATTTTGTGTAATGGTCAACTTTTCATTTGACAAAGTTTGTACCACTCAAACTTTGAATTTTTGAATTTTGGCACCTCGGATTCAGTTTCCGAAACCCTAGATGGTCTCAAATTGAAAAGTCTTGAATACCAACTTTGGTCCACTCATCATGACCTACATTTGATACATAGGCCATTTTTGCATCTGACAAAGTGTTAGGAAAGTGTAGTTCCAAATCAACAGGTCCCATATGTACTTCCATAAAGTCCATGTGAGATTCAAGAATTTATGACTGGTGTTGGGTAACACTGTCTCAAATGCAAAAGTGGCCTATCTATCAAATGTGTATCTTGATGAGTTCTGTCACCCTTGTATTCAAATGTTTTCCACCTGATGTCATTTGGTGCCTCAATTTGACCATGGTTGACTTGGTCAAATCTTGGATTTTTATGAAAATCCACTTTGACGGAACCCTAGATGGCCTCAAATGCAAAAGTCATGAACACAAAGTTTTTCACAGTCTTCATGATCAACATTTTGTGTAATGGTCAACTTTTCATTTGACAAAGTTTGTACCACTCAAACTTTGAATTTTTGAATTTTGGCACCTCGGATCCAGTTTTCGAAACCCTAGATGGTCTCAAATTGAAAAGTCTTGAATACCAACTTTGGTCCACTCATCATGACCAACATTTGATACATAGGCCATTTTTGCATCTGACAAAGTGTTACAAAAGTGTAGTTCCAAATCCACAGGTCCCATATATACTTCCATAAAGTCCATGTGAGATTCAAGAATTTATGACTGGTGTTGGGTAACACTGTCTCAAATGTAAAAGTGGCCTATCTATCAAATGTGTATCTTGATGAGTTCTATCACCCTTGTATTCAAATATATTCCATGTGAGGCCATTTGGTGCCTCAATTTGACCATGTTTGACTTGGTCAAATCTTAGATTTTTATGAAAATCCACTTTGACGGAACCCTAGGTGGCCTCAAATGCAAAAGTCATGAACACGAAGTTTGTCAGTTTGATGTTCAACATTTTGCGTAATGGTCAATTTTTCGTTTGACAAAGTTTGTACCACTCAAACTTTGAATTTTTGAATTTTGGCACCTCGGATCCAGTTTTCGAAACCCTAGATGGTCTCAAATTGAAAAGTCTTGAATACCAACTTTGGTCCACTCATCATGACCTACATTTGATACATAGGCCATTTTTGCATCTGACAAAGTGTTAGGAAAGTGTAGTTCCAAATCCACAGGTCCCATATATACTTCCATAAAGTCTATGTGAGATTCAATAATTTGTGACTGGTGTTGGGTAACACTGTCTCAAATGCAAAAATGGCCTATCTATCAAATGTGTATCTTGATGAGTTCTATCGCCCTTGTATTCAAATGTTTTCCATCTGAGGTCATTTAGTGCCTCAATTTGACCATTTTTGACTTGGTCAAATCTTGGATTTTTATGAAAATCCACTTTGATCCAACCCTAGATGGCCTCAAATGTAAAAGTCATGAACATAAAGTTTGTCACACTCTTCATGATCAACATTTTGTGTAATGGTCAACTTTTCATTTGACAAAGTTTGTACCACTGAAACTTTAAATTTTTCACTTTTGGCACCTCGGATCCGAGTTTTCAAATCCCTAGATGGTCTCAAATTGAAAAGTCTTGAATGCCAACTTTGGTCCACTCATCATGACCTATATTTGATACATAGGCCATTTTTGCATCTGACTAAGTGTTAGGAAAGTGTAGATCCAAATCCACTGGTCCCACATATACTTCCATAAAGTCCATGTGAGATTCAAGAATTTGTGAGTGGTGTTGGGTAATCTTGTCTCAAATGCAAAAGTGGCCTATCTATCAAATGTGTATCTTGATGAGTTCTATCACCCTTGTATTCAAATGTTTTCCATCTGAGGTCATTTGGTGCCTCAATTTGACCATGTTTGACTTGGTCAAATCTTGGATTTTTGTGAAAATCCACTTTGATCCAACCCTAGATGGCCTCAAATGTAAAAGTCATGAACATGAAGTTTGTCACACTCTTCATGATCAACATTTTGTGTAATGGTCAACTTTTCATTTGACAAAGTTTGTACCACTCGAACTTTGAATTTTTCAATTTTGGCACCTCGGATCCAGTTTAGAAAACCCTAGATGGTCTCAAATTGAAAAGTCTTGAATACTAACTTTGGTCCACTCATCATGACCTACATTTGATACATAGGCCATTTTTTTCATCTGACAAAGTGTTAGGAAAGTGTAGTTCCAAATCCACAGGTCCCATATATACTTCCATAAAGTCCATGTGAGATTCAAGAATTTGTGACTGGTGTTGGGTAACACTGTCTCAAATGCAAAAGTGGCATATCTATCAAATGTGTAGCTTGATGAGTTCTAGCACCCTTGTATTCAAATATTTTCCATCTGAGGTCATTTGGTGCCTCAATTTGACCATGTTTGACTTGGTCAAATCTTGGATTTTTGTGAAAATCCTCTTTGACCCAACCCTAGATGGCCTCAAATGCAAAAGTCATGAACACAAAGCTTGTCACACTCTTCATGTTCAACATTTTGTGTAATGGTAAACTTTTCATTTGACAATGTTTGTACCACTCAAACTTTGAATTTTTCAATTTTGGCACCTCGGATCCAGTTTAGAAAACCCTAGATGGTCTCAAATTGAAAAGTCTTGAATACCAACTTTGGTCCACTCATCATGACCTACATTTGATACATAGGCCATTTTTGCATCTGACAAAGTGTTAGGAAAGTGTAGTTCCAAATCCACAGGTCCCATATATACTTCCATAAAGTCCATGTGAGATTCAAGAATTTGTGACTGGTGTTGGGTAACACTGTCTCAAATGCAAAAGTGGCCTATCTATCAAATGTGTATCTTGTTGAGTTCTATCACTCTTGTATTCAAATATTTTCCATCTGAGGTCATTTGGTGCCTCAATTTGACCATGTTTGGCTTGGTCAAATCTTCGATTTTTGTGAAAATCCACTTTGACCCAACCCTAGATGGCCTCAAATGCTAAAGTCATGAACACAAAGTTTGTCACACTCTTCATGATCAACATTTTGTGTAATGGTCAACTTTTCATTTGACAAAGTTTGTACCACTCAAACTTTAAATTTTTGAATTTTGGCACCTCGGATCCAGTTTTCGAAACCCTGGATGGTCTCAAATTGAGAAGTCTTGAATACCAACTTTGGTCACCTCATCATGACCTACATTTGATACATAGGCCATTTTTGCATCTGACAAAGTGTTAGAAAAGTGTAGTTCCAAATCCACAGGTCCCATATTTACTTCCATAAAGTCCATGTGAGATTCAAGAATTTGTGACTGGTGTTGGGTAACACTGTCTCAAATGCAAAAGTGGCCTATCTATCAAATGTGTATCTTGATGAGTTCTATCATCCTTGTATTCAAATGTTTTCCATCTCGAGGTCATTTGGTGCCTCAATTTGACCATGTTTGACTTGGTCAAATCTTGGATTTTTGTGAAAATCCACTTTGATCTAACCCTAGATGGCCTCAAATGCAAAATTCATGAACACAAAGTTGGTCACACTCTTCACGATCAACATTTTGTGTAATGGTCAACTTTTCATTTGACAAAGTTTGTACCACTCAAACTTTGAATTTTTGAATTTTGGCACCTCGGATCCGCCAAACCTAGATGGTCTCAAATTGAAAAGTCTTGAATACCAACTTTGGTCTACTCATCATGACCTACATTTGATACATAGGCCATTTTTGCATCTGACAAAGTGTTAGGAAAGTGTAGTTCCAAATCCCACGGGTCCCATATATACTTCCATAAAGTCCATGTGAGATTCAAGAATTTGTGATCGTGTTGGATTTGAGGCAGTGTTACCCAACACCAAATCACAAATTCTTGAATCTCACATGGACTTTATGGAAGTATATATGGGACCTGTGGATTTGGAACTACACTTTCCTAACACTTTGTCAGATGCAAAAATGGCCTATCTATCAAATGTGTATCTTGATGAGTTCTATCACCCTTGTATTCAAATGTTTTCCATCTCGAGGTCATTTGGTGCCTCAATTTGACCATGTTTGACTTGGTCAAATCTTGGATTTTAGTGAAAATCCGCTTTGACCCAACCCTAGATGGCCTCAAATGCAAAAGTCATGAACACAAAGTTTATCACACTCTTCATGATCAACATTTTGTGTAATGGTCAACTTTTCATTTGACAAAGTTTGTACCACTCAAACTTTGAATTTTTGAATTTTGGCAGCTCGGATCCAGTTTTTGAAATCCTAGATGGTCTCAAATTGAAAAGTCTTGAATACCAACTTTGGTCCACTCATCATGACTTACATTCGATACATAGGCCATTTTTGTATCTGATAAAGTGTTAGGAAAGTGTAGTTCCAAATCCACAGATGCAAAAGTGGCCTATCTATCAAACGTGTATCTTGATAAGTTCTATCACCCTTGTATTCAAATGTTTTCCATCTGAGGTCATTTGGTGCCTCAATTTGACCATGTTTGACTTGGTCAAATCATGAATTTTTATAAAAATCCACTTCGACCCAACCCTAGATGGCCTCAAATGTAAAAGTCATGAACACAAAGTTTGTCACACTCTTCATGATCAACATTTTTTGTAATGGTCAACTTTTCATTTGACAAAGTTTGTACCACTCAAACTTTGAATTTTTGAACTTTGACCCAAATTGCATGCAGCGAGCAAACCGGCGGATTACTTCCCATCTCAAGCGTAGGGGCAGTAGTCGGAGAGCCTGCCGACGACATGCATCGCGCCCTCCATCGACCGCGTGCTCCGTGCCGCGGCAGCTCGAACCACAACAGTAGGTACTCCTCGATGGGGCAGTCGTACCGCGACCCAGAGAAATGCGCAACCAACTCGCGGATAAACTTCTGGCGTCACCTTAGAGTACTAACACCGCCCCAGAAGGAAATTGCACAAAGCACACTGGCGAGGTCCCGTCAATCTCATAGCACCTCAAATGAACACATGCCACCGGAGAGGTACATTTACAGGAATAAATGTACTATCTACAGCGCACATGATTCACAGAGACCCAGAGAATCCAGCTCGGGGGACGGCTCTGTCAATCTCGCCGGGCACCCCAACATGCGGCTCAGCTCACCTTCAGTAGCATTCTTCTAGCACCACTTGTGTGCACTATTTTGATGGACTACTACAACGCATGATGATATCTGTACGTGGAGGGCTTTCTCCCAAAGAGAACCCATGTATTTGGAAAACTAGCAAACGCATAACCAACTCGAGAAAGAGGCAGGAAAATGATCACAAACTCAAGATAACCTGCTAGCTAATGGAATGGAGAGATTCCAAGCACATTGGCCATTCCCCTGTCGTGGTAGGTGGGAGCAGTGCTCTTGCCGTGGTGATCAGAGGGGGCAGAGTTTTCCTTAATAAAAAAACAATCTCTGCTATATATCACTGCCGGCACCTGGATGGAGCCGGCAGTGATTTCTCCATCGTCATTTTTAAAAGCTGAGCCCAGTCCATCACTGCCGCACTGCGGATTGAGCCGGCAGTGATGGACCAACGGCATTTTTTAAAAGCGCGCCCGATCCCTCCTTTGCGCGGCTTGTGGAAGGAACCCGCGGTGATGGATCCAACGGCATCTTTTAAAAGGCGAGCCCACTGCGGCCACAGGCTCACACATCGCCTCCGGCCTGCCGCAGTGGGCCTAGGACAGTACCCGCCAGCGTTGGATTTGAACCGAGGTGGACGAGCATCCTTTTTTTAAATAAAAAATAAAAAATGAGGGCAAAAAAATAAAGATTTGTACGTAAGGAAAAATAGAAACCAAATAAAGGATTTATATTGCTTTACAACCTGTGGTGCACGCTCGAGTCCAGGCGGCCTCAAAATTTTTAAACTTTTTTTTTATTTTTTTATCCATCTCACTGCCGGGGATTATTAAAAGCCGGCAGTGATGTATATTTTAAAAGCATGGCACTGCTGCCAGCTACCACGCCACCAACTCGGCTTATATATATGGCACACATCCTGGGTGCATATGCACAGCTTCTTGTGTTCATTTTTCCACTCTCCATATTGGTTAGTTCTCTAGGCTAGTTTGCTAGTTTTTGTGAAGATGGTCTCTCAGGAGAAAGCCCTTCACATACGAGATATTGTTACACGTTGTACTCCACCATAATGGTGCACGCAATAGGTGCTAAAAGAATTCTACTGATATAGCAATGCTAGATGTTGGCGTCTCTTGTGAGGCTCTGGATTGTGCTTGCACATATATGCTTGCACTCGACACCAGCGCGGTATTGTCTCTTCAAGCCGGAAGAGGCCATACAGTTTCTTTCCCCCGCCGACAGCCTCGAACCAAGAACAAGAAGGGAAGGCTTGCGGCATTCCCTGATTATCTCCAACCAGCATTGCTCTAACCACCTCGCTTTATCTTTGCTAGCAAGGATGCTAGAAGAAAGCTACTGAGGTGGTTAAATTATAATGTGTTGATACTCATGGATGGTAACATTGACATGTATGAAAATAGGCCTTTGTTATCGTATATGTAATTTTTTTATTTGTTTTATCTTGTACTCATGTGCTCTATCTAAATAAATATTTTGTTGTCGTTAACAAAACATATATGTACTCAAACTTATATTTTGTGCCCACCTCCACATGAGAAGAGCAAAATAAATACATATACAATAACAAAATACATATATGGTAAAACAAATAAAAGAAAATTACATATACGATAACAAAGACCTTGCACTAAAATTACATATACGATAATAAAGACCTATTTTTGTACAGATCAATGTTACCATCCATGAATATCAACACATTATAATTTAACCACCTCAGTAGCTTTCTTCTAGCATCCTTGCCGTCAAAGAAGAGTCGAGGTGGTTAGACCAATGCTAGTTGGAGACAATCAGGGAATGCCGCAAGCCTTTCCTTCTTATTCTTGGTTCGAGGCTCTCAGCGGGGGAAAGAAACTGTATGGCCTCTTCGGCTTGAAGAGACAATACCCCCACCGGTGTCCGAGTGCAAGCATATATGCAAGCACCGCCCAAGAGCCTCAGGAGACCCCAACATTTAGCATTGCTATATCAGTAAATTCTTCTAGCACCTATTGTGTGCACCATTGTGGTGGAGTACAATGCGTAACAATATCGTATGTGAAGGGCTTTCTCCCGGAGGGCCATGTTCACAAAAACTAGCAAACTAGCCTAGAGAACTAAGCAAGATGGAGAGTGGAAAAATGAACACAAGAAGCCAGCATATGCACCCTGGATGTGTGCCATATATATAGGCGAGTTGGAGCCGTGGTAGGTGGCAACGGTCCATGCTTTCCATTTATTATAATTTAAAGATTCTTTTTTTTTTTAAGTACACATCACTTCGGGCGGCGTTTAAAAGAGAGCTGCGGTGATATGTGAATTAACACTCTTAGGGTCTAAGCTAGAACCGGCTAAGTGCCCGCTTCGTCTTCGTAACCGCGTGTGGGAAACCGAGGCCGCGCTAGAAACGATACGCCACCGGCGGCGGTGGCCTTTGAGTCCCCGGCGGTGGCCTTTTATAACCGGCCTCCTCACTGGAAATCCCACACCTCTCCTTCCTCTTCTTCCATTCTTCTCCTTCCATTGTCGCCAACAATGGAGGAGTCCGGTGGCGTCGTCGGTGGTGGCCGCAGCAGCGAAGAAGGATCATCGGGACGCCGTGGACGGCTTTGCCAGCGCTGCTCCAACTCGCCGTACTCCGCCGGCCGCCAAGTGCGCGCGCCGGAGAACCATGTCCTCACCCTGCGCGCCCAGCTTGCCCAAGAGCGGAGCTGGCGCAGGACGGCAGAGGAGGCGCTGCAGGTGGAGCGCACCGCCCGCGCGGCGACCGAGGAGGAGGTCGCCATCCTCCGCGATTGCCTGGAGGCCGAGCAGGCGGCCCGCGCGGCTGCTGAGGCGGAGGAAGGCTGCTCGCAGCCAGCTCGGCGGGGCGGCCGTTAAGGGCGGCGGGACGTGGTGGTGATCGCGGGCGGCGCGACGTCGAACGCCGCCGCGATCTTTTTTTATTAGTATTTTATTTATTAGAAATTTTAAATATGTAATATTATATATATAATGAAAATCGTATCATATTATATATAATGAATTTTTATATTATGAATTTCTTGCTATTCCCATTTATTTTTTGTTAGCCTCTGTTTTCTGTTTTTTATTTTGAAAATTGTTGGCCTCTGTTCTCGGGGAGGAAGAAGACGAAGGTGTCTGTGCTGTGAGAGATCTACTGCCGGCGACAGCACAGACCCGACAGTGTTGTGTCTGAACACCGCCGGGTTTTAGATTGAGCCGGCAGTGATAGTCGCCCACATCATCACTGTCGGGTCGTGACGCAGACCGGCCGTGATGTGCATCATCCTTTGCCCGGTGCGTTCGCTCACGACGAGTCTCGTCATCCGAGCTTGGCCAGGTAGTGAATACCAATCACTGCCGATTGCGCCATTTTCGGCAGTGATGAGGTGGGCAGTGATGAAACATTTTGTAGTAGTGATCTCCACCTATTTAAGCATGGCCATTCTCCCTCTCACATATCATGTAATTTTCATCCTTCATTCTACCTCCCCACTTGCATAAGTCTACACAAGAGGAAGAGTAGAGCCACTACACCTAGCTTCTAGCTAGAATAGAAGTAGGGGAGTGAGAGAGGTCAAGAGCGGAGCAACTCTTCTCGAGTGTTCCCAGAACCTAGCCTTCCACGGGGTATAGTGCCGGATTTGTCGGTCCCTCCTCGCTTGTACCTCGGCGACGTCTTACGCTTGAAGTAAGAGGGTCGTGTTTACCTATTGGTACATTCCTTCTTGCAAAGCTTCCTTTGTCGTTATTCACTTGCGGGTTCATCGACCGTCCTTGTGGCGGTAGTTCTAGTAAGAGGACTCCCGATAAAGACGGATATTCTGGCCAACGCTAGAACTACAACGTTAGCGTAGACATGGTGTATAAGCGATAGTTGCCTTCGTTTGCCTCGTACTCCACGGTTGAGGTGGTAGGCGGCAAGTGGTGACAGCTCTGTCCATCCTTTGTAATCCCCCACATCCGGGTGTGGCGTAGAGCAACAAGCCGGCATTGCACATGGACGGGGTTGGACCGGCGTCTTTGAAGTAAGGGAGTAACGACCTAGCTATCTTTCTCTAAGGATTGACCATTAGAAAACCTCACTTTCCCGTTATCTACTCTCTCCTTAGGGCAACCTAGTTAAGAGAAACCTGATCATACCGTTCTTGTGAAATTTACGATACCCTGTTTCTCACCGGTGAATTGCTACAACGGTCTTTTCGTGCGCTTGCGGAATTTATCTTACTTTCGCTAAGAAATACCAACGACCTCCGCCTAATTCCGTCTTGACCAAGCCCAAAGGAGGAGGTACTAGAATGGAGCCAGACGTTAATGTTCCCTAATGGGTATGCGCGAATGCGAGGAGAGGAGTGAACTTATCTACTATGCGAGTCTTAGGGATGAAGGGTTGGGATATGTGCACAACGTATCACCACACGGTAAAGTACCTGTCCTAAACGATGAAAATTACAACTTTGACCCAAACACATATGCCGGAGAGTGCTTTCAAGAAGAGGGGCTAGAAGGGAGGTTTGAGATAGACTTAACCGAAGCGATCAAAATAGACAATGGAAGGTTGTTGACAAGGACACTGGAGATGAGGTGCAAAATGCGAAGGACTTACGATTACTTGACCAATTACGAAACGACAATGACAATGATGAGGAGGGGGCTCCTTCGGATAGTGTTGATTATTTGGACATGGTTGATAGGGATGACGAGACCTATGATCCAGCTAATCCTGATCATGAAGATTATTTCTGATACATGTAATACTTTGTTATTTTGTAATTATGTTTTGTTTATTTTGCATCTCCTTTTAAGTACGTCTTGTTTATCTCTGCTTATTGGTTTACTCTTTTTAATTGCAGGTGATTGAACAAAGAATGTGGGTGGTTCTCAAAGGAGGATTCAGTCGCTTTACCAGAGAGCACACCCTGCAGATGAGGAGCCGTCGGAAAGCAGGATTATGAGGAGGAGCGACCGCAGGATGAGGGAGCCGTCGCCTCCTGCCTCGTCGCCTGTGGGGGAGTAGGTGACGCCCGGGGACGAGGAGGAGCACGTTCAGCAAACAAACGACGAGGAGGAGGCGACACCAGGGCGTTCCGCTTCCTCTGGTTCATCGGGCGTCATCAACGTCCGCTAATTTGACCCGCTTAGGGAAAAGTAAGTAACTTTAGATGTTATCACTACTTGTTCATATAATATGTTGAAAACCTAAATAGAAACTAATAATTTTTTCTTAATCACTTGTGAAGGAAGCTGGACAATTGTGGCGACTGGAGGTGCTCACACACACCAAGTCAATGGCATCCTGGGTCTTAAATGCAGGGAACACTTCACGACCTGGTTGAAATCGCTGGGGTGATGGGGCCGGCCTTGTTGGCAGGGAATTCCCCAACAAGGCAGCGCGGGTGAAGCAAGAGCTGTGGGTAAGTCTTCCTTGCACAACATTGCTCAATAAATCACATTCATTAGACTTTCTTGAAATAATGAATGGATACATCGTGTACGTATGCAGAATTTCTTTAGATGCCGGGAGGAATTTGAGGCCCGAGAGCGGATTTGCTGGCTACCAAATGCTGCAAGAAACTCGTCATGGCCATGCATTACGAGGCGCGCATCTAGGCCATCATAAATTACCATGGGACCATCCTTGGCACGAAGGTTAGCAAAGCTGACGCAAGAACCATGACGCTGGAGCCGAAACAGTAGTACCTACAGGTAAATACAGAACATTAATTATTACTGAAGCCTTTTGAGATTAAGTAGGCTTAATTTCATCTTCTTATATCTCATATACTTGATGGCCTGTAGATGATTCCTTTTTGGTGCACCGCGCATCCCGAGAACAGATGGTGGACAGGTGGTGCTCCCCGAGTGGTTGGAGCAACACAACACTTGCCAGGAGCATCGTTTGATGATGCCAGGTGTACCACACCATCAAGGCAGCCACAGCCTCAGCGGATATGCACAAATGGGTACGTGAATTCATTTATTTATTCTAACGCTCAATTCTGCATGATTTCTAATCATCTTCATGTTTTTCTCACAGTCGTCGTCACATGGTGGCTAGCCTTGCACCTAGTTCAAGGCATTTGCTTTGGCCCACAAGGGCAAGGCGACGCCCGACGTCGACTACAACCAGAGGACCCGCCCGAGGCGTACAGCAACGCGACCGTCCATAGCCGCCTCAGCAAGTACACGTCAGCAGCAAGGAAGGTCCATGGGCCAGAGTACGATCCAAGGACCCAGGACCTTGATGGAGAGATCGTTATGAGGGTGGGAGGAGGCAAGAAGCATCGGCGGTTCTGGCTTGGCGACGGCGCACTCGACATGGCTAGTACTCCCACTCTCTCCCAGATTCGAGCAAGGAGCACTAGCGCGAGCCCGGCCATATTCCCACGTTCGGACACTGCACAGCACTGGATGGCGGCACTCCGGTTACTCTTTGTTTCATTCATCGTTTATAGACTTTTACATACCTTAGTTTTGCATTATTGAAACATTAGGGTGAAATATTGCAGGCCCAGGTGGAGGCTATGGCGGCCGAGCGGTAGGCCGATCGGCAGAGGATGGAGGCTATGGCAGCCGAGCGGGAGGCCGAGCAGTGGAGGATGGCGGAGATTCTTCAGTACATGCAAACTCTTGGGGCCCATACGGGTATACCTATGCCACCTGGGCTATTCACTCCAGCTCCAGCTCTGACTCCTCTTGCATCTACTCCTATGAGTATGAGTATGAATGATTTAGTTTTTATGCTCATCTTTAAGGTCAAATCACAACAATACTTGGAGCCTAGTGGAGTATGAATGTTTTAGTCATGTTCGGTATATATTTATCTTGTCTCACACATGCAATCTCTTCTCCTTTGTGCAGCGTCAATCGGCGGCATCGAATGAGGCGCCTCATCACCTCGGAGAGTCGCCGGGATCGCATGCTGGGCCTCATCAACCCCGACAGTTGCCGTGAGCAGCTTGGTTGTGAACTTTGGTTGTGAATCTTGTCAACGTGTGAGATATTTGCACTTGTGGTTGTGAACTTGTGATAGATTTGTGATGAATGGTTGTGAACTTGTGATATATTTGTGATGAATGGTTGTGATATATGTGCTTGTAAGATATGTGATATATATTGTGATATATATGGTGTTTGTGATATATATGGGATGCTGGTGAAATATGTGATATATCTGTGATGTTTGTTTGGATGGAATGTAAAAAATAAATAAAAAAGGCTGTTTTTGGTCACTTTGCCGAGTGTTGCACTCGGCAAAGTGACCATTTCTGGGCACCTAGGAACAACATTTGCCGAGTCTCAGGGCTTTGCTGAGTGTCATGACCATAACACTCGGCAAAGATCATGACTTTGCTGAGTGCCTCGGCTAAGACACTCGACAAAGATCATGACTTTGCCGAGTGCCACGGCTAAGACACTCGGCAAAGTCATGATCTTTGCCGAGTGTTGTTGACTTCGACACTGGGCAAAGCCGTGTCTTTGTCGAGTGCTTGGACCGTGGCACTCGGCAAAGCTGCCGTCACCGTGGCGCTCGTCATCACGGCGACTTTTCTTTGCCGAGAGCCGGATTAGCACTCGGCAAAGCCTTTGCCGACAATTTTTTTGCCGTGCGCCCTTTGTCGAGTGCAAATTGGGTAGTGCAAGTCATCGTTTGCCGGAATAGGCAAAGTGAGCTGTGTGTCTTATATCTTTTATTATTTTTTATATGGTTGTCAAGAGTGGAAAAAGAGGAAAATTGTGCACAGAAAGGGAATATGGTTTCAATTGATAAATAACTAAAGATAAAATTTAAAAAAAAAGGTTTAAAAAATAGGTTAGGGTTCCCAATTCAAAATTATCTTTTACAGTTTATTAGCTTTATTTTAATGATTAAATCGGTGACGACCGTGCAATGCACAAACATTTATCTAGTATGGAAGCAAAAAGGCTTCTCAACGAATAGCAGCTTGATGATGGAGTTGCACGGACATTTATCTAGTATGGAAGCAAAAAAGGCTTCTCGACGAATAGCAGCTTGATGATGGACTGCACGCCGCTAATGGGGCTAAACCCGCCCCTAACCCGACCCGACCCTCTCGGGGCTCCCTGCTAGCATTCGCGGCCGTGCTTCCGCGTCCCCGAATTTTTTTATTTTTAGCACTTTTTTAACTATTTACAAATCTGCACAGTGAAAAAACTATTTCCAAATCTAGCATGTTTTTTCGCGCTGTAGACGAAGGCGCGGCTACCCAACTTAACCGCGCCTTGCATGTAGGTGCGGCTTGGCGGCCACGTGGCCACCCAGTCGCCTCTCCAGCCTACGTGGCCGGTAGAGCCGCGCCTACATCGAGGGCGCGGATTAACCGCGCCTGCATCAAGGGCGCGGCTCGGGTGGATACCGGTCCAGCCCGAGCCCGACCATTTCCTCTTCTCATCTTCGCCCGAGCCTCCCAGTCCGCCGCCGCTCGACGCCGCCTCGCCGTCTCCTGCTCGCCGTGTCCCCGGCGCCGCCTCCTGGGAGGTCCTCCACCGCCTCCCGCTCCTCCACCGCCGCCTGAGAGGTCCTCCACCGCCTCCCCCTCCTCTGCCATGGAGGTGCGCCGCCGCGCCCCACCCAGGTAGGTGCGCCGCCGCCCGGCCATCTTCCGCGGACGCCGCGGGAGCTCCGCCGCCGGGTCGTCGGACTCCTCCCCGCCGTCCTGTCCTCGGGCGGCAACTCCCCCCTCCACGTCCCCGGCTTCGCCGTGGTGAGGTGGGAGCCCCCGGGCGGTCATGGCGTGAGGTGCCGCCGTCGTCCCCAGGCACCCCGCGTAGTCTACTTCCGTGCCGTGGCCTCTTGTGGGCTTCTACATTGTCTTCTTCCCCACGCCCGGTGAGGAAGACCAAGGTACTTCCTTTTCATTTTTTTCAATTTTGATTATATATATTAGTTTATTTAGTAATAAGCAATAGATAGATTATATATATTAGTTATATTTTAGTGCGGCGGTGAGGACATTGTTAGATAGCTAGTTTACATAGTTAGTTTAGATAGTGATGTAGATAGTTAGTTTAGATAGTTTTAGATAGTGATGTAGATAGTTAGTTT
Source organism: Themeda triandra (assembly GCA_018135685.1). Lineage (NCBI taxonomy): Eukaryota > Viridiplantae > Streptophyta > Magnoliopsida > Poales > Poaceae > Themeda > Themeda triandra. The sequence goes on along the minus strand of JAENPR010001030.1, from coordinate 2,409 downwards.
AGATAGTTAGTTAGCTTAGATAGTTAGTTTAGATAGTTTTAGATAGTGATGTAGATAGTGCCTTATGTTTAGTTAGTGTAGATATACAAGTTATATATTACTTAGTTATGTATAACATAGTGTAGTCGATAAATTGGTGACGAAGGAGTACTAAAGTGGGTTATGAAGATAGGCTTTAGGGTTAGAAGTGGTTGGACGAATCCGTAGCCCTGATGTCATGTCCTCCCCATTTTGTAGATGGATTGTTTTGTGCGTGTTTTCTACGGAGGAAGTGTCACGAAAGAAGATTGCTTGTTCGTTGATATGACGGAAGATTTGGTGATCTTTGATGCACCTCAGAGCTTCAATGACCCTGATGCTTCGTTTGAAGGCCAAATTTGGCGGTGATATCATGCTGCGGGGAGGTTTGATGTTGGGACGACAAGGCCTCGCTATGTTATGATGCCTTTGGGGAACTCAGCTCTTTGGTCCCGCTACACTCATGTCCTTCGGGGGTTGCAATGCTAAAGTTGCTTTGAGGTTGTTGTGGAGACATTGGGCGATGATGTGCCTTACTCGAGGACCATGAAGGTGGTGATGATGGGGTTGGTGCTGATGCCGACACAACGCAGAGATGGACGTGGATGGTCGGTTGGCGCGGGGAGCAACCTTTGATGGATGAGGGCGAGTCGAGGCGGGGAGGTCACCGGGGCATATGAACAATGACTTCGATCCCGATGATTTCGATCGCGAAGATGCGGAGAGGCTTGAGGATGATAGGATCGGTGACGATGTAGATGATTCGATGATTCGGGGATGAGGAGGGGAGGCACATATGCAGCTCCAAGACTGCTCATCCTATGCCACCTCCCCGTGCCTATTGAAGAGCTGCATGCGGTGCCGGTCCAAGGAAGACTAGCTCTGAGAACACTGAAGCCCCTTATGATGGATGTGCTACTTTCGTGCGGCACGGTCTTTTGTGTCACTGATCCTTACACGAGACAGGCTGTGCCGAGGTCGGCGAACATAGCTTTTAGCGGGGTTCCTAACTATAGGGATGTCGGCATGAGATATGGCGGTTTGTGACACCTGACTTCCAAATGTGTAGGGACTTCTTCACTCACTTCGGGGATGAAAGCGATAATTCGAAGGGCATGATGTTCAATTCCTTGCTTGATCTGAAGTTGTTCCTTGAGAACTATCTGTGTACCACCATAGGCCGTACTATGTCACCAATTCTAACGTGAATGAAATTTGTACTACGTGAGATGCAAGAGGGGTTGTGAGTGGAGGGTTAATGCAAGAAAGAGACCGAGCGATGACAAGTGGAAGATAACCCGAGTTGTGCAGCCTCACGATTGTGCCTCAAATGAGGACAACAAAACCATCCTCGATGACTGTGCGGTATTGTGCTCGTCGCATATTGGCCACTCGTCGATAACGACAACATCTCCGGTCTCTTCCTTGCGATTTCACTAAGAGAATTCACAAAGTACAAGCCTAAGTACGGAAAGGTGTGGCGTGCTAAGCGGTAGCCCTATCAGATTCGTTGGGGTAGCTTTGGGGAGGCCTACAATGGTACCCCGAATACTGTGTGCAATGTTTCATTTCAACCCCGGAATGAAATGGTGGATAGACCGGGTAACAAGTACGGATTGGTATCCGTAGGGCGACCACAACAAGGTACAATGTCCGAGGCGTGTTTTGGTTTTTCGACCGAGACAAACATGCATTCCGGTTTGTAGGCCGGTCATGGTCGTGGACGCCACTTTCTTAACAAGGCAAGTACGGGAGTCTGTTGATGATGGCCGTCTCGTGATCCCGAGAATCGATAGTTCCACTTGCCTTTGCAATTGCCGAGGGAGAGAACAATGAGTCATGGTCATGGTTCATGAGGCTTCTCGGGTCAATGTACTTGGAAATTCTCGCAGGATATGCATGATATCCCCATAGAGCATGCGGTCTCTTGAACGCTGCGTGAAGAATAGATTGATGGCTACCCTCTGGAGCATAGATGGTGCATGCGCCACTTTGCCGCTAATTTACGGCGGCGTCGGAGGAAAAGAGGGAGGTATGTAAATTGCTAAAGAAATTGTGTTGTGTTCGTACGATTGCGCAGTTTGATGAAACATTAGTGGCACTAAAGAAGGACATGAATGAGACCGCGGCAGCCTGGTTGGAAGAACAAATGGGTGAAGTCCAAGTGGGCTTTGAAAAAGGCTTATGATGAAGGTAGGTGCAATTATGGCATCATGACCACGAACTCGTCGGAGTCTTTTAACCGTGTTTTTCAAGGGTGTCCGAAAGCATTGCCAGTAATGTCCTGGAATAGTGGAGTATTCGTTTCGTGGTGCAATGAATATTTTGTGACGAGTATCCATGTACAAGGTAAGGCATTTGGGCAACCCAAAGATGTTTGATGACGGTGCT
>JAENPR010001582.1:0-135759 GCA_018135685.1 Themeda triandra | reverse complement strand
TATATTTAGGTAGTGGTGGCCAAAAACCTTGCTCCAGCAGGCTACCAATATGCCTACCTAAATCTATTGGCCCAACAAAATCTCCCTCCCACCAGCTATTTCCGTTGGCCCAACACATCCGGCAGCTAAAATTTCTCTCTCCTCCCCCACGCGCTCGTGGCCTGCGCTCGCAACCGCCGGCCCTTCTCTGCCGCAGCACCGGCGACCCTCCCATGTCCGTGCCGACGGCGCTCCTCCCCACAACGGCGAGTGGCCCGTCTCTGCCCCTTGCCCGGCCTTCCTTCCAGGCAGTGGCCCACATAGGGAGCCTCGCCGGTCCACTGCGCCGCCGATCCGGCCGCCCCCGGGCTGCTCCTCCTCAACGGTGGCGCTCCTTCCTTGCGCGGCCCCCTGCTCGCTGGCGCGGCAGGCCTTGACAGTGGCGCTGCTCCCTTGTGGTGGCTCGGGTTCCTCGAGGTGTTGCTGCCCGCTCGCGATGGCGCGGTTCCCTCGCGGCGGCGTGGCACGCTCGTAGGAAGGCCATCCCCATCTCCGGCGGCGCTATTCCCTCCCGGCGGCGCGAGTTCCTGGCGGTGGCGCAGCAGCGGGCGGAGATCCCAGCGCGAATGGCCATCCCGGCCATCCCCGTCTCCATCTCCAGCGCGGTTGGTTGCGGGTGGAGGTCGTGGTAGCTAGGTCCCTCTGACGCGGCTCCGGCACGGCTGGCGCGGGCGGCCCTGGGCGGAGTTGCCGGTGCGGATGTGCGGTGCTTTGGCCGAATTTTTCCAAGGAAGCAAAGGAAAAGGATGACAGGTGGGCTCCACAGGTCATGGACTGGTAGATGAATTTGGCTGCCATGGTTTAGGTAGTGCTGCTGGAGTTGGAAGGAAAAATAGGTAGTATTAAAATGGCTGGCTGCCTAAATAGAGGTTTTAGGTAGTCAATTTTAGGTAGCATGCTGGAGTTGCTCTTAGCTTTTGTGAGTCGTGGGGACCATCCAGTCAACTTCATTTCTACCCGTGTAGTAGGGCCTTGCTGAGATGCATAAAAGTAAAGCTGTAAATGTCATATCGGATATTTCGTGAGATGTCGGAAGGGATTTTTGGATACCAACAAAAAAATTAATTACAGAACTCGCCTGTAAATTGCGAGATGAATTTATTAAGACTAATTAATCCGTCATTAGCACATTTGTTACTGTAGCACTTTAGTGTCAAATCACGGACTAATTAGGCTCAAAACGTTCGTCTCGTAATTTACGCGCAAACTGTGTAATTAGTTTTTTTTATTTCGCCTATATTTAATAGTCCATGCGCGTGCCGGAATATTCGATGTGATAGGTTGTAAAGTTTTTGAAGGGGACTAAACAAGGCCTACGTATGCCTGAGGATTTTGCCTCCTGCGCGCCCGTCGTCCAATATTGCCTCCTTTGCTTGCCTCGCACCTGCACACGTAGCTGCATCCGGCATCCCTGACTGTCTTGCTCAATTCTTTTGCTCTGTCCTTTTCGTGTTTGAATTTTCTATTTTGCAAATTTATTTGTTTTGTCAAATAGTTAAATTTACAGCCGAGTGCAATATATTATTAAAGACGGAAATAAATTTATGAATAGATTCTGGGATACTTTGTTCCATTATTAATTTTAAACAGTTTTCTGTCAAAACACCACCAGATCACTTGTTTCCCCACGGCAAGGACCAATCCCGTCGGCTGCAAACCTCCCGTCACGGGCCCTTTCCCTTCCCCGACGTTTGCGCTGAAGTGCTGAACCGAGACAGAAAGTTTGGCTGCACCGTCAGGAACCCGGCGTCTGCCCGCAAAAACCAAAACTTGCACCCTCCCATCCTCAGATGGCCCACGCGTAAGTGAAAGGTTGCAAAATGAAGGGCGGGAATGGAAGGCGACGGGCGCGCGAGGTAAAAAATTTCGGGATCTTATCCTATCATCCCACCTACCCGACTTCATCCTATCATCCCACCTACCCGACTTCTCCCCGTCGCCAAATTTCTTTCCTCTCTCTCTCTCTCTCGGCCGACGGCGACGAGCACAGCATGGCGAGCTCCACCAGCTGCAACGCCACCCCCACCAGTGCGCTGCCCGCCTGCGCACTTCGCCGGCCTTGCGGCGCGGCCCCTCAGCAGCGCTGGCCCGCCTCCGGCTGTCTCGGCGGCGGCGTGGCCCCGCAGCAGTGGCGCCTTCGCCCTCGCGCTCTCCTGCAGTGGCACCGCAGCAATGCCGCCGGGGCGCGGCCCGGCCCTGCAGCAGCGGCGGCCCGCACCCGGCCATCTCGGTCGCGGCGGCGCTCCCTCGCGGCGCCCCCTCGCGGCGCCCTCCGAGCTGAATGGTCTGTGCTTTGCCATTCTCCACTGGTGAGCCCATACGCCCGTCTCCGCCTGATGGATGTGGATGCATGAATAGATTAAGATGTCTTGGTTAGGTTTTGCAATTTGGGGATCTAGGGTTAGGGTTACTGTTCATTCCTCTGTTTCCGTAAGTACTGCCGTAGTCGTGGTGATCGCCTTCCAGCGATCGATATTGTGTTGTTTCAGTCGATCTGTGGTGATTCCTGGAGATGTCGTGCTATTTTGCCCGTGCTAATGTGGTCGCGTAGCTGTGATGTGCCTTCGTGGATGCTGGTTATGGTGCATAGTCGTGAACCTGAGGTTTAGCATGGATGGATTGTGGATGCAAAGATTGATTTTTGTGATAAACTAATATAGCTTATGAAATATCTAGTCAGTAGTTAGCACCTGGCAATTTCTATTTACAGAGCATTTTAACTTGAGCAAATACTTTTCTGCTTGTCTTTTGGATAATAAAACAGCATCTAAATATTCTAGGCAGCACCCAGCTAGACTATCAGTAATCTTTGTTAAGTTGTCTTTTGTTTTGATTGCTATTGTTTGTTTTCATATATCTGTGATTAGATCAGTACTAGTTGTTATACATCATCATTCCTATGCATGTTTGTCTCCTAGAAATAAAGGATACAAATTAGGTACTCCAATATCCCTGCTCAATGCTAACCTTTTCTTTCCCAGGCTCAGTGCATCATTGCAAACTGAAAGAGCTGCACTAGGAAAAAAGAATGTACTTGCTTGATATAGCACTGTTTGAGATAGCCTGACATATCACAAGGTACAAGTAGTTAAACCACCTGACATGCTTGAGGAAAACGAAAATGAATGGTAAGATTAACATGGATTAGACTGGCATCTCATTTGTTTCACCTTCACAGATTCCCTGGTTCCTAAGCATTGGTGAACAAGATAAAGCATTATCAAAGGAAGTTGAAAGCAGTGATACTGATGTTGTGCACCTTGTGGTATTCCATATCTTGCTGAAAGTGGATGCAGAAAAAGTAAATGTCCTCTGCCCTCATAATACCTCATTTGTCTGGCGTAGGGCATAACTTCATAATCCTAATAATTCTGCTACTGGCCTCTATTAATTTGGCTACATCTATCTACAAGTTCATATTCTTGGTTCATTGGGACTGCACTTGCCAATTGGTGAAGGGCATATTTCCCTTTGGTTGCAGTAAAACTTACATTCCTTGATCGGTTTTAGGGGTTCAGGGCAGGTTGTGACTATGAAATTAGGAATCATCCATAAACTAGTCATTGCAAATCAAGACCTGAGTTAGGAAACTGATTTTTATTGTACAGTTCTCCCTAATATAAGTATAGAACTAAGAATCCTAATATCTTCTGCTACCCTGAGTTGCGGGCTTCCCCTTTCTAGAAAGGGGTCCTTTGGGCTGCTAAAGCTGCTCACATGGGTGTGCAATGGGTTGTTGGGAATGGAGACAGGATCAGGTTTTGGGAAGATGTGTGGGTTGGTAATACTTCTTTAGCTATTATGTTTTGGCCCTTGTATGTGATTAATGAACAACAGGGGAAGACTATCAGTCAAGTTTCGGATGGGGATGAGCTTAAGCTGTCCTTCAGGAGAAATGTCTCTGAAAGATTGATGACCATGTGGTGGGATCTTTATAGTGTGGTAGAGGATATAGTGCTTAACAGTGAAGAGGACCAGATCCTCTGGGCCTACTCCTCAAATGGAAAATATGCTGTGCAATCACTTTATGCTATTATTAATTGTAATGGTGTTTTCCCTAGATATGTTCATGCAGTCTGGAACTTGTGATACCGCCTAGGGTGCAGTTTTTTCTTTGGCAGATTTCACAGAACAAAATTCTTACAAGAGATGATCTGGGAAAAAGAAGGGATGTTAGTGATCCAACTTGCCTCTTGTGTTCTGAGATCGAGTCTGTTAATCATTTAATGTTTGAATTTTGTGTGGCTAGCCATATTTGGGGGATTGATCTCTGTCTTGCTTAATATTGAGATTGGGGAGAATTATGAATCTGTGGCTAGATTTTGGATTGCAAACAAAAAGCATGTGGTTACTAATGCTGTGTCTTCGGCTGTGATGTGGTCCTTATGGAAGTTTCGCAATGATTTGTGTTTTCAGGGTCAAGTTTGGAAGGGTATGAAGGAGGTGCTGATCAAGATTACAAGGACGCTGCAGGGATGGTTGTTGCTGTTCCAGGAGGGAGCTGGGATGCTGCTGGAAGGCCTAATCGGCAAGCTGGAAGCGCTGTGCAAGCAACCGGCGAGACTCACCTGGAGGGAGGGTACGTTGTCACAGTTGGCTCCATCGGGTGTGTGATCTTTGGAGGACATCATAAATTCTGAGGTGGAGTTGATGATGAGCAATGATGCGTTGCCTGGTGTGTTACCAGAAGGTGGAAACAGTTTTGGTCTGGGTGTTTGTCGTGTGAGGGGCTCAGTAGAGTCAGACTTGTCCCATGAGGGCTGCGCCTGAGGCGCTGTAATAAGCTTGCACTGTGAACTCGTATTGCTTTTTGAAATAGAAAAGCAGGGGAAACCTTTTCTCTAAAAAAAAAAGTTCTCCCTATTATTGTTCAAGTTATATCATGGATGGCTTATGTACGAGATCTGGACTGTTTTAGTGTTTCTGGCAATGCACCATATATGGACTGTTTTAGTGTTTTACACAACTAGGCTAGTGTTTTATTAGGGGTATGCTTCTTTCCAATTCCACTTTTTTTTTTTTTACTTTGTGCAACACTGCAAATCAAGATCTGATTTACAAAACTGATTTTTATTGTACAGCTCTCTAAGTATGCACTATATTATCATTTAGTAAGTTATATCATGGAATGCAGTCCTGACTTATCAAAATGTTGGTACTTTTTCTTGTAGGTCATTGCAGACGAAAAAAAAAACAGAGATACCGCTTGTCATCGGCATGGTAAGATTATTCTGCGCACTTCATTTTTGCTACAGTTGACCTGTATACCATCAGATTGTTTTGGTGTAATCTATTTATCCTAAAACAAAGTGCTAGAACATTCAATTTTATTTGCATAATCTTGCCTGTAACTGCAAGCATACACTAATAAAATGTAATCATACGTGCCCATTGAGATTTAATCATCAGTTAGGAAAACAAGCTTCGTCCAATGATAGATACCTGGTTATTTGTTCTCAAGTTATTGTACAACAATTAGCAGCTGCCATCTTTCAGCAACTGAATGTTCGGATTAGTAGGAGGTGCTAGAGCACCACAATAATCACTGTTCAATTGTTAGGCTTAATCCGAGCATTCTTGGGATTAATGGCTTCTTAGCTGCTTCTACTGTAATATTTTCGGCATTCAAATATCTTTTGACAGGTTATCATGGGTGAAGGCAAACACATGGATTGGTAATTGGATATACAAAGATGTCAACAGAGGACAAGAAGCATAGAAGCTCGCCAACTCCAACAAGAATCTGTAAGAACATCATAGTACTCTGCCAATATATTGTAATTTACTGCATACTTAACAATATTTCTCATGGATCGTTATTTTTTTTTCTTGTTTTGACTATAGGATACGGAGATGAATGGATATGTAGCAGCTACTGTGTATTGTTGTCGAAGGGCTTGTAGGAAGTAGTAATTACTAAACCTCAATTTCCTATACGTTAGCTGCATGAATTATAGCATTGTAATTTGGGTCTGCTTTATTTTGTAAGGACTTTAGAACATAGCTTAAGATTTGTTGACCATTGAATGAACTACCTAATGAATGAACAACTTGAATGATGATTACATGTATCAGATACTTGATTGTAACTTTTAATGATGGCTGGTGTGTGCCTAAAAGGATCAGCTAGTATTTGAATAGTTAAATTAGATTTTATTGAATATTTAAAATGAGGGTTCCCTGACGGGTATGGTAACTGACAGGAAAGGTTGGACCTTTCCCGACGGTACTGAAATCGACAGGGATAGTTTGAACCTTTCGTACCGAACTGACAGGAAAGATATGAGCCTTCCTTGACGACGTGGTAACCGTCAGGGAAAAAGTATTCTGACGGAAAACGAAATAACATAAGGGAAACTCTTTCGTGACGGTAATAGCCGTCAAGGAATGGTCCCTGACGGGGTTTCCCGTCAGGAAAGGTATAGTTTCCGTGGCGTTTCTTTCCTGACGGGTTATCCCTGATGGTAACCATCACGGAAACTCTTTCCTGACGGTTTTTGACACTTTCCCTGACGGAACTGGCCGTCTCAACAGAATCTATATTTTTTGGTACTAAAATAGTTCATTTTACTGCATTATAATGTTTTCATTTTTGAACAAATCATCTAAGGAAATTGTGTGGACTGGTGCCCAACATATCTGAATTAAACAACATTAATGTCCAGGTAGAAACTCGTTAGCATCCATATAGTTCACATGCTCCTTCGTCTCACACCACATTACATATCCCAGTCACAAAATACCCATAAACCAACTTTACAGTTGTTTTTTCTTACATTCCAAACTTCATTGCCTCTCTGATCGAGTCTGGTGGGTTGCCAACATTCCCTTGCAAGCTGAGAAGACAAAATCACCCTTTTGCACTATGGCGCGGTAGCGGTTCAACTAATCGCTCGGGCGGCTCCAGGGACTCACCACGTTGATGATGCGCTAGCTGGATGAGTCGGAGTCGAGGCGGAACTACTTCACCGGTGGTGATGACGGATGCGGCGGCGTGAACTGGCGGTGACGGTGGCGTTCCGGCGAGCTCAGGATAACAAAAGATCAACTAGTTAGCTTTTGAGAAACAGGGCGCCAAGGCGAACTCGAAACCATTGACGGTTGAGTGATTGGCTCACCAGAGTGGCCTGGCCATGGTGATAGGGAGCTCGGTGGCGAGAATGAGCTTCCGCGGCGGAGATGGCGGTGCGGGCTGCTCCGGCGATGCAAGGCGGTGCTGGCTGGCTCCACAAGTGCGCAAGGACATGGCGAACCTTGTGGCGCGGCTAACTGCATGCAAGGGCGAGCGGTGGAGGTGTGGTGCGCCGGCGACAAGAGGACGACGGCAGGAAGAGAAGAAAAAGAAGAAGACGGCGGCCGGCCTGGGCTTTAAGGGCGAGGGCGAGGCTGCTACGGCCTTCCAGCAGCTGCGCGAGCTCGCCACGCTGATGGTCGCGGGGAAAACGCCGCAAAGGCGCGGCCAAATCACCCACGGCGGTGACGCGGCAGAAGGGGTCTCGCCGGGGTTACTGTAGCTCTCCTCCCCTCACCGCTTTCTTCAATTTACTCCCTAATTTGCATAGCAACTTCAAAAACTCTAAAAATAAAAGTTGCTTAACTTTCCAAGATCTATAGCTTTGCTTTTGGAACCATCTTCAAATTCTACCTAGATTTTGAAATTTGAAAATGGGGCTAAAAGGAGCATTTGAATTCTAGGGTTTTTGAAACTCAAATTTGAATTCTTGGTGAATTTAATTGGTGATTATTTAGTTGTCACAACTATCAACCAATTGTACCATTGATTAGAGCAAAGATTGATCCAATCAATGATGCATTACACTACTACTGAAAAACTTAACCGAGGCGGGCAAAACATGTTAACCGAGGCGGGCAAGCCAACCGCCTCGGATCAAAGGTCACGGTTAATTGTGGCCTTAACCGAGGCGGTTGGCCAACAGCCTCGGTTAATAACCATTAACCTTGGCGGTTGCCCTAAAGCACCCGCCTTCTTTAATGTTTTAACCGAGGCTCCGTTAAACTATTAACGGGGGCAGTTTTTATAATACGCCCGCCTCCGTTAATTATTTCCCAAATTAAAAAATGGCTTTTTAAATTCAGTTTTGAATTTGAAATTGAATTGAAAACTGAATTTCGTCAAATAGAACACATATAAAGCAGAGAATACGGGTATAAAAGGATAAAGATATATTACATTCATTCATGTGTCAGTCCTTGTCGTTCCACGATCCAACACGAAGTTCATATTTACATTTCCACACACTCATTCCACGAAAGCACATTACATTCTTCACATTGAGAAGCTACGGTCACCTAGCTAGTCGAAGATGTCCGGCAACGTGTAATCCTTCATGTCTAGCATGGTTCTCCAGTTGCGTAGCTTCTCGTACTTCTCCGTCGTCCCTAGCTCGCTCTCGTCGTAGAAGAACTTCCCATCAACATGACAACATTCATCCGTGACAAACTTACAGATGTCGGCTATTACTTGAGTGATTTTCGTGCCGTCCACCTTTCCCTTTCGCTAGTATCCATGTGATTTCTTGAGCTGCCGCCAGCTGTGGCTGTAGTTGCCGCAAGCCCTTAGGTATTCACAAGCGAAGTATCCACACAAGACTGAGCCCAAAGGTTATTTGGCGCACTGCATGCATGATATATGTAACACATAATCGTTAGGAAATATAGAGAGCATGCACGATGTAGTAGCACAAATAATTCTCGATACTTACCGGGAATTGTCGCCTCAATTGCAGTCTGTGGGCATACTTCTGCTTCTTCTCCTCGGATCTTCGATCGTAGCAATCGGGGTCTTGGAAGTACTTCTTGTATGCGCTGTATGCAAAAACAATAGTGTCAATGACAAGTTTTATACGTCCGTTGAGTGCATAAAAGAATAAGTGTCGTCACTTACTATCGCAGACAGCTTTCGAAACCCTTGTACCCTTCTTTGTTCGTAGTCCACAAGGAGTCGAATATGCAAGCTGTTCCATCCTGAGGATAGATCATAAATACGATCCAATGGCCCGAGACTCCCAAGCTGCACCATATTGAAACAATATGGATTTCAAATCTTGAAACATGAAAAGTGGCGAACCCAATAGCTATTGCAAGTATCGTTTTGACTTACCCGAACTGGTGGGCGGCAAGGATACACCCATCCCCCCATATCTTCTTTATGGCTTCGTAGATGTACATTCCCTTTCTCCACTTGATCTCCCCTCACATTTTTGTCCGGACTAGGACTCGCTGGAACCCGTCCAGGTTCACCAGCCTAGGATCCGTGTTCGGTACATCATAGCCAATGATGGCCCTCTGGCTAATATGCATAGGAGATAGGTAGGGTTTCCTAGTTCCTTGCATACATATACTTGCATCCTGCATGCACAAGTCGTCATGGCACTGTTAGTTTCATCGTAATCCACGTACCTACAGCGATGCAAAGCTGTAATAACTTACATGGCAAAAAGAGTGACTTGGGTGATGTCGAGGTCCTTTCGCCGTAGCAGCCTGTGCATGTCGTGGAAGACTACGGGCATATAACAATCATCTTCCAAGTGGAAGTACTCCTTGGGGACCTTGACAACGAATTCATGCATGCCTAACTTCGCAGCATGCATATACCAGATATGGAACCTCCGGACCTTCCACGGCATCTCCTGGATGAGGTCGCCCAAGGGCAACATGAACTTGCCATGCTCGTAGTTCTCGGGGCAATCTGGAGTGTGGGGCCAAACTCCCGGCGGTATTCGTGGCCTGTAATTGAGACAAGGAGGAGTGGAGAAGTCTGTTAGTATCATCTACGCATACATAATATAACAGACTATGTTTGGTTTCTAGTAGCATATATACCTTTCGAACTTCGTGGAGTATGAGAACTCATTTGCTATCTTGTAGGCTACATAACTCTCCGGAGTGTGGTTCTAGGGTACGCCCTCCACTTCTTCTGTAGGCTTCTTCGGCGCTGGAGGACATTGCCCTTTGCCCTCCTTTGAACCACTTGGAGGCGGTGTTTCGTTGCCCGGTGCAGCACCTGTACCTCCTTGTGGGTCGCTCATGTCGGGAGGCGGGCTCTGTCAAGGACTGAAGCCTAGGCCAGCATTGTCGTTGCCGTCGTCATCGTCGCCGCTGTCGTCGTCACCCGGGGGAGATGTCGGGGGCTCCGAGGGCTACGACCGAGGCGTCAACAACTCCAAGATGATGTCTTCCTTCTTCCATAGGACCACCTCCCCGAGAATATATATTTTGGATGTACCTGTACCCCGCTTCAGTGGGAATGTCAATTTCTTTGTCCTCAAAATCATCATGGGTCCAAGTCACTTCCACCTTGGCATAGTCGGGCGGGACGGGCTGGTTGTTGTACATAGTGCCGCTGATAGGGGGCAGTGGAATTCCATGTGCTACTTCTTCCTCGACTTCCTACCGATAGGAAGCGCGAACGCGCATGCAGTTGGCTGCACGATGTCGTCGACCGGGTACCTCCGGAGTCCTTTGATCGACAACCCTTGTAATCCAGATTCCATCGTTGGCAGCTGGACGCCAGCCTAGCGAAGCATCTGCGACCGCAGCTCCACCATCTTGGGGTCGGTGCTCGTGAAAGTTTCTTGTATTGATTGACTAGGTAAATACCCGTGCGTTGCAACGGGGAAAAATAATATCATGATAGTTTAATTTCTTTCATAGATATTTTGCTTCTCATAGACTATTTTGGCTAATCCAACATCTTTGTCAGTACCACATATGTTGAAATGCAAGCATTCGTTAAATAGGAACGTGTTATTGTTTAATGGTAATTGAAAATGCGAGATTGTTGTTGGCAACAATGCAAGTTATATACAACTGTCAAAAAATTGCACCAGCTTCCAATCATTGTAGCAGCCCACAAATCAATTTTTGAAATATACCAATAAACAGACCACATCACCACATATGTTTTCCACCTCCCAGAACTCCATGCAAGGTTTTCTGACGACCAAATACCTTGTTTATGACTTTGTCAGAAACTGGACATGGATCAAATTGCCAAACTTGTGTAGGAAGTTTTTCTGTGCTGAAGAAAGCCACTTGTACCAGAGTTCACTGGTATTAATTTGGGCATAAAGAACTGTAGGAGCTTATGAGACTGATGTTGCGATAATGAAATTTGTTCGCCCTACAACGCAAGGGCATAATCATAGTAGAAAATAAGATTAGAGAACTGCGAAGACTTCATATTGACGTAAAGAGGGTCACAAGTCTGTTCATTGTATCAATATGCAAACTTACGAGAAAAGGTGAACTGGTTGTTTTTCAGTGTTCAATGAGTGTTTCCAAGAACTGAATCTTCTTGAAATTAATAGCATAAAATAAGTGAGTCAGATAACTCTAGCATATAGTTGATACTTGATGTTACAAATAGAAACTGAATATGTCGACCGAAAAAGTAATAATATTTATTCTGAGTCTACATAATTCATAAATGAAGTTCTGCCACCTGAAAAACTAATAAGAGTTTTTTGAATCGTTTATTTTTTCAGTATCCTTTTCCATGTGATTGCTAGAGAACATACAGAGTCCCACTTCCCCAAGGCTCTCCAAGAGTTGTAAAGAGGATCATTAATTATGGTTTGAAAAATAGCAAGGATTTGAAACAAAGAAACAGAGAATGCAGCATTGCCGTACCGTTCTCCTCGAACTGGGTAGTGAGTTAGTGACAAAAATAAGGACCCATGGGACTTTTCCATTTAGTGGCCCACCTATAGGGAAACATGAATGCTGAAGGGGTCATAAACTTGGAGATGAACTACAAATCTTTTGTTGGCCATATTGACAGTTTTATTTTGCTTACACACTCCGAAACACATCACTGAAAGCATTTGTTAATGCACGATTTCAGAGGGAAAAAGGCACTACCTTCATTTTCCACTCATTTACTTTCTTCGTTTCTTACTCTTACCATGAGAATCAACTGCTATTCTGTACCAGAGGCTTAGCCAGTAGCACACCATCACTACCAGATTATTGTCTAGAACAAATCATCTCAAATGTATAAACCATTGCTCTCTACAGTTTTGATTCAGTCATGCCCTCATGCCTATCAAAATGAAGCAATATATCTAAGCCTAACGAGCTTTAGCAGATTATAAGCTGTATGATTTACATACTTTTCCTCTTCAAATATAGCCTGAGAAACCAAGCCTAGTAAATCAAGCTGAACCCCACACATTGCCCAATAACTAAATCATTAGAGAAAGATTTTGCATACCTTATTTTACGAAGGCTGGCGGATGCTTGATTTTCGGAGTGGGTTCAGCAACTGTAACCAAAATTGTTCAGAGAACGATAAGCTATATGATTCAACTATAGCCTGAGAAACCAAGCCGAATAAATCAAGCTGAAACCCACACATTGCCCAATAACGAAATCATTAGAGAAGATTAAGAAACAACACAAAGGCATTATGACATAGCACTTGAAGCAGCAGGCTGCAGGGATGTGATGGACTTCCCCATGTGGTGGATCTAGATTCCTACTGAAACCATGATGATTAATATATTGTATAGCTCTTTGTTTTAACTTGCAGTTCATACTTCCCAAAGAAATGACCATGCAGTCAGTTTTCAAACAGAAGTGGATGGCAACGAAACTTACATAGATGTAAGATGTGAAGCACCCTAATATCTATTAGCATGAACTTAAACAACAGCAGACCAATTGAGCTGCCTGATTTATCTGTAGCTTATCTCGCAGCACCGCACGACAAACTACAGCTCCTTGCGTTGCTTGTCGCTGCGGGCATGATTGAGGATGGCATCCTGGAGGGCCTGCTCGGAGGCAAATCACAACTCGACATCAAGGTTTCCAGGGTCATCAGCAAAACGAATATGAGTAACCCATGATGGCAATCAGCAAAACAGCAAGGGATGAGTTCATCAATCCGGTACAACACTAAGTAGTCAATATGAGTTGGTAAAGACAATTCATCAAACAACATGCGAGCATCCCTCGAGCAGTAGCAGCGGGCATGGAAAATGAATCAGGCAGGAGTAGAGGAGGGGCCAAACCTTGATGCCGAGTTGCTTGAACTCTCCGGTACGCCACGCCTCCTCTGCCCGGCGAGAACTGCGCGACGCCTCTGCCGCTGAGAATGTCGTTCCGCCTCTGCCGCCGACCACGCCGCGACTCCTTTGCCGCCGAGAACTGCGCGCAACCCAACTCTCCCTTCCTTTCTCGAGCTCGCCGTCCCCGTGGGACGAGGAGGAGGGGCCGGAGCCGAAGACGAGGAGAAGCGCGGCCAGCGGCGGGGCACGCCTGCGCGCACGGCGGCGGCGCTGGCCCGGAGAAGGAGGCGCAGCGCGGGCCCATGGCGACGAACGCGAGGATCTCCTCGTCGGGCGGAGCAGAGGCGGCGGAGAAGGAGGAGCTCGCGCCGGCGGAGGACGCCCGCGCGCGCGTCCCGCCGCTGCGGAGGACGCCCGTGCCCGCGGCGGCGGAGGGCCTCCTCGCGGCCGCGCACGAGCCCTCTTCCCCGGCGCTCCTCCAGGAGCCTTGCGGCTGCTCGAGGAGGTGGGCGGCCCTCTCCCTGCATCCCCGCGGGTCCAATGCGGACGCATCCCGCCGCCGCCAGTAGCTCGCACGGGAGCTCGCATGCCGCCGCCGGGAGCTTGCGTAGGCGTCGGCGGTGGAGCACGCATGCGGGATTCGGTTGTGGAGCGGGCCCGATGTGGATGCGTCCCGCCACCCCAAGGAGCTCGCATGCCGCCGCCGGGAGCTCGCGTGGGCGTCGGTGGTGCACGCTCGCATGCGGGATTCAGTGGTGGAGCATGCGGTGGGGAAGGGACGGCGGAGGCCGCGGTCTTCGATTTGGCGGCGAAGGCGACGGCCTGCTCCGCGCCCAGGCACGCAAGCAAGTACGCGGCGGCGAACTTCATCTCGGACGGGCGGCGCGAGGTGGGCGGCGGGCGCGGGTCCTCCGCTTCCTCCGGCCGGCCATGGCCATGGCGGTCCTCCTCGAGCTCACGGCCATGGAGGATGGAGACGGAGGAGTGGGTCCGCGCGGCCCCGGCCCCTCCCTCCCCGACGGCGCGGCGTCCCCGGCGGAGGCACTCCCGGCGGCGGCCCCAGCCGAGGTCGTGGGCGACGGTTCTGCGGTCAAGCGCGGGATGGGGATTGCCGGGTGGCCTCGGGAGCGCGTGTGGAACTTTTACCGGGCGAGCGAAGGCGCGGGCGAGCGTGCGATAGGGCGAGTGGACGATTTACTGCGGTTCTTTTTAGTTGTAGGATGTATCATGTCCTTCATTGCGGCCTGGCGGCCTTGGTGGATGAGCCCTTCCTTGTATGCCGGCCTTGTGCGGTACGAGTTCGCGTCGGATTGCCATGACTCCACGTTCTTCTAGCTTTGCCTCGAGGAGATGCCCCAGACGCAGCCGTGGTGCTCGGGGTTTCCCAGCGCCGCCATCAGCACGTCATAGTCCCTGCGAGGTGGGAACGCCCCGATTTCCTTGGCGTCAGTGATCGTGAGCACAGGCTTCTCTGCCTCCTCGGTCTGCGGCTTGTTGTACTTGGTCCTGCCCTCCTTTAGCTTCTTCGGCTGACGAGCATAGAAGTAGTCACGTGACCTCTTGTCGACGCCTTGTAACGGATTCTCCTGCTCGGAGGCCGCTGCCTCTGCTTCTTCCTCACGCCACTTCTTCCTCTTAGCGGCGTACCCTGTCATACCTAGGTAGTGGTGGAGCCTCTTTGCTAGCTCAAAGAACTTGTCACTCTTGGCCTTTGCTTCTTCAGTGGTCACCTTTTCCACAAACTCTTCCCATACGTGACGCTTGATGAAGCTGTAGTCTTCGTACGGTGTCTTCCCTATCTTCACGTATTCATTGTTGAGTTTGGACCTCAAGTTGCGAAGCGCTTTTCCAGCAATGAACAGCGCATGCCTCTTGCATAGTTCTGCATCGTATTGGTCCAGTGGATACTCGAACTTCCTCAGCACGTCTCCCCAAACCGCACCCTTGAGGTCTTTCAAGACTTTCCTCCAATTCATATAAGTGATAATCACGTGCTCGTTGACTATATAGGAGCATTGGTTGCTGAAGGTGCCAATGACAGTTTCTAGCTCCAAGGGCTCTCCATGCGGCCCTATCTTGTGTATGACATGCACCTTCTTAGACACCTGGTGCCTCCCGTGTTGGCCCCTCTTCAAGTCTGACTTCTTGCCACTCTTGCCACTGGCCGTTGCGGTTGAAGAGCTCAGGGTGGGACTGGATGCATGCCCCTCCTCTTCTCCCTCTTCGGGGAACTCCAAACATAGAGGCACCATCGGTATCTGTCGAGGAAAAGAACTCACATTAGTTTTATACTTACGCGAGGCCCTCGATGTTATGTTAGTTATATACTGAGTTTCGGTATCATCATCTGGATGTGCTCATGCATCCATGCGAGAACTTCGTGTTTCCGCTGTCGGATCGAAGTCATGATCATCTTCTTCAGTCGTACGACGTTTCTTCTCTCCAGCCTCGATGTTAGCTCCTCGTCCTCGTACGACGTGCTCTGGTCTGATGATGAACCTTCATCATCACTCCGAACAGGAGTAGGCTCGCGCCATTTCTCGGTAGGCTGGATCGCCATTGGAAGCTATGAAGAAGCGAGAGTAGGTATACAAATATATAAAGACAATGCGACTCCAATTCATCTCAAAACATAAATAAAGGAATAATTAATTATATTTATTTGAAAACAAGATTACATCCTTTTTTTTTCATTTACATTGGGAGTAGGTATACAAAATTTTAAGAAATGTACAAAATTGTATAAGAAAAGTACAAAAATGTATAAGAAAAGTACAAAATTGTAGAATCAAAAAAATCATTTACATATTTGGCTCAGATTTGCCTCATTGTCATCACATCGCTTCTAAACTGGTTGCTTGTATATGGTATACAAGCCATCCTAGTTTAGAAGCTTACAAGTAGGGGGCATTTGATTATTATAGCCGCTGCCTCAGCATAAAAGGGTTCACATCATTGCATATGCCACTGCCTCAGCATATTTTTAAAGTTCATCATTGCATATGCCACAGAGAAGCTCAAACATTATCAAAGCAAGAATAATACTAGAATAGTAGTAGATAGAAAACTTAAACGAGCCGGGCAAAAACAGTTAACTGAGGCCGTATTAGAGTAGCAGCCAAGTATAGTACTAGAGTAGTAGTAGATAGAATAGTAGATAGAGTAGTAGAGTGGTGGTAGTAGTAGTAGTAAAGTTCAAATTTGATCAACACAGCAGCCAGCAGGTAGCAATTAGAGGTAGTAGTTAAGTAGTATAGTAGTAGGAGTTTAGTATACAAGTAGTAGAGAGTAGCAGATAGTAGTAGTAGAGAGTACTAGGGAGTACTAGTTGAGAGTAGTAGTAGGGAGTAGTAGTAGGAGCAGCCAGCAAGTAGTAGGACTGCAGGAGAGTAGTATTAGAGTAGTAAAAGCAGCAGTAGTAGTAGTAGTTTTAGAGTAGTGGATGAGTAGTAGTAGACTAGGAGTAGTGGTAACAGCCAGCCATCTAGTAAGAGTAGTAGTAGTAAGAGTAAGTAGTAGTTAAGTAAGAGTAGTAGGGAGTAGTACATAGAGTAGTAGTAAGAGTGAGAGTAGTAAGAGTAGAGTACTAGGAGGAGGAGGAACCAGCAACCAGTAGCCAGCAAAGTGAGTGCACAAATTTAGTCATGGCAAGTGCTCAAAAATCAAAAAACAATGACAACCACTGCTAGTAGTAAGAGCAGCAGCCAGCAGCCAAAGAAAAGAGGATTAAGAGAGTTTTGTAGTAGGATTGGTAGTAGAGAGTAGTAGGAGTAGTATACTAGAAGTAAGTAGGTGCAGGGTAGGTATAGTATAGTAGCAGTAGTGTAGGATAGTATAGTAATATAGCAACCAGCAGCCAGCAGCTGCACACATTCAGAGTAGGATAGTAGTAGGATAGAAGTAGTAGAAGAGTGTGTGTGTGTGTGTGTCTATATATATATATATATATATATATAGCAGTCCAACAGAGCAGCAGAGCAGAGAATCACAGTCCATAAAGAGAGAGTAGCAGTAGTATGTGCTCAATTCAAAAACAGTAGAGAATCAATGTGCAGAGAGTAGTAAGAGTAGTAATAGTTGTGTAGGATAGTAAAGTAGTAAGAGTAGGATAGTACAGTAGTATAGCAACCAGCAGCCAGCAGCTGCACAAATTCACTATCAGAGTTACTTGTCTCCATCTAGATAATAGCACGCCAGTAAGGTTTGTCAACATAAAAAACAAGTGTAGATGTCCTGTTTCTAGAATGGATTAGAGATGTCCTGCAGAACTCCCAATCCTCTCATGATGGTGATATGAAGCAGAGGGGAGTTGATGGCTGAACCAAGTAATTGGTTTTGCAGGCACTATTCCCAACAGTAAAGAATCAGGGGGGAAATAGGAGAAAGGGGTAGTGTTATTATCTAGCCCCAATGTAGTGTTTATGATTACAAAAAAAACTGGGTTCAGAGCAAAATAGTAGGCTAGTAGTTAGTAGTAAGGAGTAAGGATGAAAACGGTCGGAAACGGTCAAAAACGGTATTACGATATAGAAAACGAAGACAGTTTGTTCGGAATATTTCTACATTTTAGCAATTAAAGAGTACTAAAAATGGTTGAAAATGGTTGTGAAACTAACTGAAACTGACAAATTTTTATGTCGAAAATAGTACGATAATATAGAAAAACGAAAGCGGTCGGTACGGAATATTTCTGTTCCGTTTTCATCCTTAATAAGGAGTAGTAGTAAGAGTAACAGCCAGCATAGAAGCTGTTGGGTTCAGCAGCCTCGTACATAGAAGCTGCATAGAAGTAGTAGAAGTACAATGCAAAAATCATGGGCATCACAGAATGCAAAAAAAAAAAAAAAAAAAAAAAAAAAAAAAAAAAAAAAAAAAAAAAAAAAAAAAAAAAAAACCCTTAGTAGTAGAGCAGCAGCCAGCAGCCTAGTACAGAGTAGAGTAGAGTAGAGTAGTAGGAATAGAGGATTAGTAGTAAGTAGGAGTAGAGGACCAGCAGCAGTAGTATATAGGAGTAGTAGTAGATGAGTATCAAGCACAACAAGTGTCAAAAGGTGCACAGCAAGTGTCAAAATTTATGCAAGAGCAGTGGGCAAGCACAAAATGGCATACATAAGTAATAAGGCTAGACAAATTGCATATATTTGGTCAAATTCATCTCAAAATCATCTCAAATTTGTCCCAATTTATCCCAATTGAAAATTGGCATCACAGGGAGCAATGGAAATCGAAAATTGGCATCACAGAGTTCATAATTCGGCATTTGCTCAGCATCATCATAAAATTGTCATCACAGGCAGTGGCATACGCTCAGCATTGATAATTGGCATCACAGGCAGCAATGGAAATCGAAAATTGGCATCACAGAGTTCATAATTCGGTATTTGCTCAGCATCATCATAAAATTGGCATCACAGGCAGTGGCATATGCTTAGCATTGATAATTGGCATCACAGGCAGCAATGGAAATCCAAAAATTGGCATAATATGTGCTTAGTTAACCAAAAAGGGCAAGCAGTTCACCAGCGGGGGACGGAGCAGGAGTCAGCGCCCAAAGGACGGCGGCGCCCGCGGAGCCGGGGACGAAGATGGGGCTGGGGAAGAAGATGGAGACGACTGCGGACTGGAGGAGGGCGGTGCTCGCGGTGGACGGCACGAGGACAGGAGGATGGAGGTAGATGTGGCGGACGGCACGGTGGATGGAGGCGGCGGACCTCCTCGGCCCGGGCTTGCAAACGGACGACGACGATGTAGCCGGGGAAGAAGGCCATGAGGCCGTGGGTGGACGGCAGCGGAGCTCCTTGCCCACGGCGGCTAGGGTTCCAACGCGCAGGTCCAGGCGGCGGCGTTAGGGCTCACTGGGTCTCCCAGCGGAGCTCCAAGGCACGGAGGACGAGAGGACACTGGCGTGCGGCGGCAGAGGAGGGCTCGTAATGGGTGCGGCGGCGGGCTCGGGGGGAGAGCACACCAACGGCGGTGGCAGTTCCAAATTTTGGCAGCCCTTCGGGGTCAGATTGAACGTGCCGAAGGACTTTGAAAAATTAGGTCAAGAGGAGTGTGTACATATAGACATGGCTTCACCGAGGCGGTTACTTAATAGCGCCCGCCTTGGTTAATATTAACCGAGGTAGGCGGCTTAGAGCGCCCGCCGCGCCCGCCTCCATTAGTATTAACCAAGGCGGGCGCTGTTAAATAACCGCCTTGGTTAAGTTTTTTTCTTTTTTTTTTACAAAACTGAAATGCCTCGGTTTATATGGTTTGACAACGTTTTAAAATTGATATTTAATTTGTAATGCTTTTTAAAATTGATATTTATTTTGCAGTGACCGTTAACTTTAATAAAATTCGTAGTTGTGGTGTAAGGTAGAGTTGTGATAGTAGTAGTAGTAAAGGAGTAGGAGTACTAGAGAGTTGTAGTAGAGGAGTAGTAGAGGAGTAGGAGTACTAGAGAGTACTAGTGATGCATACATAAATATGTGTCATATTTGGTTCCATTATTACAAACTTTCAGTAGTGGTAGTAGTATATGATAGTAGTGGTAGTATAAATGTAGAGGCATATATTTTGTTTCATTGCATAAATGTAAAGGCATTACATAAGTCACTATATTTAGTAATTACATAAATGTGTGGCATGACAACTCATTTTAGTGCCGGCGCTGCCACGGTCCTCTTCTCACCGTCGGGGCGGCACCAGTGCTTCATCTTGGTCTTGTTGACGCAGGCCTCTATGGCCTTGATCTTTCTTGGATGATCGGTAAAGAGCGAGAACTCCTTATAGTGGTTGTGTTCTTTGGGACTCTGGACTCCACCAGCTCCCACATTCCTTTGCTTTCCTAACACAACCACATGCCTCTTGGGGTCTTTGGGCTTCACGTAGTAGACTACCTACGTGATGCGGTTTGCTAGTACCCACTGATCATCTTTGTAGCCAACACTTCCGAGCTCCACCGTGGTTAGCCCATACTCGTCCACGACAACCGCCTTCGGCTTGACCCACTGGCAACGGAAGATGGGTATCTGTAGTTCACCACCGTAGTCAAGTTCCCATATCTCTTCAATCTACCCATAATATGTCCTAGTCTCCCCATCACCTCATCGATGCCCTCATATCGAACACCGTTGTTCTGTGCCGCGCTCTTCTTGTCCTTCTCTTTCGTGTGGAACATATATCCATTGATGTCATACCCTTGCCACAAGGTGATTTGGGTGGACAGGCCGGACGTAAGCCTCGCTTCATCAGATTCTCCATAAAGAGGTATGCCCTACTCTTTGATCCACGTCGTGAATTTGATCTTGTGCTGTCTTTGTACCCATGCCTCCGCGTGTCCATCACTAGCACAGCGGATCTCCTCCAGGTGCTGCACAACCCACTTGTCCACGACCCATAACTGATTAAGGGTGCTGTGATGAGCTTCTTGCACCATTTCTCTATCTACATCGGTGCGTACTTCCTCCCAATGCACCCCATCCCCAAGGTTCTACCTTCGTGTAGAGCGATGGGCAAGCCAATCACTCTTCCATCTCGGATGTATTTGGTGCACCAGTTAATGGCCTCCTCGGTTGTGTATGCCTCGATCATAGAGCCCTCTGAGTGACCACGGTTAAGCACGTATCTGTTGAGGGTCAACATGAACTGCTCGTACATCACATCTAGTGCAGGTACGCGGGGCCTAGTTCCTATATCTGGTCAACCATGTGCATTATCAGGTGTGGAATAATATCAAAGAAAGAAGGTGGGAAGCTCATCTCGAGCTGGCAAAGAGTCTCTGCAATGAACTATTTCCTGAGTCGAGCGGCTCGGCTCGTTCTGATGCCTTGGTTGACAAGATCTTGACATGACTTCAAACCATCCTTCATCTTAGTCTTGATTTCTAGCAGGACCCCAATCGTGCTCTCAAAGACATTCTTCTCTCGGTGCATGCAGTCAATGTCATGGGGTGTATCTAGCTCCTTCTAGTATGACCTGTACTTGAAGAAACATGATTGCTTCTTGAAAGGAACGGGGGCCACCTCTGCTTCTTCCTCCATCATATCCTGCTATCTCTTCTTCCTTAGCTTTGGCCCATCTTCCTCCTCTTTCTTCTTCTTTCTGAACTCGACATTTATGCCCTTCACCATGTCAAACACCTTTGGCCCGTACCTCATCCTTTCTGGCTCATCAATTTGAGGCTCGTCCTGGTTGTCAAAGTACTGATTCATCGTAGGATGCCAGTACCTGTGCTTTTTGATGAGGAATTGCCTGTGCCTCATGTACACCATCTTCTTGGATGCACTAAGGTAAGTGTAGCAGGTATCATCAATGCAAACTACGCAACCGGTCTTCCCTTTGATCTGCCCCAACAGTGAAAAAAAGACCAGGGTAATCGGTGATGGTGACAAATATGATGGCTCTTAAAGTGAACTCCTTCTTTAGGAATGCATCCATCATTTGGACCCCTTCTTCGCATAGTATCTTCATGTCCTTCATCAACGGCTCCAGGAACACATCTATATCATTGTCGGGCAGCCTCGGTCCAGAAATAAGCATGGTCAGTAGAAGATACCTGTGCTTCTGACATAGATGGGAAGGTAGGTTGTAGATGGTGAGGATGATCGGCCAGGTGCTGTGCGAGCTACTGAGGTCACCGAAGGGATTCATCCCATCGGTACTCAGTGCAAACCTGACGTTCCTGGCCTCATCGCCAAAGTACAAGAACTTGGCGTCAAAACGCTTCCACTGCTAGCCATCGAAGGGGTGTCAAAGCTTGCCATCTTCCTTCGTGCGTTCAGCTGATGCATGCCAAGACATGAGCTTGGCATTCTCTGGGTTCCCAAATAGTGCATGCAGGCGATTGATCATGGGCAGGTACCACATGGACAGGGCAGGAATCTTCCTCTGAGTATAACCCTCTTCTTCCTCATCCTTAGGAGGTGGGATCTACTTCTTGGCCGTCTTCTTCTTCTTCTTCGGCCCTCTCGAGGGTCCATTGTCATTCACGTCTGCGCGACAACCAGCATTCCTCTTGTACCGACTTGCACCGCAGTGTGGACAGCTCTGCAAGTTCTCATACTTGCCTCGATATAGAATACAGTGGTTAGGGCAGGTGTGGAACTTTTTAAGCTTCATCGCCACTAGCCGGATCAGCTTCTTCACCCATCAGGTATTGGCGGGCATGTGTCAGTGAGGATATGTGTCGGTGTTATGAAACCACCAACTAGTAAACTTTCTATATGCGTGTCGGGATCGGATGGTGGGACAAAGAGACACAAGGGTTTAGATTGGATCAGGCTAAACAATCCCTATGTCCAGTGTGCAGTGGTACTCAGGTTCCTTATCTCTTGCTTGCCAGGGGGTATACAAGCTTGGTCGAGAGAGGGAATGGGCTCCCAAGTCTCTGTGAGTGAGTGTATGTGGTCGAATGCGTTGTTGTTCGGTATCTTTTGATGGAGCCATGCCTCCCCTTTTATAGTCCAAGAGGAGGCTGTTTACATGGTCAAAGAAAGGAAGGGAGAAGGGATGTAGTATGCTTGGAGAAAATATCCTCATAATTCCAGAAGATGGCATGGGCCCGTATTCGTCTCCGGTTCTTTCCCTTCTGTCATGTGCCCCGTACCGGTCTTGGTAGGGGGCCGGGTCGCTCCGTATTCTTTCTTCTCTTCTGTCGCGTGATTCGCGCCTGCCTTGGTAGGGGATGGGTTGCTCCGTACTTGCTGTGGTCTTGATTGGTTTGGTCGTCTACACATGAAGGTCCCGTTGCGTCCTATCACAGTAGCTCCTGCCAATTAGTGTTGACATCCGACGTCTCCTTCGGCCACTCTGCTGGGTTATGGCCCTCCGGATCACCTACACCTGAAGGTCCCGTTGCATCCAAGAATGGCATCCTCTGCCGATCGGTGCTAAGGCTACCTGCACTCATCGAACTCTATTTTCTTCCTCTATAAGGAATATTCCATCCTGGTCATCAAGATTCTCTCCTCTATACCAATTTCTCCCGCACTCATCCACCCTCTATATCTTACTCAAAAGCAAGAAGAGGGACCCACGTATTATTTTTTTTTCTTTTTTCCACCGACACCCTCCCTCCCCTCTCTCTCTCTCTCCTCTATCCTTTCCTTCTCCCCAATCTCTCTCCCCATGGCGCCTCCGCTCCCCATGGCTGCGCAGGGAGTGGAGCTCGCGGCCAGGCGGCACCCACACTCGCGGCCGGCCATGGAGGTGGAGGCCGTCTCCCTCGGCGAGTGCGCCGGCCATGGAGGTGGAGGCCGCCTCCCCCGGCTACCTCCACAGGCGGACGTGAGCGGATGCGAGTGCGGCCCCCGGCCATGGCGATGCGAAGTCGGCGCCCTGGCCATGTCGCACGGAGCCATGGTGGCGTCCTCCTCGTGGGCGGCGCGGCGGCGTCCTCCTCGCGGGCACTGCGGCGGCGGACCTCGCACGGCGGTGGCCCTTCCTCTGCTCTGGCGGCCCTTCCTCGCCTGCTCTGCCATGCGCGAAGACGACGACCATGGCGTCCGAGCGTGGCGGCGCTGGCCCTTCCCCAAGTGCTGGTCCGCCCGCTTCCCCCTTCTCTCTCCTCGACGAGCCACCCGCTTCCCCCTTTCTCTCTCCGCGCGGGGCTCGCACCGTCCTTTGCAGTCTCCTCCGTACTCCCGTAAAGATGCAGTTTGTGCGTCGGAACGCAAGCGTTGCATAGGCTTTGTAGTCTCCCGCTGCAGCGGTTGAGGAACTGCAAACGCGGTTGAGGAACTTTTACCGTCTCCCAGTGCAGCTCGTCTAAGATCCGACGTCTCCCTTGGCTATTCCGTGAGGGCATAGTTGTCATGATCACTTATGCCTAGGGTCTCTGCCGCGCCCTGTCACTGTAGCAGTGTCCACTGCAACTTTTGTTAGCTGGCAGGGAATCCACCGTCCTCTTTAGCAATGTTACCCCAGGGCTCAGCATTTCGTACGTTTGAGGTGTGCCCTACGGGCGGCCATACCCCTTCTCCTGATGCGTAGTTCTAGGCATAGGGGCGTGCCTCTGCATTTAATGGGTCGTACGGCATCTGGGTGCGCACATCGGTAGTAGTGGTGTGGTGGCCTCTTACGTCGGTCGAATTGGAGTCATGCTAGGTGAGTCGAAGCCACGTCGGGCACTTGCCCCATGTCGGGCGAGGCGGAGTTTCCCCGGGTATCCATCCCACGTCGGGCGAGGTGGTGCCTTTGCCTCTGATGTGTTCGACAAGAGTCGTCTCGATCTATGGGCTGGGCCAGAATGTTCCCCGGCTCAGGCCTTCATTTCTTGAGGCCTATGGCACTGCTCTAGGCCTGCTCGGAGTGAGGACGGCCATCGCTTTGAGTGATTCTTTGGGCCGTTCTCCGGCATAATTGGGTACCCCTAATTTTGGTACCCGACAGTATCCCCTGAGCCTGTGGAGGAGTGCTGGACTCTTGCATTGGCTTTGAAAACATTGGTGCTGGGTTGATACCCACTTGCCTCTTTTGAGTCATTCTCGTGGGCGCTCGCCTTGACACGGCGTGCATGGCGTTATGGCCCTTCGAATGCGGCGTCGTGATTTGACGTGGGGCAGTTTGCACAGTGCGGCGTCACTTCGACTTGTGCGTGAGCCATCGTGGGGGATGGTTACACCACAACCTAATCGTGGTGGCCCCCCTGCGGAGTGGTCAATGAGACCACCAACGACGCCTTGTATCCACACCGGTTGAACTCCCCTGAGTTTCTGTTTAATACGCTTAGTAGTACCGCTATCACCACTTCGCCGCTGCTCTTGTTTTCGCCTGAGGAGAAAAAACCCTATTTTCGCTCCTCTCCCTTCGCCGTGATGGACCGTGGAAAGCGCCCTGTTGGGGAGGGTTCGAGCGAGGAGCGCTCTCTTTGCCACCGCCTACTCGCAGTGGGGCGGTGAGTGAGTTCTTTCGTTCCTATTGCTGGTTTGCTACATTCACCATTCTTGGTGTCTTTCATAGGGTGATCTCTTCTACTGGCTGGAGGCCAGCCCCTCACGCATCTACGGCCCTGCGCCAGGATCATCGATGGCCTCGATCATGGCTTCCGTTCCGGCACTGGTCGCAGGGTCGATGCAGGCGCTCTTTGCTGCGCCACCCGGTGATCGAACTTGTGTCAGGTCCGAGACCCGGACGCGCTCTGGGAGATCATCGACATGACCCGGGAGGCGCACATGGAGTCAGAGATCATGGTTGGTGCGCTAGCTGCTTCCGACGGCTAGGTTGTCGGTGAGTTTTGGACATTCCATTCATTTTGGGTCTTGTTCAGAAGGCATCTAACTCTCGGCGCTTTGGTTTCTCTTTCAGAGCTGGACACGGAGCAGCTCGCTCTCTGTCCCGCTGCCGAGAGGGCCTCCGACTTCGTGCGTGCGTGCGGCACCACCCTCATGGAGGTCCTCTAGGAGGTTCCCACTCGTGCCCATGATGTGGTGGAACACGGGGTCTTCCACGGCACGTCGGTGGCGCTCGCCATTGCTCAAATCCGCTCTGGAGAGGATCTCTGCCATCTGGTGGGCTTTTCGGAGGGTCAAGATACGACGCATCACGAGGCCCTCATCGACAGCTTCGAGGAGGCCGCTAAGGCCGTCGTGGCCGAGGTGCCTACAGATGAAGTTATCCGTGAGGCCCACTAGTCTATAACTAGGTTCAGACTCATGAATAAGAAACCTGTGATCGTCTATTTTATTTCCCTGGTTGTGATTCTAAGTGTTTGATTGTGGAGCCCATTGTGCATAGTCATGATTATAGGGAATCCCTTCGCGAGATGTAGTGCGAGTCGATCACCTAGGGTCCTCACACGGGGCGTGGTCCACATCGGAGGCGTCGATTCATCTTTTTATAAACGTTTCCCTTGCGCATCTCCGATGGATCGGGATGTAGGGGTGAGCTGAACCTCGTTTTTCCTCGTCGGACGAAACACGGCACTCAGTGAGCTTGTAACAGGTAGGTTGAGTGGAACCTCGGCTCCTCGTCTGTGAAGGATTTCCGACGTAGACCCGCTGGGAGTCGGTTCCAAGTTCTCATCAGTCGATGCGCATAGTTCCCAGAGCCGTTCATTGGGATCCGAGGGCATGCCTTCCCCAGGGGGATCAACCACGTATACTATTATCTGGGTGAGACTCAACCGTGAATCGGGATGCCTCCAAACGTGGCGACATCGAGGTGCTGACCGCTGGGGTCCATCCTTCAGCACCCCTAACTCTTATTTTTGACACGGAGCGGCTGTCGAGCCCTTCAAATTGGGCTAGCCTATGTACTCCGGGCCGTAGTAGGCCGTTCCAAGCGGTTTTTGGCCTGGTGCCTGATCTTACCTAGGCCGTGTTGTGTGGGAGGCCTGTCCCATGGCACCCTTCTTGAAGGAAACTGTCGATCGGCCGGTGCTGTCCTAAGACAATGCGGAATGGCTGCTGGGGCCCATGGCCTGTGCGGTTGTAGGGTTATTTAATTTAATGCGAGCGGAACCATCCTTGTTGCCACACCCCCTTCGACTTCCCTCCCATTTTTTGGCCATCGAGTTCATCGTCACCGCTGCCGCCACCGCACCTACGCACTTTCTAGGGTTTAGGTTCAGATCCAATCCACAAGAAGTTTCTCACCTGCCTGCGGAGATGGTGGCCTGGACATGATCTATCATCACCGAGGACCAGATGCTAGACTTGGTGAGGGAGGGGAGCCTCCCTGCCCTCATCAATACATTGGGGTGGGTCATCCCTGACGATGATGACGTTCCGAATCCCAACAATGGCTACATGGTTTCCTTCACCTGGTTCCACACCCGAGGGTTGGGGGCACCTGCCCACTGGTTCCTCCGGGGACTGCTTGACTGCTATCGATTGGAACTTCATCACCTCAACCCCAATGGCGTCCAGTGCATCGTAGCGTTTGTCGCGCTGTGTGAGGGGTACCTCGGCATCGAGCCCCACTTTGACCTGTGGAGGCGCCTCTTCGCCATCGACTACTTGAAGGACCACCCTATGGGTTGCGTGCGTGTAACACCCTAAAAATTTGCATGATTTTAAAATAGCTAAAATAGTTTAATTATGCATTTTATGAGCATTAAATATAGGCCAAATAATAATTTTTACAAAATTAAAACCAACCTTAGGTCAAGAAGCATGTGTGAGCATTCATGCCGGTGCATTATTTTGTTGTGTGTTGATTGGTTTTTGGTTTGAATCAAAATAGATTTGAAAAGCTTTTCAAAACTCCATTTGAAAAGGTTTAAATAAAAGGAAACCTTTTCTTTTCCCTCCTTTCTCACTTACTGCAACCTGGCCCGATGGCCTTTTCTTTTGGCCCAGCCGCTTGGCGCTGGCCTGTTTTCTTTCGTCCCGAGCTGGCCCAAACCGGCCTGGCGCTGTCCATCTTCCTCTCCGGCCCAGTGGCTTTTCTTCTTTCTCACCTGGGCCGCTGGCTACTCCTCCCTCCGCCTTGGGCCGCAAGGCCGAACCCAGCAAGCCAAAGCAGGCCGCGGGTTTCCCTCTTTTCCCTGGCCCGCCCGGACTCCATCATGGGCCGCGAAGGAAGGGACACGGCCCAGTCCGCTAAGCCGCAGCGCAGCGCCTTCTCTTCTCTCTTCAACCGGCTGACACCCGAGGCCCACGCGTCAGCGTGCTCCTCCCTCCTCGGCTCGTGTCCGAACGGGACACGACGGCCGTGTCCGGTCCCGGCCCGACGCCGCGTCCTCGCGCCTTGGCATGCCGCCCACTCCTCCCGACCATAAATAGCGGGCTCCCGCACCTCACCGCCTCCACCAACCCTAGCGCCAAGCACCGCCGCCACCAGCGCCCGCAACAACCGCCGCCGTAACCCTAAATTCCGTCGCCGCCAAGCTCGAGCTACGCATCCGCTGAACCGCCACATCTTCAAGCTCATAAGCAAGTCTACGGCCTTCGTATAGACGCTACGAACTCGCCAAGCCCTTCTTTTTCTGTTTTCGTGCACTGGTTTGCTCACGGCGTCTCGCTGAACTTTGCAGAGCACCGCCGTCCGCCGGATTGCGCCGCCCGTCGTCCTCAAGTCGTGCCGGCTCCCATCTTCTTCGCTGGTGAGATCCCCTAGCTCTCCTCTTTCGATTGAGCTAGGTCCCGAGGCAAACCGTGGCCTCTAGGGCTGGTTTCCAGATTCGCCGGTGATATCGGCTCGCCGCCGGCAATGGCTACCGCCGTCCCGGTCGTCTTCTCCGGCGGGATCATCCCCTTCCCCGCGCTCGGTCTAATCCAGACCGTCCGGATCAGATCCAACGGCCGGAATCGGCCGTACCTCTTCGACTGGCATTTTTACAGAAAACCCCCTGCCTTTGTTTTAATTCAATTAAGAGTCCTTAGCGTATTCCCCAGAGTACGTTTTCTTCTCGGGAAAACGTATTTTCATGTTTTCGAGATCTAAAATACGTTTTCAACTATTTACAGTTTTGTCACTGATTTTCAATTGCTTATAACTTCGTCGTTTTAGCTCCAAATTGGGTCGTTCAAGATGCGTTAGAATCGTCTTCTCGAGATCTATCTGTTAGTACCACTTTTAGATTTATTTGCAACTTTTGAATTTCGAGTTTGAATTAAATTCAATTATTTTATAATAGGAAACTTGTAAAATCCATAACTTCTTCGTTATAGCTCCGATTTTGGTGATCTTTATGTCCATGTGATCGTAGAGACGCGTAGAATTGTTTTATGAGGTTTATTCCTCTATTTTATTCTGTTTGGTGTACTATTCTAATAGAAACCTTTTGTTTGCTTTGTGTATGTATGCTCGGATGATTGTATGTTGCTGCTTGATGGTTACAATTGAGTTCAGACGGTGAGGGTTTCATTGAAGCACCGGATTTCTTTGGTGATCAGCAGGAACTACAGGAGCCTTTGGATCAAGGCAAGTATAGCATGGAGCATCCTTGTTACCTACTCATCTTAATTCACTAGTCATGTTGCATGTGTCTAAATTGATCACCCTAAGGACTTTCCTAGCAATTGTTACCTTGTCCCTTGTTACCTATGGGTTGTTTTGCATAAGGGTAGTTTTGCTAGTGCTTCTACTAAGAAATATGATTAATGACTATGCAACAATGATTTAAAAGATACTTTTTAGCAACATAGCTTAAGGGTGTCGAGCTCATGCGGTTTCATGATGCTATCGACCCTTCCTTAAGGACTTATCCTTTGGCAAAAGCTGGGACTTAACGTGCCACTGTGAGGGCTATATGGCTCTGGCTCTAGTTGTTCATAGGACCTTTTCTAGCGAGTTAGAGGATCTATGAGTTGGGTATAGGGCGGCTCCTCCATTATGTGAACTGTCGGGTAGGTTGAGTACCATTCTGGGAGGAGGGTTTCCCTACATCCGATGACCCTGCGGCCCTATCTTGTTAGACGAACCTATGGGTGGCTTTATAGTGAAACCCTGCTTACTCACCTTGGAAGTGTGTTTGGGGAGTCATGACCCCTAGCAAATGGGAATCACGACTCACAGGTGCCGGCGCCAAATCGAGTTTGTGCCGGTGCAGCTCCGGACGTCGAACAGGGGGTGGCACTCGTCATGGTTCTATTTGAAGGATGGCGAGTCTGCTCCCCTTCCGGGTTATACCGAAACGATACTTGTTGGTAATTTTTAATGTATGCAAGAGAATTCCACAAGCGTACGGAAATACCGTTGTAGCTTTCACCCAGAAGTATCCAGGGTATCATATTTTCCATAGGGAATGGAGGTATTTCTCCTAGCTAGTACGCCCAAGGAACAACACAAGGGTAGAGACAGAAAGGTGGTAGAGATGGATTCCTATAGCTTTAGGGTCTTAAGGATAGCATCACAATACTTCTACTTGCTTACTTCAGGCACCGGATAACACTTGGTCTGCCAAGCATTGCCGGCCTACAGCTCCACCCCGAACCCAGATGTGGGGGAATGCTAAGGACGACAGGGCTGTCACCACCTGCCGCCATCCCATCAATCGTACAAGAGCGAGGCAAATGAAGGTAGCCACTAGCCTAGACACCATGTCTAAGCTATTAGCTACTACTCTAGCGTGATCAGGGTTATCCGTCTTTATCAGGGCCCTCTACTAGAGCATCCGCCACGGGGACGGATGACGATCCCATAAACAAGAGAAGGTCAAGGTCGACTATACAAAAGACACGTAAAAGGCTATAAGGAACACGAACACTTACTTAGCCAAGATCTCGTGAAGGAGCCAAGAAGATGTTCATCGAGGTACAAGGTTGGGGAGACGCCGACAAGCCCAGCGCTTCCCCGCTCTTACTCTCACATCTCACTCTCTAACTCTAGCTAGCTACTAGGGCATAGCCCCTTGGAGTGGTGCTCTCTCTAGTGAGGTGTGCTCTTCTCCCTTGAAATGTTGATGGAATCAAAGGGGGAGGACCCCTCTATTTATAGGTGTGAGAGGGGGCATCATCCTTGGAATATTCCTTTGATTTCCCTCTTAATGCACCAAACCGACCTCAATACGTCGGTTCTAGGTACAATGAACCTGGACTCCCACCTGAACCAACCTCCTTGCGCTTCAATGCACCGACTGTCCAAAGTTGGGCACGGTCGGAGCCCCGTTAAGGTCGGCTGGCCTTGGAGGTTGGCCGACCCTAGGCTGGGTCAGCTGGGCCTCATTTTTTGCAGGCTCGTGGGTTTTCTCGTTAGCTTTGCGTGGCCTATTGGAATGCCCAAAACGGAGTCCGGATGAGTGAGTTGTGCCCATTTTACCCGGACCCTCTCGTGCAGCCCGAGATGGATTTGAACTCAAATGGCCCACGTAGTTGTTGTAGGTCTTTTGGCCTTTTCTCTCTACTCGACTGGACCTTGAATCATCTGGTAAGTGGGCTAAATCTTATTAGGTTTATTCTTTTTTTTGCTTTTGGTCCAAAATGGATTCTTGTTTATCTTGTTCTTTTCTCCACTTTGGATCTACTTTAGGTATGTTTTTATGTTTGTCTGTAAAACAAGTGAAACACCAAAACTCATGGAAATCATTAGCATAAAGCCCTATTCACTAAGTTTGGTGTGGATTTATATTTTTATTAGTGGTATAAAATATGAGTTAAGGACCGCCAACAATACTGATGAATCGCTTCCACAACTGGTGGTATGGGCTCGACGAGAATGAGTGCGCCTGGATTGGTGATGCTCTGGCGGCGATTGGGGGGCTGCGGGATGCGATTGGCGATTGGGTTATGATTTTGAAAATGTAAAACATAGCTTAGCTCATCAAATGATACTCTCAAGTCACTCATATATGTGTGATTCCTCACCAAGGCATTTTGAATATGCCTTCCTTTCTTAACCTATCTCTAATGCTTTTGAGTGGAGCTTTGGGTAGGTATATAAGTGGGCATACTTGCATCACATATATTGTCAAGTCAAAAACCTAACCACACAGAGATACAAGTCATACAATTTGATTGAGACATGTAAGTGTGTGGAATGGAAGATGGTTCCTAATTCTAAATATTTTTGGTGCTCCATGCATCATGACTCTCTTTATTGGTAGATGGATGATTTTTTGGAGAGTATGGACTATAAATAGATCTTTCTCTTTTTTCTTTCCCTCTTTTTTCTTTGAACGGGGATATTTTGAAGTTCCCGTTGATTTATTGATTTGGACATTTGTCCATTTTTTTTCTCATGCCCCTTGGCATGGATTGTTTTAGCATAGCCCATAACTCTCTTTTGGCTAATCTAAAACTATGGAGAGAGAGTTGTCATGATGGAATGCAAGGAGTACTTTTTTTGGTGGATGATGAATGCGCGTCTCTCGGGGTGAGAGTTGGCATTTTTATTTGGTGGAAGGGTGCGCAACTCTCAAGGTAAGAGTTGGCATTTTTAGTGGACAAAGGGGTGCATGTTGTGCGCAACTCTTAGTGTAATAGTCGGCGTTTTATTTGTGGGTGTGTGAATCTCAATCATGGGTGCATGACCATAACCTTTCATAGGTCACAAACAATTGACCCAACTCAATGATCAAACAAGTAGCATATGACAAAGGGTTTTGCAGAATTGAATCATGTCATATGGCCTTGGTAGGAAAATCTTTATCATTGAGGAGCATGCTATTGCATTTTGCTTTTGTAAAATAAATCCCAAGTTCTTCATAAAAAAAATACAAGGTTCAAATCATCCAGCTATATCACATACTCCAATTACTTAGATAACATGAGGTCCCTATGATAGTTGTTCACAAGTTATAGGAATATTAGCGAGGAATAAAGAGTATGTAAATTTTATCAATGGATAGCATGGAGATGGTGTGTCAAAAGTTTTTGTCTTTTTAATTTATTCAGTTTTAAACTTCAAAGTTTTGGGAGATGTGAGGGTAGAGTTGCACAAACTACCATTGATGATGAAGGAGCTAATGAAAGTAATTTGTCTTGTCCTTCGGCATGATGGAATGTCGATAGTTATGCAATGTGTTGGTGGGAGATCTCAGATGTGTGTTCGTCAATGCTTGAGAGATCTCCCCCACATTTATTCTTGTACCTATTTTTTTAACAAAGAAACAAAACCAAAAAGGAAAGAAAACAACCATGGACTCTACCGATTTGAACATCGGGGAGCCTAAGTTTTATTACGATTATTATTATTATGACTAAAAACTTGTTCACCAACCTTTATTAGAACTCAAGCAAGGTTAAGATAAGGTTTGCAGAGTAAAACAACCTTGGTTTATCTCCATCATAAATTACTTCTATTGTCTATGACAGCAACTCAAGGTTCATTAATCAAATTTTGACACCATGTCAAAATTGTGATTAAAGCAGTCAATTTTTTAACCTAAGCACCATGCTTAATTTAAAAAGACCTATGGATGTACTTGTATATGGCCATATACAAGCACACCCAAACCAGAGCATTAGACATAAACTAAGAAGCATGACTTGCATTTTTATGGAGACAAGAATGAGTAAACTATTTGGTGAACATTACCTTTGCTTTACCTGAGCGTACTTACCGGTAGCGTATGCTGGTGGAAGTTTCAGTCCTGCAACTGTGGTGCCATAGATTTTAGCTCAGGTGAACCACAAGGCCAGGCCACACACTCATGACTTAGTGTGTATGGGCCACGGGCCTTGATGGTAGTAGCAAAGGTTTGGAGGCGAGCCCTTCTTGCTTGTGGAAGCAATACTGGGTGGAGTCAGGTAGGCCATAGGTGTTCCTCTTTTGACAAAGGGGCTAGCCTGCTCCTTCTCTCTCCTCCCATTTTTTCTTTCGTTATCCTCCTTTTTTTCTTTCTTTTTTTTTTTTTCTTTTTTTAACTTTCCTTCTCTCTTTTTTATATATATCTTCATTTTTTTAAGCAAGGCGAGGCCGACATCAACTTTTATTGATCATATTTTTGGATGACCGCTTGGTGTGTATAAAACTTGGGCTTCTCACCATCCTCCCCCACACTTGAACTTTTGTGTAAAAGTCAAGTGTAGAGTCAGGGTCTCCTTCTGAGTGTATTCCATCACCCAAGAGCATCAAGGTTTGTAACTGATGTCGCTCCTCGTTTTCAAGTTTTGTATGACCCATTCTCTTCTCAAACTGAAATGGTTAGCAACAGGAATATCCAAGGGTGCATACTAATTTGAAAACATGTCCTTGCTTTTATTTGAAAGGAGAGTGTTTTAAGATAATCCACGGTATCTCCCGGCAGTGCTTAAGTTATGGTCCTGAGTTTGACCGTGGGAACTTCATCTTGCAGTTATCAATGGTGGTGTATTCCCCAACTTCACCACCAAACATTTGGCAATAAAGTTCAAGCTGCAAGGTTCACGCCACCGTGCTACTGTGGGATTTTCCATGTTTATGATAAACATAAGCATTCACAACCATTCTCTCAAAGAGGTTGACAACTAGAATTAAGAGATGGTTGCGATCCTCATAGAAGTGGGTGGTCCGAAGCAAAACCAATTCTAGAGAACTTAAAATTGAGCATGAAAATGAGAGGTTTCAAAAGATAAGGTAACATGCTCATTTTGGGGCTCTCGCTTGATCTCTAGAGTTGTTGCTTCAGGCATGTCCGTGGCATGGAAGTTTTCATTCTCAAAAGACATATCACGGAGGATGAACATTGAATCTCGACCATTATCAAGAACAATGTTTTGATGGCCAGAGGGACATGTCTCTTGTTCGAGCAAGGGTGAAAGTGGACATTCCATTTCATAAGGATGAAAGGATAGCTCAGGTGAAACGAACGGGGGTATAAACTTCACCTGCTTGAACAAGTAGCTTTGCTTTGCCTTTGGGTTTTATGGCAAGCGATAGGGCTGGCAGAAGCAAAATTTCCAAACTTCTCATCTAGGTTCCCTTGAGATGGTCCTTTTTGGATAAGATTTTCAAAAGTGTGGCCCATGAGAAGATCAAAATCGAGGATGACATAGATGTAAAAGTCTATGTAAACCTTAGTTTTGTTAATTTCAAATGGCACGGCCCTAGCAATCCTACAACACTCAAAGATGAGCCCTGACGAACTCTTGAAGAGTTGTTGGTCGGGACTAGCGGTATTTTGCCCAAGAGGGTTTCCGCTAAGAATTGTGACATGAAATTCATCCCGACTGTGAGGTTGTGGAGGGCTTCTATGGGAGTCCCATCTAATGAACAAAATATAGTCGTCGAAGGTGAGAGAATCTGAATTGCTTCAGAAGAACATTTCACTTCCAACAACCGCTCTTTTGAATGTTCTATATTAGAGGAGACTTCCTTAGAAATAAATGTTGTATTTTTGTGCCAAGAAATGCTCGAGGTTCTGCCATAATCCTCAAAATTGATAGCGAACTCGAAAGGACGAATCTAAGGATGGCAAAGGGTAAGGATTCGACTGATGAGGGCTCCTCAAAGCTTGACATGCCATTTTTTATGGAGGGGTTTAGGTTCTATGACGGGAGAAGTGTACTTCTCTAGGACATGATCAAGGACTTTCCTCTATTCCATCATGGTTTTATGTAAAAGCGATCCTCCAACGGTCATGTCAAGGCATAGGTCAACATCTATGTCTAGACCCGAAAGAGATGCAATTGCACGCTGTCAGGTAAAGATAAGTCTAGGCCAGCATGTATTAACATTGTAAACTTGGCCTAGGCTGCACCTACGGATTCCTTCTCGTCTTGCTCGAAATCGAGGATTGCCCTTGGTAGAGTGGCGATACGAGAAATGGGGACGAATGCAAGATGAAACTTGTTCTTGAGTTCATCCCATTCTCTATTCGCACATTCTACGGCGTTAGCATAACATTGCTTCGCCTCCCCTTTGAGGGAGAACAAAAACAACTTCCACATAAGAATTTCTTGTGTCATGCTAGGAATGCTCAGGCATGAACACTTTTCCTCGAAATCTTGTAGATGGCCAAATGGGTCTTCTTGATCAAGCCCTGAGAAGGGTTGTGCCCGAACTATGGCTTTGAATCTAGGGTGGAGTTCATAGCCACAGGAAACATTTGGTTTTGAAAAAGATTTTGGCTCAAAGAACTCCCCGTGAAGCAAAAAAGATTTGAATTTGATATTGGCTTCATTGTGGAAAGGTAAAAGAAATATTTTGTTTAAAAAAGGATTTTTTTTATTTTTAAAATAAAGGATACAGATACGAGGATGAACTAGGTTCGAAGAAATTAGCATCCATTCCTCGGCAACGACGCCAGAAAGCTTGTTGGTACTTTTTAATGTATGCAAGAGAATTCCACAAGCGTACATAAGTACCGTTGTAGCTTTCAGCCGGAAGTATTTAGGGTATCGTATTTTCCACAGGGAACGGAGGTATTTCTCCTAGCTTGTACGCCCAAGGAACAACACAAGGGTAGAGATAGAAAGGTGGTAGAGATGGATTCCCATAGCTTTAGGGTCTTAAGGATGGCGTCGCAATACTTCTACTTGCTTACTTCGGGCACCAGATAACACTTGGTCTGGCAAGCATTGCCGGCCTACAGCTCTACCCCGAACCCGGATGTGGGGGAATGCTAAGGACGACAGGGCTATCACCACCTGCCGCCATCCCCTCAACCGTACGAGAGCGAGGCAAACGAAAGGTAGCCGCCAGCATAGACACCACGTCTAAGCTATTAGCTACTACTTTAGCGTGATCAGGGTTATCTGTCTTTATCAGGGCCCTCTACTAAAGCATCCACCACGGGGACGGACGATGATCCCGTAAACAAGAGGAGGTCAAGGTCGACTATACAAAAGACACATAAAAGGCTATAATGAACACGAACACTTACTTAGTCAAGATCCCATAAAGGAGCCAAGAAGATGTTCGTCGAGGTACAAGGTTGGGGAGATGCCAACAAACCCGGCGCTTCCCCGCTCTTACCCTCACATCTCACTCTCTAACTCTAGCTAGCTACAAGGGCATAGCCCCTTGGAGTGGTGCCCTCTCTAGTGAGGTGTGCTCTTCTCCCTTGAAATGTTGATGAAATGAGAGGGGGAGGACCCCTCTATTTATAGGTGAGAGAGAAGGCATCATCCTTGGAATATTCCTTTGATTCCCCTCTTAATGCACCAAACCGACCTTAATACGTCGGTTCCAGGTACAATGAACCTGGACTCCCACCTGAACCGACCTCCCTGCGCTTCAGTGCACCAACTGTCCAAAGTTGGGCTCGGTAGGAGCCCCGTTAAGGTCGGCCGACCTTGGAGGTCGGCCGACCCTATGCTGGGTCAGCTGAGCCTCATCTTTTGCAGTCTCGTGGGTTTTCTCGTTAGCTTCGCGTGGCCTGTTGGAACGCCCAAAATGGAGTCTGGATGAGTGAGTTGTGCCCATTTTACCCTGACCCTCTCATGCAGCCCAAGATGGATTTGAACTCAAATGGTCCGCATAGTTGTGGTAAGTCTTTTGGCCTTTTCTCTCTACTCGACTGGACCCTGAATCATCTGGTAAGTGGGCCTAATCTTATTAGGTTTATTCTTGTTTTGCTTTTGGTCCAAAATGGATTCTTGTTTATCTTGTTCTTTTCTCCACTTTGGATCCACTTTAGGTATGTTTTTATGTTTGTCCTGCAAAACAAGCGAAACACTAAAACTTGTGGAAATCATTAGCATAAAGCCCTATTCACTAAGTTTGGTGTGGATTTTATATTTTTATTAGTGGTATAAAATGTGAGTTAAGGACCGCCAACAATACTGATGAATCGCTTCCACAACTGGTGGTATGGGCTCGACGAGAATGAGTGCGCCCGGATTGGTGATGCTCTGGCGGCGATTAGGGGGCTGCGAGATGCCGGCATGCGGATCTACGACGTCATAGGTGGTTACTTTGCGAGAGGGGTTGTTCTGCTTAGGGAGCGACCCCTAATGCTCTTCCAGATGGTGGCGGACGCGCCACGCGAGGGGTCGGTGACCGCGCAAGAGTTGCCGAACTTGGACGCCATCACAACGCGGATCCATGATTTGACTGCAGTGTCCGATGTCATCTTCCCCTCACTCGGTGTCTCGATGAGGTTGCCTGACCCGGCTACCATGACCTTGGTGAGTGCTTCGTCTTTGTTTTCCCCGCGGAGACTAATTGTCCTGGTTTGTTCCCTTCTTTTGTTCCTTCTCCTTCATTTTGCCTTGTCATATTTTCTTTCATTAGGTGGGGAGGATATCGATCCGTGTTGTACGGCCTCCCCTTCTTACTACCGCTGTGAGACGGGCGAACCGTGAGCGGGCCAAAGCGCAACGGGCGATAAGGCGAGGAGAAGAGATTGGTCATTGAGGAACGACGAGAGGAAGAGGAAGGAGCAGAGGAGGGATGAATGCTCGTCTTATGAGGATGACACCGACAAGGAAGAGGGAGGAGAGGAGGAAGTTAGCATGGATGAGCCATCCTCCAGAGTCAAGTGCCAAGGAGGCGAGGGCTCGTGCTCCTAGGTGGAGAGGCAATGGGACATCCCCTTGTTTGGTCCATGGGGGACTTCTCTAACCGAGAGAGTGATCCCTCCGGCCGGTGATACCACGAATGGCACGTCGGTGATGTCTGCATTGATGGCGGGGATCGCGTCGCCCACGGCCGCGGTGTTGACGGTGGCCCTCGTGTCCCGGGTGGAGATGCCATTATGCGAGGAAGGTCTCTCGCTGAGCCGCGGGAAAGCCCCCGTGTCGTCATGTTCTGCCGTCCCTCGGAAGCGAGGTCTGTCCCTCCTCGGGGCCGTGGGGCGCGGCTCTACTCCCAAGCGTCGTAGAATGGCTCCGTGGTTCGTTTCTTCCTCTTCTTAGCTTTTTGTCTCGTGCTGCGCCTTTTGGTTTGATGTGATGTTTGGCTTTTCCGCCGGGGTGTTGGTGAGGCTGTCCTCGCCCCCAGAAGAGATTGGCCATGCATCAGCCACAAAGTCTGATGTCGGGTGCGATCAACACGGAGGGTAGTGGGAGAGCCCTCGAGGTGCCGTCGGTTAGAGCGATTGGCGCAAGAGGTAGTGAAGGAGCCCCCGGGGCGTCGTCGGCTGATATGGTCGGTGCGGGGGGCTGAGTGGCGGTGGTGATGATGGTGGGTCCTTCAATTACGGAGGTTGCGACCCCAAGCTCAGCCGCAGCGCCATCGACTCCTGAGGGGGAGCATGTCGCGTCTCCATCGCGTGTGGCGGCCGCGGGCGAGGCGGTCGCGACCCAGCTGACTGATGTGCCGACCTCGGCGACGGTGGAGGAGGTGGTGATTTGCACCACGGAGCCCATTCTAGCTCTGCTCGACGGTGTCCCTGTTGGTGATGGGACGGATGGCATGCTGATGGATGCCGCTGCGGGCATGACGGCTTTTACTGCTACGGCGCCAACGCCGCCCCCAAGCGCAATGCCAGGGGGTGGGGCTGTGGCCGCTTCGACCTCAACGGCTACCGCTGCTGTGATGCCACCGCTGGCTCCAGGGACACCGCTAAAGGTTTTCAACCAGGCTTTTTGGGACCTGGAGGAGGCGGTGGAGGATCCCGCTGCCTTGGTCGGTGCCCCTCCCTAGTGGGTCCTTCGGAATGACCCTGGGAGCGTCCTGTTCGCCCTGGACGACGAAGGGGAATCTCATTGTCACGCGCGCATTAAGAGCGGGATGGATGCCATGACGCGTGCGTGGAACGAAGACGTCCTCCCTTATATTGATGTAAGTTTCTACCTCTGGTCGTTGTCTTTCTTTCATGCAAGGTGGCTAATGACACAGTTCTTTCGTTTCTATAGGAAATCATAGAACGGAGCGTCACCAAGTCCTTGTCCTTGTTCCTTCGCTAGGAGGCGGGCGTCTGGCCTCAGCAGGCCATAGCGGCACTTCAAACAGAGCTTGCTGCCAGCCGCGACGAGACTGCTGTGGCCCAGGAGGAAGTGAGGGCTGCTACCCTGACGGAGCAGAACATCTTCCTCAAGTACAAGAATGAAGTGGCAGCACGTCGGCAGGCCGAAAGTGAGAGGGCCGAAGCGGACAGACAGGCCCTGTAGGCTAAGCGAGCTAGGGAGTTGGCCTTCACTACCGGAACAGGAGCTTTGCCGACGGTGAAATTCTTTGCCGACGGCCAAGGAATAAGCCATTGGCAAATAATTTCTTTGCCGACGGCCAGGGCCTGCTGTCGGCAAAGAAACCTTTGCCGAGTGCCGGGCCGTCGGCAAAGGCCAGCACTTGGCAAAGAGGACCTTTGTCGACGGCCTGACTCTCGGCAAAGACAGGCCCTCGGCAAAGGAGGCCAGGGCCAAACGGCGGCCGACGTCATCCCCTTTGCCGAGAGCCAGGCCGTCAGCCCCTCGGCAAAGACGCCTCCTTTGCCGATGGCCCTGGCTGTCGGCAAAGGCGAGCCACGTGGCAGCTTCACAGCCGGCCAGGGCCGCCACCTTTGCCGACGGCCACGTGGGCCAGCCATCGGCAAAGCCTCTTTGCCGAGGGCCATGTAACACCTCCAGTGTTAAGCACTAATTAAACTTGCTTAAGCATGTCATCATTTGCATAAGTAGGCATTATCATCATGTTATCTAGTGTATGATTGCTTATCCTGATAAAATAGATTATCTTGGATGAATGCATGCAAATGATGTTGGTAGTATTAATTATAGTGGTGATATATGATTGGGAATCCTCCTAAAGGGTTGCAATTAGGTCTTGATAGGTGTTGCAACTCATCTTGGTTAGATGTTGCGATTAGTTGGCTTGATTTAGATAATTATGCTTGGATCAATAGGTTGACTTGTTTGACTTATTGAATGTCTTTGTTGGTTTGATCATAAAGTGTTTCTCGGGCATTTCAAATGCATTTGGGGTTTAAGGCTTGTAGATGGGAAATTTTATAAGGAATAAAACTCCCAAAGTCCACTTTTTGTGAAAATGGGTGGAAGACAGTAAATTTTAGCGAAAAAGACCAGCCTCCTGTTTTTCCATTTTATGGATTTTAGAGGGTATTTTTCTTTGGGAATTTATATTTCCAAAACTATGCGTAATCTGACCAAACTTCCTTAAGAGAAAATATTCTACTCATCGAGAGGAACATTTTTTGTGTTGAAAGTTTTTGCTAGTTCTGCCTAGTTTAGAAGTTGTAGCCGCTTTAAAAACCGTGCAAAGTCACTTTTAAAAATTAATAAAAATAATTTTAGTGGGACCCACCTGTCATCCTCACCAAGGAGAGACAGGCAGGCCCCGTGGCTGCTCTGCCCTGCCCGATTGGGAGCATGGCCGCCGCGTGGCGTGCGGTGCCTGAGGCCGCCCGTCCACCTTGCCCTGAAGGGGGACGCCGCCCGGCCCCCTCTGCTCCACTCCATTCACTCCACTCCTCTCTCTCCCCTCTCCCTGCCTTCGCCCGTCATAGCTGCAAGGCCGAGCCGCCATTGCTGCAGCACGCGCCTAGCTCCGCCACCGCTACTCCGCCCACAAACGCGTGCGTCTCAGCGCATCATAGTCTTCGCCATCGGCTGCCGCACGCGCCGCGCCCCTCCCTCGGTCCTCCGGTGAGCCACCGCACCGCCGCCACGGCGGAGTCGCCGCCGGCCGCTCTGCTCGCGTGGCCGGGAGGCCACGGGCCATCCCGGGGCAGTCCGAGGCCACCAGCGGGTGCGCGTCGCCACCCTGCTGCTTCGCCGCCACCTCGTCGCCGCTGGCGAGCCCTCCCCGGCCATCCCTGCGAGCTCCTCTGCCTCCTCTG
The DNA here is from genome assembly GCA_018135685.1 of Themeda triandra. Classification (NCBI taxonomy): domain Eukaryota; kingdom Viridiplantae; phylum Streptophyta; class Magnoliopsida; order Poales; family Poaceae; genus Themeda; species Themeda triandra. The sequence goes on along the minus strand of JAENPR010001582.1, from coordinate 94,659 downwards.
TTCTTCAACTCCATGAAGGACCTCGTCTTGAAATTCGACAAACGTGAGGGTCTTTTCTGCACTGTCATAGACTCATATGAATAGTGCTGCAGGGACCTATTTGTAGATGTTTTGTTAAATCTTTCGAAATTCATATCTCAAGTTTGGTAACTCCGATTTGGGTGATTCAAATTGGGTTGTGTTCATGAAAGTGTCTAGTTTTTATTAAAAATATTAAACGTACCATGTTCTGTGGAAAATAATTAGTTAGGATATATCCCTTTTAATTCATGCTTAAAAAGAGGAAATTCATATCTCATGCTTTATAGCTCCAATTGACTTGAAAATTTTATGAGATGTTTCTGCTGATATGAGTAGGTTGTAGTTTAAATTTGAGGGTATTCTGATGCGGTATAAATTAGTTATGGATTTATGTTGCTAATAATTATAATATCTTGTGCTAATTTTCATAATTAATGTATGCATCCATTTGAGATAGAAATTGGTGATCATACTGTTCATATCATGATGAGCCTAAGATAAAGAGGGATCTGTTGTTTGACCCTTTCTTATAAGGTTTTCTATTTATTGCTCTTCTAGGCTATAAGTAGCTCCTGAAACTTGTGATTTTTGTGTAGCATTAACCATTGATCCAAATGGGATGAAATTTGGATGGTGTGCTAGTTTGTACATGGGGAAGCTACTGTAATTTTTACAGATTTTTCCTAGAAGTCGAAATGCATGCTGTAGTTATAAGCCTAGGTTTATAATTACTTTAATTATGATTGGTTTAGTTAAGTAATGATGCTTGTGATGCTATTCTAGTTTCACTTAAAGTGTATGACCAGTTGTGTGCATGTTTGAGTTCAGTTTGACTTGGAAAAACATTGTTCTTTATAGTCCTTTCATAGGAGTGCGAGAAACTAGTTGGTTAATGGGTGTATGGCAAATGGTTCATGTGCTAAATTATGTGGTCATTGTTGGGTCAATTGATAATGGCTTGCTAATGTTAAACCTATACTCTTAGGGATGATTGTCTACTTGTGAATATTTAAAATGGCTCATTCATTCATTCATGTACATACATGATCATCATTCATACTTGCACTTGTGTGCATCAAGGTATATTGTATAATGATAGTTATACCTATGCACGTGCATCATACAGGATCGCGGATAGGTCATTCGTCGTGACGCCCAGAGCCGAAGGGCAAATCTCGCAAGAAGTTGTTCGCACAGGAGGTGCCAAGAGACGAGGAGCCAGACGTGAACCTGCCTGAAGTTCCCGATCATCGAACTAACTCGACGAAAGAAAGGCAAGCCCCGGAGCATTTCTCCTACGGTTTGCAAATATCACTTGCGTCCTTTTATATGTTTAATGCATTAAGTTATAGGAGTTGCTTGGAACCGTTGCTGCATATTATCTATTCCTTGTCCACTTTAATATATCCTTTACCCTGTTAGGTCAGGAACGATATAACTGCTTAGCCCTGCTTGATTAAATCGGTAGAAGTCGGGTGATTTCCTATCACCTGCGAGATATAGGTGGTTACCAGATATATTGGCATAAGATGGAACTGTTGGATATAACCAAGTGTGTTGGATAAATGGAGACCGGGCAGGATGTGGGGCAACAAGACATGGGTCTTGTGTGCTCATAGTTCCCGTCTGTGTCGATTAAGGACCGATCGTTGTCGGCCCTCGAGTCATGTTGAACGCAGCCCCACATTTAGTTGGTATCATGGAACCGCGAAGCCTAGTAGCTCTATTTGGGTCGGTGACCGAAATGTAGGCAATAACACTGAAGGATGGGGGAGTGGTCAGAGGCCCGAGTGACCGTGGGAAAGAATGTTCTGAGCTACCTGGCGTCGTACCGTGGGCAGACATGTCTTGAGCGACCTAGCATCGGACAACCTCTGGGTGTAGAATGGTCCATAGCGGTCCCGCGACTCCACCCGAACAGTACCAACGGTGACCTGTAGCTCACTTTAGCGGGTGAATGTGGTTTGTGTGGGGCATATCTCGCCAGCTGGTTAGTAATCGATTCGAATCACCATCACTCCTGGACAGTGAGTACTTGACTTGAGCTTCGACCTCGTAGTAATACTTCTATGGAACAAAAAGATCTTGGTTATGTGGATGATGTTGGATAATGCCAAATGGACTTGGTTACTATTGATTGCTTATAAGAACTCAAGTGATTGCTATTAGTATAGGTGCTCACCTAGTATAAACAGGATAATGATAAGCTGTTGCTAAAATAAAATGAAGGGTTCATATTCATACATATCTGTAATATGATAACTTGAGCTTTTATGCAAATGAGTCAAGCTAACCCACTATAAGGCCTTGCATACCACCCCAAAGAGTCTTTATTTTCTGGTTTAAGACAGGTAAGTCTAGCTGAGTACCCACGTACTCAGGGTTTTATTCCCACTTGTTGCAGATCAAAGACTTTTGCTGTGGCGACAAGGTGGACCTGTATCCCACTACGGGAGGATTAGACTTTGGGCAAAGTCAACTCTGATATCTCGTCTACTTGCTTTTTGTTGGATGTCGACCCGGAGCTGGCACCGTATCTAAATAAATAGGTGTGAGTGTGTTATAAAAGTATTTACTTCCGTTGTCTATTTGAAAAGGATTTGTAATAATTCTTATTTGAAACCCGTGGTGTAATTATGTTATGTGCGAAATGTAAAATCAGGTGAATTGTAACTGCTGAGCTGTGCGATCCGGGTGTGTCATTGGAAAGTTCGAAATCCTTCGAGATTTCACGGACTACCGGGCTAATATGATTGCGGTTTACTACTTAAGCTGCCACGGTGGCTCGATTAGTGAACAGTAATTATGTTAGTTGGTCGGTTCTGTTACAGGCCACCTCAGGCTCTCGGCAAAGTAAGATTTTTTTGTTTTTTCTTCTCAGTTTTTTTCTGGTGCCTTCCTACACCAAATACATCTCAACTTCAAAAGTTGGGACAATTTTGAGTTTTTTTGCTATATTTCGTTAATTATTTTTGTTTCTTTGATTTTTTTGGTAACTCCAAATTTGAACTGCAGGTACATGAAATAATGGAATTTGTTGACTCGAAAAATGGTTTTCATGATGTTCGGAGTATGTTGAGGCCGTATCCAGGACCTCACATGAAATTACGACCATGTTGGTATCGTAACATGAGGAGTTACGTGCGCGAAAAGTGTTTTAAAATTATATAAAATCCAAACGAAGTCTGAAATTGACGAAACTTGACGAGTTGTCTTGGAGATGTCTGGTTTTGGGCAACCGACACCACAACTTGCTCAAAACTTTCTAAATTTTTTACCACAGCCTCCACATGCGATGGCAAGACAACTCGCCAAGTATCGTCAATTTCGGACTTCGTATGGATTTTATATAATTTTAAAACACTTTCTCGGGCACGTAACTCGTCATGTTACGACACCAACATGGTCGTAATTTCATGCGAGGTCCTGGATACGGCCTCAACATACTCCGAACATCATGAATACTATTTTTTGAGTCAACAAATTCCATTATTTCATGTACCTGCAGTTCAAATTTGGAGTTACCGAAAAAATTCAAAGAAACAAAAATAATTAACGAAATATAGCAAAAAAACTCAAAATTGTCCTAACTTTTGAAGTTGAGATGTATTTGGTGTAGGAAGGTTCTAGAAAAAAACTAGAAAGAAAAAAATAAAAAAAATATACTTTGCCGAGGGCCGAGAGGCCCTCGGCAAGAGGCTTTGCCGACGGCCGCCCACGTGGCCGTCGGCAAAGGTGGCGGCCCCGGTCGGCCGTGAGGCCGCCACGTGGCTCTCCTTTGCCGACGACGGGGCCGTCGGCAAAGGGTTTTTTTAAAAAATAAAAAATTTCTTTGCCGACAAATGGGCCATCGGCAAAGGCCCTATTGTAAAATAAGGCCGGCCCGCCCCGGCCGCAACCCTATCCGCTCGTCCTCACCCGCGCCCGCGCCCGCCGCTCAATTTCCAGTACCGCCTCGCCCGCCCCCGCGCACACCCACGCCGCTGCTCCTTCCCCGTCCCGCCCCGCCGTGCGCGCGCTCCTGCGCGCCGCCGCCCCGCAGCGCTGACGCCTCCGGCGTCGCCGTGCCCGGCCCCGCGCCACCGTCCCCCGCGCCGGCCCCCACCTGCCGCGCCGTCCTCCCTGCTGGCCGACGCCGGCCGCTGTTGAAGAAGGAGAAGTAGGAGGAAGGGAAGGGAAGGAAAAGGAAGAAGAAGGGAAGAGAAGAAGAAGAAGGAAAGAAGAAGGAGGAGGAGGAGAAGGAGAAGGAGAAGGAGAAGGAGAAGGAGATGGAGAAGGAGAAGAGGAAGAGAAGGGGAAGAAAAGAAGGAAGAAGAAGAAGGGGAAGAAGGGGGAGGACGATAAGGGAGGAGAAGGTCCGCTCTTCATTCGTCCACATTCGTCCACGTCGTCGACGTTGTTCGTCCACGGTGTTCGTCCACACCGTCGTCCCCGTGCGTCGCCGGAGGAGAAGGTAAAGCCTTAGGGTTGTCGGCCTTCGTGACAGTTATGTCGTGCCCGGCCTTCATGCCGGTGGTGTTGTTGTGTGGGCCTTCGTGCCGGTTATGTCGTGCCCATCCTTCGTGCCGTATGTGTCGTTGATGGCCTTCGTGCCCAAATGTGGATGTCGGCCTTCGAGCCGACGGTTTTTCTTGCAGGTTTTGGAAACCTCCCCGTACAAGGGAGGTTCTGCCGAAATTTTCAACTAATAGTGATGTCTTTGTTGTTTTGCAGAGCAGGACGTGTCGGAGGGGACCCGGAGCACCTCGGCGACCTTGATCGTCTTCGTGCACCGACTTGCCTCTGCGCCGCCACCCTAGGTATAAATCACCACTCTTCCTTATAGTTGCCGGTCGTAGATCGTGTAACCGAGTTAGGCGTCTCCCATTCTAAAGGGATACGCGGTCGTTGGTATGCGGATCAGTGCATATCTGCGATGGTATCTCTTTCAGATGGGTTACTTCCATGTTCTGCCCCAGCCCGAGGATGCGTAGATGGGTTACTTCCATGTTCTGCCCCAGCCCGAGTCAGAGTTTCGGCAGTACCTCCCTGTTGTTCTCCGGATACACACTCTCCCTACCGGGACGTGTATCGGGAGAACAGCGTGGAGGTGCTGCCGAAATTCCATCTCGAACGGAAGTGGAGCATGGAAGCTAACCTCATCTACGCATCCTCGGGTGGGATTAGGACTTATCCTTCACCTATTAGATGGTAGGAATGCCTTGTAGATGCATATGGTGGTTTTATTACTCGCTTACATTGGCGCATGATAGAGGATGGCTGACCGTGAGTGGATGTACATGGGCTTCACAAGTAAGAGCAGGAATGGGTTAGGGGGACCAATGAGTTCCTGCAGCAAGCATTTGGCCCAGCTGCTAAAGGGTTGATTTGGATGCTGTGACCCTGCAGCAAGTGTAAGAACCAGAAAAAGAAAGACTATAGTCACATGTACAGAGATATTTTCGTGAACGGATACGTTCCAAACTATACCCGCTGGATCCACCATGGTGAATGCCATCGTATTAGGGAGGAGGTGGTGAGACCCCTCCTCGAGGAGTTTGATGCAGATGCCGGGATGGCAGACTTGATGGTAGACTATCACGAAGCACGGTTTGTTCAAGGAATGGAGGTGGAGGAAGAAGATCCAGAGGAAACCGCAAAGGCGTACTACACCATGATAGGGGCGGCAAAGAAGCCCCTTCACGAGAACACTATGGTTTCGCAACTGGATGCCATTTCATGCCTAATAGCGTTGAAGTCGTCACTGGGCATTAGTCGAGAAGGTTTTGATCTCATGTTGGCGGTTGTTGGCCAACTGCTTCTAGAGGTTCACTTCCTGCCGAAGAACACGTACGAGTCACAGAGGCTCCTTCGTGCACTCAAGATGCCGTATGACGTGATCCAAGCTTGTAAGAACGGGTGCGTCCTGTTCAGGGGAGACCACGAGACAGCAACACACTGTCCAAAGTGCAAAGCCTCTAGGTTTGTGGAGGTAGAAGGCAGTGATGGCAGTAAGAAACAGTCTAAGATCCCCGAGATGGTCATACGGCACCTTCCTGTCCTACAGAGGCTCCAACGGCTGTACATGACAGTGGAGTCCGTGAAACAAATGACGTGGCACAAGAACGACAAATGATACAGTGACAAGATGCAGCACCCAGCGGATGGTGATGCATGGAGGCACTTCGATGACATGCATCCTGACAAGGCTGTGGAGGCTCAAAATGTACGCGTAGCGCTGGCAATAGATGGGTTCAACCCGTTTGGAATGATGGCGGCCCCGTACACTTGTTGGCCTGTGTTCATGATCCCCCTCAATCTTCCCCCCGGCGTCATGTTTGAACCCAGGAATGTGTTCTTGACGCTGATAATACCTGGACACCCGGGCAACAATATGGGTGTGTGTCACACCTTATGTTTAAGAACAAGAATAAGATGCATCCAAACCTTATGTGAATCCCCGGAAGTCATTCACACAAGTTGACAAATTGTAATAATGTACCATCTCAATGTTTATTACATAGCGAATGAATAATTAGCACATAGTATTAGACATAGATAGATAAATACGATGGTAACTCTCAAGCGGAAGCTTCAGCACAGGGACTCGTCAACTGGTTGACCCAAGCTAGTAGTCGTGACGATAGCTCTCAATCCAATCTTGATCTGTTACCCATCCGGGATTTTCTGATATTGAAGTAAAAACAAGTGTAAGTACATTCGTACTTAGCAAGCATAGCATGGGGGTATATGAAGCTCAAAAGGATGACACGGTTAACTGCATTAGCTTTTAGTTGGTCATGTTTTAATCCTTTCATTAAGCAGGTTATGCAGAACCCAGGTTGAACCCACAAATAAAAGTATATGAAACAACATTTTATCTCAAGCTTAACAACAACACCACAATGTACTATTCCCTCAAGTTTTCCGGGCCGCCCTAACTGTGGGCACGGACGATCAATCGATTTAACTCTGCGCAGAGGTGTACCCTTTCCCTGTGAGTCGGATTTGCCCTTTCGCCCGAGAGGATCAGCCTCTTAGTTCTCTACCAAGGAAAATCGGCAGGGTTCACTATAAAGTTATGCATAGGTTCGTCTAACAAGCTAGGGCCGCAGGGTCATCGAATGTAGGGAATCCCTCCTCCCAGAGTGGCACAATTCCTACCCGGCTATACACACAATGGAGGAGCCGCCCTATACCCAACTCGCAGATCCTCTAACTCGCTAGAAAAGGTCCTATGAATAACTAGAGCTAGAGCCATATAGCCCTCACAGCGGCACGTTAAGTCCCAGCTTTTGCCAAAGGATAAGTCCTTAAGGAAGGGTCAATAGCATCATGAAACCGCATGAGCTCTACACCCTTAAGCTATGTTGCTAAAAAGCATCTTTTAATCATTGTTGCATAGTCATTAATCATATTTCAAAGTAGAAGCACTAGCAAAGCTACCCTTATGCAAAACAACCCATAGGTAACAAGGTACAAGATAACAACTTCTAGGAATGTCCTTAGGGTGATCAAGTTAGACACATGCAACATGACTAGTGAATTAAGGTGTGTAGGTAACAAGGATGCTCCATACTATACTTGCCTTGATCCAAAGGCTCCTGTAGTTCCTGCTGGTCACCAAAGAAATCCGGGCCTTCAACGAAACCCTCACCGTCTGAACTCAATTGTAACCATCAAGCAAAGAACATACAATCATCCGAGCAATCATACACAAGGCAAACAAAAGGTTTCTATTAGAACAGTACACCAAACAGAATTAAACAGAGAAATAAACCTCATAAAACAAATCTACGCGTCGCTACGATCACATGGACATAAAGATCACCAAAATCGGAGCTATAACGAAGAAGTTATGGATTTTACAAGTTTCCTATTATAAAATAATTGAATTTAATTCAAACTCGAAATTTAAAAGTTGCAAATAAATCTAAAAATGGTACTAACAGATAGTTCACGAGAAGACGATTCTAACGCATCTTGAACGACCCGATTTGGAGTTAAAACGGAGAAGATATGAGCTTTTGAAACTGGATGGCAATTCTGTAAATACAAGAAAGCGTACTTTGAATCTGAACTGGATAGTTTACGTTTCCCAGAGAAGAAAGTGTAAACCGAGCAAAGCGCAAAGGATTCTTAAATAAATCTAACAAAGCCGAGGGGCTTTTCTGCAAAGCTGGCGGGCGAAGGGGTATCGGCTGTCCCTGGCCGTTAGATCTGAGATGAAGGGCTCAGATTAGATTGGAGGAAGGAGAGAGAGAGCGCTCGCCGGAGAAGATGACCATCCCGGCTGCTACCATGGCCGGCGGCGAGGTAAAGCTCGCCGGCGAGATTGGATCTAGTGCTAGGGTACACGGTTCGTCTCGGTACTGGGACCAAACGAAAGAGAAGAGCTAGGGGGCCTCACCTACGAAGAAGATGGGAACCGAGGCGGCCTGTGGACGGCGAACAGCGAAGCTTGGCGGCGAGCTCCAACCTGCACAGTTCGGCGAAACGTGGAGGTCAGCACAGGGGTCGCATTCGACCAAGAGTGAGCTCGGCGAGTTCGTAGGCTTGAGAAGAAGCTCGGCGACTTGCCGATTGGAAGAAGTGCGGCGGCGGGTCGACGGACTGGCGGCGGCGGAGGAAACTTGCGGCGGAGCTAGGGTTTCGCGGAGGCACGGGGCAGCTGCGGAGCTCGGTTTTATGACCCGATTGCTTGGGGCGCACGCGAACGCGGAGGGAATCGGGACGAGACCGGACACGGCGGTGGAGTCCCGTTCGGACACGACGGAGGAGAGAGCTGACGGGCGGGCCCCGCATGTCAGCGAGTGGAAAGGAAGAAGACGGCGCAGCGCTGCGGCTGGTTCGGCCGAGTGGGCTTTGTCCCTTCGCGGCGGCCCAAGAAGAAGGGAGCGCGGGCCAGGGAAAAGAGAGAGCGGCGCCGGGCCAATGCGGAGGAGTGAGCCAGCGGCCCAGAGCGAGGGGAGAAGGAGGTGACCGAGTGGGCCGGGTGAAGGGGAAAGACCAGCGGCCTGCTTAGCTTGCTGGCCGGCCCAGGAGAAAAGAGAAAGAAGAGAAGAGGCCGGGCTGGGCCAAGGCCAGGGAGAGAGGAGGAATGGCGCCAGGCCACTGGCAGGCTCAGCTGGGCCAGCTCAGGCCAGATTGCAAGAAGGACCAAAGAGTGAAATGAAAAGCCTTTTTCCTTTTATTTGAACATTTTTCAAATGGGGTTTTAAATGGATTTTCAAATCATTTTGATTCAAACCAAAGACCAGTCAACTCATAGCAAAATAATGCACCAGCATGTATGCTCACATATACTTCTTTATCTAGGGTTGATTTTAATTTTGTGAAAATTAATATTTGACCTATGTTCCATGCTCATAAAATGCATAATTAAATCATTTTTAGCTATTTTAAAATCATGCAAAATTTTAGGGTGTTACAAAGGTGTTCATGCAGCCAAAGTGTGGGATGAATTGCAACGTGCTTGGGAAGAGGGGTACCGACGTACGACCGAGCTACAAAGAGGAACTTCACAATGCATGTGTGGTACCAGTACTCAATGCATGACTTCCTGGCGTATGGCTTATTCAGTGCGTGGTGTGTTCACGGAAAGTTCCCTTGCCCAACATGCAAGGCAGATGTGATGTTCACCTGGCTGGCCAAGGGTGGCAAGTATTCTTCTTTCAACAAACATCGTCAATTCCCGCCTAAGGACCATGAACTGAGACAAGATGAAAAGCACTTCACGAAAGGTGTTCAAGTCACCGGCCCCATCCCTCAGGATAAGAGCCCTGCTGACGTCCTTGCCCAGATAGAGGCTCTCCAAATTGATGAAGAGAAGGGTGGTTTTAAAGGATAGGGTACCGACCACATGTGGACTCATATATCGGGCTTGACTAGGCTCCCCTACTAATAGGACCTTCTTCTTCCACACAACATCGATGTAATGCACACAGAAAAGAATGTCGCCGAGGCACTCTAGGCAACACTAATGGACATTGGCAAGAAGTCAAAGGACAACGTTAAGGCTAGACTGGACGTTGAGCGTGTGTGGCGCGTCCTGGCAGAGTTGAGCTTTTCTTTCGTCAGCTTTGTGCCAAGGAGTTATCTCGGGACGTTTGTCTTGACCTGGATAAGGTTGCACCTCTATTGCTCTGCAAGTTGGAGATTATATTTCCACCCAGCTTCTTCCTATCCATGCAGCATCTGATTTTGCACCTACCGCGTGAGGCACGGTTGGGGGGGCCGTGCAGCACCGTTGGTGCTATCCAATTGAGAGGTGTCTAAAGCTTCTTGGAAAAAGTGTAGAAATAAAGCCAAAATTGAGGCTTCCGTGGCAGAGGCATTTATTCTGGAGGAGTTCTCGACCTTCACACAGGCGTACTATACTGAGAAACTTCACAGACCGCAAAATCCAACCCCTCGTTACAACAGCGACGAGAATTCATCGAACCTTAGCCTTTTTAAAGGGGATCTCGGAAGAGGAGGCGCAAGGAACAACAAGAACTTGCAGCATGATGAGTGGCACACTATCATGATCTGCTTGTTGTTGAACCTTGAGGAATGCATTCCTTATCAGAAGTAAGTTCTCGATGAGCTTGTTACATACGCCGTCACTATCCTCCACCTATCGATCCGACCCCCCTTGTCTCTTGTTGTTCCAGGGAATATATTAATGAACACTGGACAGGCAATAGGGATCCAACTGAGCAAGAAGAAGACCATCTTCTCAGACATGGTGTGCCCAGTTTTGTCAACTGGTTCCGTACAAAGGTACCATCCAACTAACCTCATTCTGACTTTGAGATTCCACTTTGCTCCTAGGAGCGAGTAATGTAACGATCTACCTGTCCTAACCTTGCAGGCCCTTTATGATGCGGAAATGAGTGATGAATTGAGATAGGTGGGCAGTGGCTTCGACCGAAGGGTCAAGTCATTCAGCGTTTATGATGTGAATGGCTATCGCTTTCGCACGAGAAGCTACGAAGAGAATCGGGGCAACCTAAAAACCACGTGCAGCGGAGTTCGTACGCCTGGCATGGATGGAAAGGACTATTACGGCATAGTCGAAGAGATACTCAAGCTCAACTTTGGCAAAGACCTAGGTTGTAAGCCAGTGGTATTCAAATGCCATTGGTTCGATCCTAATGTCATGAAAAAGGACCTTAAGATTGGGCAAGTCAAAATTCGATAGGATTCCAACTATGAAAGAGACAATGTCTATATTGTGGCTAACCGAGATGCCACACAAGTTTATTACCTCCCATGGGCGTGCCAAAAAGACAAGAATCTTGCAGGTTGGAGCCTTGTGCAGTTGGTATCGCCGCGCGGTAAAGCGGCTGTCCCAAACGATGATGATTACAACTTTGACCCAAGGACAGATGAGTTCTATCAACCTGAGGGGCTAAAAGGTAGTTTGGAGATAGACATTCTTTCGCTGATTGGTATGGAAGTAAACAACGACATCGATAAGGACGAGGGTGATGAGGTGCACGATGCTGAGGACTTACGAATCCTTGATGAATGGCAGATGCAGCGTGATAGAGTTGTTGAGGACGATGTAGAGCCTGATGACGATGGATATGATGATGACGATGGAGATGAAGCCCGAGTCTTAAGAGAGCTCAACAATATTGGTAGTGATGACGACAGTAGTGATGACGAGCACACGCCAGCCATATTGCCGTTCGCGGAGATAATTTCTAATTCACGTAATACTATATTGTTATTATTATTACCTTGCAATTACATTTCTTTACAAGTACTTGTCATTTATTTATGCTAACTGTTTTAATCTTTGTCATTGCAGGCACTCGACAAAATGCTGGGCGGAAGGCGGCAGCGGCCGCAGCGAGAGGTCCGCTCGCGGTACATGGTCCCCAACGCCAACGTGGAGCACGCGACCGCCGCCACCGAGGACGAGGCGGGCTTCGGCGAGGAGCTTGACGTGGAGCCGTCGACCATTAGTGGTGGGAGGCCCCCAGCAGACGCCGCACGTCGTCGAGGAGGCTGTTCCAGGAGGCCCAGCAGGGGGCGACAACGACGACCGATGACGGTGACGGTGGCGGCGACAGCGGCGGCGACGATGACGATGATGACGACCTCGGCGGCGGCGACGGGGACGAGCAGACACCAGATGCCTTGACTTCCTCAGCTTCGAGCAAGCCCTACCAGCACGGGCCCTCGTCGCTCCCTGACCCGCCGCTCCCGTGCCGCCGCCCGGTGATTCGACCGATGGGCAAGTAAGTAACCATTGTTGATTTCACTACTTGTTCATGTCATGTTGAAATTCGAACTGCAGACTAACAATTGTTGTTAATGACTCGTGCAGGGGCTGGGCAAAGGTGATCGATAGGAACAGTGCACGCCATGTCAATGGCATCCAGGGCCTGTTGATTAAAAAGCACTACCCTGGCTTGGTCACCATCGGGGGTAAGGAGATCGTGCCCGACAAATGGGAACACTTCTACTAGGTCAAGGACGTACACGACGAAATCCTTGCAGTGAAGATCAAGAGGGAGTTCTGGGTGAGTCTTTGCATCGCACCGCATATCTCAATACTACACATTCGTTGGACTTTATTCAAACAATGAAATGATGTTTGATGTCTGTGTGCAGTTGTACTTCAAGTTGGAGGAGGGGCAGGACGAGGAGCGGGCGGCGCGAGTGCAGGAGGCGGTCTGCAAAGAGCGTCTCAAGGACATGTACCACGAGGTGCATCTCCAGGCCGTCATCAGCTACTACACCGACGTGTTGGGCCAGGTGGTGAAGAAGCCGCGAGTCAGGGAGTTGATACTGGAGAGGGAGTCCGACCTCACCGAGGAGCAGTACATGCAGGTAATTGAGTAGGAAACATTCGTTGTGATTCCTTACGTGACACATTCAATTCATCTTCTGGAATATCAAATACTTGAATGTCATGCAGGAGTGTCCAAGCTGGTGCAGCAGGTACCCGGACTGCTGGCTTCAAATTGTGCGTCGGTGGCGTACGGACATGGCGTACAAGGAGCGCAGAGAACGTCGAGAGCGCCGCCTGGCGACGACAGGGGTACCACACCACCAAGGGAACTAGAGCCTCCCAGTGTACATGGACAGATGGGTATGCTTCTGTTCATCCATTTATTATAGCGCTCAATTGTCATAACTTGTAACTATGTTTGTGTTTTCCTCACAGACGGAGACGCATGGTGGGCAGCAAATCAATGAGTGGACGGGGTATGCCCTTGCTCACAAGGGTAGAGCAACAGCGGAGTCCACCGTCTATGACCCGATGGAGGGGCCCGAGGCATACACCAACATGAACATCTACAACAAGCTTGCCCGGTACACCGCCGTAGCTCTCGAGCGCCATGGGCCGACGTTCGACCCCACCATCGACCCCCTGGACACTGACCTCGTGATGAGGGTGGGAGGAGGGAAGCAGCACGGCCAGTACTTTATTGCCAACAGCGCCATCGAGCCGTCCTCTGTTCAGACGCTGAGCCAGATCCGAAGAGGCGGGACCAGGAGCGGGCCGAAAATCCCCATAGCGCCTCGGCAGCCGAGCAGCTTGCAGATGATGACGGCACTTCAAGTAAGTGCAGTTTCATTCATCGTTCACTCGTTTCACACATGATGTACCTTGCCTTCACATACCATCAACCTTGCGGGTGTAATATTGCAGGCCCGGGTCGCACAACTGCAGGCTAACCAGGCGGCCCAGGACACGCTACGTCAGCAGCAGGAGGTAGCCCATCAGCAGCAGATGGCGGCACTAACGCAGCACCACCAGCATCAGTTGACGAACCTGACCGGCTACTTCCGGTACCTTGGATCCTGGGAACGCAGGAGCCTCCTGCCTCGATCTTCGCTCCACCACCAGTTCCTGTGCCTGCTCCTGTACCGGTACCTGTTATGGTCAGTATATTGCCTATTGCTTTAGCTTGTGCGGCTATCCTGCAGGTACTAATTACATCACTTGGCCTTTGTGCAAGCACCATCGGCGGGTTCGAACCCGACTCCAGGTGCCGGCCCTCCACCAGGTCCTTCTCTACCTTAGAGCTGGCCAGCTTACCCGACCTTCCCCACGCAGCCGTACATGTGGCCTCCTCCACCGTCGCAGCAGGGGTACTCGTGGCCGCAGGCGCCGACGCAGCAGGGGCCTCCTCCACCGTCGTAGTAGGGGTACTACTGGCACTACGGTACGGCCGTACAGTTGGGTTGGTCTCCGTTCAAGCCAGGTGAGGGCTCTAGGACCCCTGGGGACGACGCACAGAGCTGGGTACCTTTACTTCTCACTTCTGGACCTTCATCGATGAAGTTATTGCACGTTGGACATGTTTAGCATATGTTGGACATGTATGGATTCTTTTGGAAATGTTATGTGTATTGTAGACATGTATCGATGGATTTGAGGACCGTCATGTATGGATTCATGTTGAAACTGAATTTGATGCTGAAATGTGGTTTATATGGTATATTGTTGTGAATATATGTGATGAAATGTGGTTTATCTGGTATATATGTGATGAAGTGAGGTCTAAATGCAAGAAAACAGAAAACAAAACAAAAAAAAATTTACCCAGCTTTGCCGACGAAATTTCCGGGCAAAGCCGGGCCATTTTTACCAAAGACGGCCCGGCTTTTTGCCGACGGCGGCGTGGCTGTCGGCAAAGTGACCAAATCTTTGCCGACGGCCAGCCGTCGGAAAAGCCTTTTTTATTTAAAAAATCAAAAAATAAAAAAGAAAAAATATTTTCTTTGCCGACGGCTTCGCCACGCCCGGCCCGTCGGCAAAGAATTTTTCAAAAAAGGAAAAATCTTTGCCGACGGCCGGCCACGTCAACCGTCGGCAAAGGCCGCCGTCGTGGTGACGGCGCGTGGCCGTCGGCAAAGGTGCCTTTGCCGACGAATTCTTCGCCGATGGCCCTTTACCGACGGCCAGAGCCTTCGCCGACTGCGGGAATGCCTTTGCCGACAGCATCGGGCCGTCGGCAAAGATGGCGGATCCGGTAGTGCTTGCAGAAGGCCGATCAGGAAATGGACAGTCACCGTCGAGTTGAGGAGGAAAGGGATGAGCAGCGTGCGGCCATCGTGCGGCTTGAAAGGGACCTGGTGTCCGCCCAGGGCGCGGTTTCGTACCAAACCTGCTTGGCTCAGGAGTCTGGAGTGAAGGTCACCGAGCTCAGCGCGTCTCTGTGGATGGCGCAAGAGCGAGTGGCGAAGCTCGAGAAACAGCTCAAGGCTGAGCAAGAGAAAGGTGCCGCCCAGGCTGTAGCTACACAAAAGCTTACTGCCGATGTCTCCGGTATGGGTGCTTGGCATTTTCTGTTTACTTGCTGCTTGCTCTGACATGGTATGGACTTAGTGTTATCTTTGTTCGTCACAGGTCTCAAGGAGCAACTCGCTGCCGAGTGAAGGGTTATGAGGATGCTACGCTAGCCGGAAAACAAAATTTTTCTACCTCATAAACCATGATCTACTGCTAGTTATAGGTTACGGGATTACCACTAGACGCGCAGGTGTAGCGGAAGCGACTCGATGTAGTCGAACGCGTCGCAGTAGTGCCGTGCAGTTGCATGGTCATCCGTCCATCACGTCCGTTCTCCACTTGCGGATCATCCTCGTGCGGTTCATCCTCATGCTTCAGATGCAGCACCTCCGAGGTATCACACACGTGCAGGGAAGAAGCAACGCGCCTCCGGACTGCTAGGTCCGTGAGGAGTGAAGGCGTGAGCGTGGAGAGGGCGACGGCGGCTGCCAAAAGGCGTGGATTAAGCCTAGCCTCGCCCCTACCCCTGCCCCTTATTATATAGGCGTCCCTAACGAGCTCCCGAGTTGAAGGCCCATTAGTAACCCTAATCCATCTCCAACTCGGGTCCAACCCTAATTGGGCTTCTAGCCCCTTAAGCATGCGACCCTATGGGTTCACGCACACATAGACATGGCCCGAGTACACCTACTCACCCAATAATTGACAGCGGCCTCTAGCAAGGCGTGACAACTTCTGTGCGTACGTAAAGATCATATCAGACGAACCACCACAATCCATATACATGTTATTCCCTTGCCACTTGATATTTGGTTCAACTCGTGGGTTAACACTTAACCCAAGCACGGCCATGCATTTGTTGATCCAATCACTTGAGTGATCCAGTGATATCTCTCTCACACAGAGAGGCGCAAATTCCATCTTGATTGTCTATGTCTCACCGCATGTTTCCCGACAAACCTGAAGACTATCTTTATGACTACCCTATAACGGAGTAGCGTTTGACAATCCCTAAGTAAGTCGTTTCACATCTTGAGTACATACGACAATCTCAGGTCCAAGGACATAATGTACATGATGTGCAAAGGGATAATAATAACAACATCTCACGTTGGGTCAGTCCAGCCTATATGTCGTACATGTGCCCACTTTATTAGTTTGACATCTCAATGTCTATGACTTGTGAAACATAGTCATCAACTAATAATGTGCTGATCTAATATTCATGTGCGTTGTTACACGAACTCCGATCAGGGACACCATTAGAATATCCATACAAGTAAAGAGTTTCACAAACAATTCACATAACTGCCAATCGATACAAGTTGTCTTTAATGGATATTCAGAAACATATAATATATCATGGATACAATCGCAATATCATCATCTCTATGATTACCTCTAGGGCATATTCCCAACAGTCTCCCACTTGCACTAGAGTTAATCTTTCATATATCTAATACCCATAGACCTCATGTGCGCCTCATGCTTAGGCTGTGGAAGAGCCTTTGTCAACGGATCTGCTATATTCAAATCCGTGTGTATTTTGCACATCTTAATCTCCTCTCGTTGAATGAACTCCCTAATGAGGTGAAATTTCCGCAGTACATGTTTGTTCTTCTGGTGATTCCTTGGCTCCTTAGCCTGCGCTTGTTATCACAATATAGATTCAATGGGCTAGACGCTTTAGGAAACACACCAAGCTCAATGAGAAACCTCCTCATCCAAACACCTTTCTTTGCAGCTCCCGAGGCTGCAATGTACTCGGCTTCTACTGTAGAATCAGTCACAGTCTCTTGCTTGGAACTCTTCCAGCTCACTGCACCTCCATTTGTTGTGAACACAAAACCTGATTGAGATTGTGAATCATCTGGGTCAGTTTGGAAGCTAGCATCGGTGTAACCATTTACAACGAGCTCCTCCTCACCACCATAGATTAGGAACACATCTTTAGTCCTTCTCAAGTACTTAAGAATGTTTTTAACAAGTGTCCAAAGGACTCTCACCAGGATTAGCTTGATATCTGCTCGCAACACTTAGAGCATAAGAGACATCTGGGCGAGTACATATCATGGTGTACATTATGGAACCAACGGCTGAAGCATATGGAACCTTACTCATGTGCTCTTGTTCATCTGGTGTGTGAGGACACTGCTTATCACTAAAGCGCATACCATGTGACATAGGCAAGAACCCTTTCTTGGACTGTTCCATGTTGAACCGTTTCAACACCTTGTCAATGTACGTATCTTGGCATAATCCTATTAGCCTCCTCGACCTATCTCTATAGATCTTAATGCCCAAAATATATGATGCTTCTCCCAAATCCTTCATAGAAAAACTATTATTCAGTGAAGTCTTTACGGATTGCAACAATGGAATGTCATTCCCAATCAATAATATGTCATCCACATACAAGATTAGAAACACAACAGCGCCCCACTTTCCTTCTTGTAAACACAAGGTTCTTCTTCATTCTGACGGAAGCCAAATCCTTTGACAACCTCGTCAAAACGAATATTCCAAGTCCGAGATGCTTGCTTTAACCCATAAATAGATTTCTTAAGCTTGCATATTTTTCCAGCATTATTAGGATCAACAAAGCCTTCGGGCTGCATCATATACATGTCCTCTTCCAAATTCCCATTTAGAAAGGCTGTTTTAACATCCATCTGCCATATCTCATAATCAAAATAAGCAGCTATTGCTAGAATGATCCGGATAGATTTAAGCATCGCTACCGACGAGAAGGTCTTGTCGTAGTCAATTCCTTGAACTTGCTGGAAACCCTTTGCGACAAGTCGAGCTTTATATACCGAACATTTCCATCCATATCCTTTTTCTTTTTATAGATCCATTTGCACTCGATAGGTTTAACCCCATCTCGCTCTGGTCAACCAAGTCCCAAACTTGATTATCTCCCATGGAATCTATCTCAGATCTCATGGCACTTTGCCATTTCTTGGAATCTGGGTCCATCATTGCCTCTGCATAATTCACGGGTTCGTCATCGTCTAACAATAACAGGTCCCCACGTAACTCACGGAGTCTTGCTGATCTTCGTGGTTGTGGCGGTGTTTCTTTTGCCACGGGTATCTCAAATTGTTCTCGCTACATTAGCATCACTTGTAGAGTTCTTCCTCGCTCTCATCTTGAACTTCTTCAAGATACACCTTCTCGTCCACTCTTCTCTCTTTTGAGAAACTCTTTCTCTAAGAAAACACCATTTCGAGCAACAAACACTTTGCCCTCTGATTGGTTGTAGAAGTAATATCCTAAAGTTTCCTTTGGATATCCCACGAAGAAGCACTTGTCCGATTTGGGTGTTAACTTATCTGATATAAGCCGTTTGACATAAACTTCACAACCCCAAATTTTTAGAAAAGACAAACTAGGACTCTTCCCAGTCCACATCTCATATGGTGTCTTAACTACGAACTTAGATGGTACCCTATTTAATGTGAAAGTGGTTGTTTCTAGAGCGTATCCCCAAAACAATAAAGGTAGGTCCGACTGGCTCATCATAGACTGAACCATGTCCAACAAAGTCCGATTACGTCGCTCAGACACGCCGTTTCTCTGAGGCGTTCCAGGCAGCGTAAGCTGTGAAACAATTCCGCAACTCTTTAGATGATTGCTAAACTCGTGGCTCAAATATTCGCCTCCACGATCAGATCGCAAAGCTTTAATTTTCTTGCCGCGTTGATTCTCTACTTCATTTTAAAATTCTTTGAACTTTTCAAATGTTTTAGACTTATGCTTCATTAAGTACACATAGCCATATCTACTGAAATCATCAGTGAATGTTATGAAGTATTGAAATCCGCCTCTAGCTGTCGTACTCATTGGTCCACATACATCAGTATGTATAAGTTCCAACAAGTCATTCGCCCTCTCAGGAAAACCCGTGAAAGGCGTCTTGGTCATCTTGCCCATCAGGCATGCTTCACATGTCTCGTATGATTCAAAATCAAACGAAGTTAGAAGCCCATCAGAATGGAGCCTCTTCATGCGATTCTCACTTAAATGACCTAAACGACATTGCCACATATAGGTTGAACTTAACTCATTAAGCTAAGGCCTTTTAGCACTAACATTACGAGATAGGTGCATCATCAAGATTTAAAATAAATAAACCATTCACAATGGGTGTAAAAGCCACAAACATATCATTCTTAGAGATTACACAACCATTGTCTTTACTCGCAAATGAATAACCATCCTTCATCAAACATGAAGGTGACACAATGTTTCGACTTAAACTAGGAACAAAATAACAATTATTCAATTCCAAAATAAATCCTGAAGGTAGGTGTAGTTGCATCGTCCCGACGTTCAACGCAGCAACCCCTGCATTATTGCCCACACGGAAATCAACTTCTCCTTTTTCCACACTTCTACTTCTTATCATTCCCTGCATCGTATTGCAAATATTAGCAACCGATCCGGTATCAAATACCCAAGAATTAGTATAAGAGTTAGCGAGGAAAATATCTGTAATATGAACAACAAGTATATGAGCAGCGGGAGTACCTTTACCACCGCCATCCTTCTTTAAGGATGCCAAGTACAGCTTGCAGTTTCTCTTCCAGTGACCCTTCCCTTTACAGTGAAAGCACTCTTCATCAGAAGTTGGTCCAGCCTTGGGCGTAGATGGGTTTGGCTTAGAGATCTCATCTTTAGCCTTACCCTTCTTCTTCTTCCAAGCATTGCCCTTCTTTCTCTTAAAGTTAGGCTTGTTTTGGACCGCCAACACTTGGCTAGTGCCAAGCACCTTTCTTGATGTCGGCCTCTCTTGTTTTCGCATGCCACACAGCTCATTCAAACCCTTCTCTGCCCCATGCATATGGTAGTTAGAGATGAAGTTTCCATAGCTGGACGGAAGAGACGAGAGAATGAAATCAGTAGCCAACTCTGGGCCGATTGGGAAGCCTAGCTTCTCCAACCTCTGAGTGTAACCAACCATCTTGATTACGTGTGGACCAACTGATGCGCCTTCTGCTAGCTTAGTCTCAACAAGAGCCTTTGAGACATTAAACCTTTCAGTTCTAGCTTGAGTCTGGAACATCTCTTCTAGTGCCACGATCATATCGTAGGCTGCATGATTGTTATCGAATTGCATCTGCAGATCTGGTTCCATGCTAGCAAGCATAAGGCAGCTTACTTCAAGATCAGCATTAGATGCTTTCTTGTAAGCGTTTTTCTCAGCATCAGGTGCATCATCAGCAGGTTCTGCTAGTAATGGGGTGTCTAGAACAACTTTCTTTTTCTCAGCCCTGAGAACAATTCTCAGGTTGCCGATCCAATCCGCATAGTTTGTTCCATTCAACTTTTCTTTCTCAAGTATTGAACGCAAAGTAAATGGTTGTTTGTTTGCTAGGCGCCATTGATCTACAACAAAAGTAATGCAAAATACTAAGACAATGTATCCATGATGGAGTAAATCATGTTAAACTCTTAATTGAATCTACTCCCACTAAAATCAATATCCCTCGATTGAAACTTAGTGATTCAAGATCCACAACTAACAAGTCAACTAGTGAGCTTTAGCATCACCGCTAGAAGACATGGTAGATCGGTAAGCAACTACTTGCTAATCATATCACATATGACTCTTGTTGTTGGGTAGCATCTCTATGCTTGTGTTGCCAACGACATATGCTCCAAGGTCCCTAACCGTTAGGATGACCTTGTTCAAGTAACCAAACCTTTCTACAGTAAGTATCCGATACGAACCTGCCTAGTCAAGAAAAATCAATGGCACCCTAATTTCATAGACCCACCACCGATTGTACAAGACATATGACAGTGCAAGGTTTGGGGGAGCACGAAACTTAAACATTGCTGAGGGATCGTTCTACTTCACTACCGCACGAATGTAGACAAAAATATTATGGCATGTGAAAGTAGAGCATAGTAAGAACGGCATAAACACAGATATGACTTGGTATAGCCCATTGTTCCTTTGGGGATCTCCATCTCCAACAATCTGTTCATTATGGTGATCGCCGTCTCCATGATCCATGTACGCCATTCTTCAGTGATGAGTCCACCAAGACAATCTATCACTACCGCAGGACAATGAAATAAAATTACATAGTCGCGGATGGGATCATCACAGATTGGCACGCAGGCCATTACAATAATTTTGACAATATCTATATGGCTCCAGCCCATATTGTCATCCTCATGACAAGCAAGCCATGAATTAATTACATACATGCATCACATACACATAAGGGCTATACCAGTCATGAATTCCTGCAAAACAGTTAACCGATTCCGATTTCTAAACGTCAAACGCGAAAAACTCTATTTTCCCAGCCTTATTTCACAATTTTAATTTCACCGAATGCGACAAGATCGCAGAAATCCATATCCGATGAAATTCTCTAGATGTTTCGTTTAAGGATCGTCTCAATCCGAGTTACGGTTCAAAAGTTATGGCTGTTTTACGAACAGCACTTTTCTCGGTAACTCAGCGCCTGACGGCCGATCCAATCTGCCACCGCCGCGCATCACATGCGGTCGGCACTTGACCTAGGGTTCAATTCGATCAATCTGATTGATCTCTAACTCGCCGTGACTGGATTTACATGTATCACTTAACTCGGATGGCGGAATTCCGACCGGTACGAGTAGATCGTTACAAGACCAACGCGGCAAGACCATGAACCAAGATCAGAGACTCATCTACAACCGTGCATATCACCATATGCAAATTCCAGAACCTATAACGAGGCAGTACCGAGAGCTGATACCACTGAAGGGTTATGAGGATGCTATGCTAGCCGGAAAACAAAATTTTTCTACCTCATAAACCAGGATCTACTGCTAGTTACAGGTTACGGGATTACCACTAGACGCGCAGGTGCAGCGGAAGCGACTCGATGTAGTCGAACGCGTCGCAGCAGTGCCGTGCAGTTGCGTGGTCATCCATCCGTCACGTCCGTTCTCCACTTGCGGATCATCCTCGTGCTTCAGATGCAGCACCTCCGAGGTATCACACACGTGCAGGGAAGAAGCAACGTGCCTCCGGACTGCTAGGTCCATAAGGAGCGAAGGCGTGAGTGTGGAGAGGGCGACAGCGGCTGCCAAAAGGCGTGGATTAAGCCTAGCCTCGCCCCTGCCCCTTCTTATATAGGCGTCCCTAATGAGCTCCCGAGTTGGAGGCCCATTAGTAACCCTAATCCTTCTCCAACTCGGGTCCAACCCAAATTGGGCTTCTAGCCCCTTAAGCGTGCGACCCTATGGGTTCACGCACACATAGACATGGCCCGAGTACACCTACTCGCCAAATAATTGACAGCGGCCTCTAGCAAGGTGTGACAACTTCTATGCGTACGTAAAGATCATATCAGACGAACCACCACAACCCATATACATGTTATTCCCTTGCCACTTGATATTTGGTTCAACTCGTGGGTTAACACTTAACCCAAGCACGGCCATGCATTTGTTGATCCAATCACTTGAGTGATCCAGTGATATCTCTCTCACACAGAGAGGGGCAAATTCCATCTTGATTGTCTATGTCTCACAGCATGTTTCCCGACAAACCCGAAGACTATCTTTATGACTACCCTGTAACGGAGTAGCGTTTGACAATCCCTAAGTAAGTCATTTCACATCTTGAGTACATACGACAATCTCAGGTCTAAGGACATAAAGTACATGATGTGCAAAGAGATAATAATAACAACATCTCACGTCGGGTCAGTCCAGCGTATATGTCGTACATGTGCCCACTTTATTAGTTTGACATCTCAATGTCTATGACTTATGAAACATAGTCATCAACTAATAATGTGCTGATCTAATATTCATGTGCGTTGTTACACGAACTTCGATCAGGGACAACATTAGAATATCCATACAAGTAAAAAGTTTCACAAACAATTCACATAACTGCCAATCGATACAAGTTGTCTTTAATGGATATTCAGAAACATATAATATATCATGGATACAATCGCAATATCATCATCTCTATGATTACCTCTAGGGCATATTCCCAACACCGAGGTGGCTAGAAACGAGCAGCTCCGTCAAGAACTCGAAGGTGCCAAGAAGGTGGCGACAGACGCGGACACCGGGCGGGAGCTTCTTGAGCTCGGCCTGGGGGTCGTATTTAGGGACCTCCAAATGGACGTCGGCCCGTCAGAGTCAATCGAGAAAGCTGCCCTGCGCATCCCTGACCGAACTCAGGATCTTGTCAGGGCCGGGCTTTAGCGTGGTGTCCACAAGGCGGTGTCGATCGTTCGCTCCCACTACCCTGAGCTGGGTTACAAGACGATGAGCAAAGGGTAGGCCCTGGGGTATGCGCCCGAGGAGATTGCCGCCATGGAAGGGGAGATGGCTTCGGGGGCGCAACCCCTGTCCGCCGTCATTGAGAAGGAAGACACCATTGAGGAGGAGGAGGAGAATGCAGGTGCTCGAGAGTAGATGCCCTGGAGATGATTTTGGGCATGAACTGTAATATAACTTGCCACGTCGTATTTGTCTGGCCATGTCGGCTGGCTAAGGACACCAATATTTGCTTAATTTTTTCTGCTTCGAGTTTGATTTTTGATTGTGCGAGTTAGCTAGAGTCCCAGAGTCGCGCTGGGGCGCTAGCACCCTGACTCTCCCGTAGTTTCATTGCCAGGCGAAGAAGTTTTTTGAAAATTTTTCAAGAGTAGGGTATGCAACATGTGCCAACTCCTAGCTCCCGGGTGAAGTGCGTCTCCATGCTAGAATGGAGGCGGTCTTTACCACTGAGTCATGGTAAGGCTCCGGTATAAGCGTGATCCGAGGTAAGAACGGATGTAAATATAGTGGGATGGCCGTTCGATGTGGGCAAGCTCCCGTGCTTCATTCATAAATCATTTTCTATTACAATAAGTGCGTGCGCAATCTTAATAGGAGTTAAGGGTAGAAATGGTGTAGCTATTGTATGTTCCATGCGTTCACGAAGATCTTGCCGGTGAATGTTCGGAGTCGGTAGGATCCAGGCCTGATCACTTCGTGGACGATGTAGGGTCCTTCCCATGAAGATGTGAGCTTGCGACGCTCCTTGGTGCTCTGGATTCGACGCAGCACGAGATCGCCGGGGTGGAGCTCTCTTGGCCTGGCACGTCGGTCGTCGTATCTCCATAGTGCTTGCTGGTATTTAGCCGAGTGGAGGACGGCGGCGTCGCGTGCTTCGTCGAGTTGGTCCATGGCATCCTCGAGGAAAGTCGTTGGCCCTGACCCTTGGCGCACCGTATTCAATATCGGTGGGGAGTATAGCCTCGGATCCATAGACCATATAGAACGGAGTAAATCCGGTGGCTCTGCTGTGCGTCGTCCTGAGACTCCAAAGCACCGTTGGGAGTTCTTGCAGCCACCGGCTACCGTACTTGTCCAGTTGGTTGAAGATCCGCGGTTTTATCCCTTGTAAAAGCATGCCGTTCGCGCGCACTACTTGCCCGTTAGATTTTGGGTGTGCGACGGAGGCCCAGTCTAGGAATTTCGGTCCCGTGAATTGCGTCCCGTTATCCGTGATGATGGAGTTCAGGACTCCGAATCGATGGACGATGTCGGTGAAGAATTGGACAGTCTGTTCGGATCTGGTGTTGGTGAGGGGTCGCACCTCAGTCCATTTGGTGAATTTGTCTATGGCGACGAACAGATGGGTATAGCCCCCTGGTGCCTTTTCCATGGGTCCTACCATGTCGAGTCCCCAAACTGTGAATGGCCAGGTGATAGGAATCGTTTGGAGCGCTTGCGCTGGCATGTGGGTTTATCTGATGAAGAACTGACATCCCTCATAGGTGCGCACGATTTCCTCTACGTCAGCCACTGCAGTAGGCCAATAGAACCCCTGTCGAAACGCGCTTTCGACCAAGGACCTCGGTGCCGCATGATGACCGCAAACGCCACGGTGGATGTCCTGTAACAACCTTTTCCCTTGTTCGACAGGGATGCAGCGTTGCAGGACTCCAGTGATACCTCATTTGTAGAGATCCTCGCCGACGAGGATGAAGGACTTGGCACGTCGGGCGAGTCGCCTCGCTTCGGTCTTATCCGTCGGAAGGATGCAGCGGGTCAGGCATTCGATGTACGGTACCCTCCAGCCCAGGCCCTTTTGATCTACTGGCTCGCTTCTTCCTAGTCCATCACGTCGGCCGTCTCGTTCGCTGCACAGGCCGATGTGGATCCCTGCTCGGCATTTAACTTCGTGATGGGAGGCAAGTCATTTTCACCCTTCACCTCCTCGCGATGTATCGTCAGCTTCATCTGATCGCTGGCGAAGACACCAGCGGGAGCCGGTTCATGCCCAGACGCCGCCTTGGCTAGGGCATCGGCTGTTTCGTTAAGCCGACGTGGGATGTGATTTAACTCTAGGCCATCGAATCTGGCTTCGAGCTTGCAGACCTCTTGGCAATAGGCAGCCATCCATGGGTCGACGCAGCTTGGTTCTTTCATGACCTGGTTAACTATGAGCTGAGAGTCACCTCGGACATCGAGCCGACGTATTCCCAACTCGATGGCGATTCGCAGACCTTTAACGAGGGCCTCGTACTCCGCTTCGTTAATAGATGCAGGGAAATGGAGTCGGACCATGTATTTCATAGGTACCCCCAGAGGGGAGATGAAAACTAGCCCAACCCCTGTGCCCATTTTCATGAGCGATCCGTCGAAGTACATGGTCCAGTACTCTTGATCGATGGGTGCCGGCGGCAGCTGCATTTCGGTCCACTCTGCCACGAAATTAGCCGGGGCCTGAGACTTGATAGCTGATCGTGGGGCATAGGAAATTCCTTTGTCCATCAGCTCAAGGGCCCACTTTGCTATCTATACGCCTTCCGGTAGTGGACCAGGCCATCTAGAGGATCCAGCCCAAGTGGTACGTCGTGGGTAACCCTGGGGCATTCCCCCACAGTTCTCAACATTTTGCATTGGCCTATGTACAATCAAACGATTCATACAGTACCATAAAGGCATCAATTTTTTTTTTTGATGGCCCTAATATTTCTTTACAAGAAAAATACGCAATTTGTTTGAACGATCGAACAACCCTAAATTCATGTAATTTTGATGCTAAATTACATACACAACTTATAAACCGATACAATGTTCGTGGGCACAAGTTTCAAGAAATGCATGATACAATTGGTAGGTGTAGGCACATTGTACAACCTAATTAATTCCAACCATTGCTTTTACTTGAACTGACTATGAAGTAGCCATTCCTCTCTGCCATAATAGTTGCATTGTATTTTTCTGATTGAGTGAAGATCAAGGAAATAACTACCCTTACAGCCCTATGCACCAACGCTTTGCACCCTAGATGCACAAGCAATCAAAACAAAGTGTAATATTCCGTTGAACTTCCACACCAAGTGTGCGGCAAACTGATCCCCACTCAATTGTTCATCCTCACAATCTTACTGGAAATGGAGGTCAAGAAGGTGGCAATGCATGGAGTGTCCCATACAGATACTGGTTACTGTGATGACCTGGATGGGTCTCACCACTCCTTGTTCGAGCCATCACATGCATCATTCATTACCCTGAAGATGGAAAGAACGCTAAGGTGTGGACATTGACCTAAGCATGTATCCACCTTCATTTTTGTTCTAACATGCCTTCCATATTGTCTCTATATAGGCAACATTGGATATCTAATCAGCAAAAAAACATGCACAAAGTGGTGTGCATGCAACCTTCCACACGGGATAGTAAAGTCAAAATGGGTGATCTCACATTGTACACAAATGTTAGTAAGCACAGCAAACAGGTTCACTCATGGTTGATGATGACACCAATCATGGATGCGTTTTTGTTCATTTGACTAAGCTTTAAGACTACTAGAATTGGACCATATGGAGGTGTATTGACATGTAGTTTCATTCTTGCATAGATTGCAGGACCTAGGTTCTCACTTTCAAAGTTTATGGACCTAACTCAGCATGCAATAGTTGTTTCAATGACCTACTATATTTCAAAATTTATATATTTTGTAATCTCTTTATATGTTAGTTGTGCCACATCCAATTTAGGTTTTGTTACATAGTCAAATACAATGTGAATGGAGATAGCACAAATAGCTAGAGGCAAAGAACTTACTTAATAGAAAACATCAATCCACAGATAAGTCAAAAAATAAAATAGATTACACAACATAATTTGATCCGGATACAAAAAAGCATATTACTAAAACTTGAATCACCAAGAGACCTGAACATTTATGCTTCTTAGATCCTCAAATTATAGATAAATGGCTCATAGGCCATTGCACAATGTCATCAGATTATTGACTAGTGAAAAACACTCATAACTTGGTGCCAAATAATAACCACAACATATTCCCTCATAGTCTTTGTGCCCATTTTAAGATGTAGATTTAGCTTACTTTTTCTTCAGTTTGTTGTGGCAGCCCATGTGTCCACCTAATGTTTGTCCTGAGGAAAACTTTGCAGAGCAGATCCTGCACACATATTCACGCTGGCCCATTTCATTTTCTAATGGAGAGTCTGACATACCCACGGTTCGTGTTATCAACGGGGCGGTTCGACCCTTGAACCTGGTTTGGCCCTGGCGGTTCGGCGGGTCAGCAATAGGAGCGCACCGCTCCGCACCATTTGCAGGGCTAAGTCAAAGGTTGTAGACACCTGGAGTGATCAACAACTTATGACATTGACAGCCTCCAAAGGTCCGTGGAATCTACACATAGATTAGAGCGGCTATGCAAAAAAACAGTGTATGCAAATTTCTCCAAATGGATGAGAAATCCCATAATATTTTGTTTGATGCATACAAAATAATGGGCTTTCGTGAAAAATGCCATAAATAGATTATACAAGTATGGTACGATATAGGACCATCTTGGTGAATATGAACAGAAAAATGTAGTTTTACTTTTGTGTGGAAGGAGCGTCTGAATAGCCTGCATTTGTGTCACAGAGAGTTTTATTCAACTTAATGCAAATGGGACAAATAAGAAAATACAGGTATTCCGAGTTCATACTTCCGTAATTCTTACATTTACATGAATGTTATGTTAATGACATCTTTGTAGAGAACCGTTGATTAAGAAATCCAACATAAAATAAAAATTGGAACATTGGCCAACTTTACAAATATATATAAGAGAGCACATGGTCTTCAAGATCTGATGAAGGTTGGCCACCAGATGATGATATGTGCAGCTTAGTTGTAGCTTTGCAGAGGTTTCAATGATGTTTTTCCTAACATCAATTCAGTAGTTAAATATAGTGCGTGCTTATATATATCAACATGTACATACATCATGGTCCACATCGAGGTTGTCTTTAATATTTGTTTCATACACTAGCATTTTGTACCATTATATTCTAAAAGATGTCATTTTATTTGAATATCCAAACTAGTACACTAGGAACCGGATATGCATGATATCGTTTTTATAATTTATATTTTGGCTACCAGCAGTATGCATAGTGTTCCATTTACTAATTTGCAGGCTTAATTTGCTTTTGGTTACCACTCATTACAACACACATCTGAAGCGCAATTGGGTTGAGATGAGACTTTAGTCCAATTTCTCTAAATTTATAGCGCAATACATAAGCCTTTTCATTTGTGAAAAACCGCATGCAAGCTGTTTATAGCATTTTGCATTTTGTTTCTTTTAACTTGAAATGAACATTTGTTTACTTTTATATTACCGCTACTAATAGTGCCATAATATTGAGCACATAGCATGAACAGATGACAATTATATTTTGAGATATATGGATGCAGCAGCATATGTCATGATATTAATAACATGCATGAGAACGAAACCAAAGAGCGACTGCAACTGGTATGTATTTTGAGCGTGGCTATTTTGAGATGGATGCAGTAGCACTTGTCTTTGATTTATTATGCACAGCCTTGTTTCTACCATCGTAGGGACTGAGCCAAGATTCAAGAACATAATCTCTCACTTGTTGACTTGTATCACCCTGCTATACAGAGCCATAATCTCATCCATGAAGAAAATCATAGGGAGCATAAAACAGATGACATAATAATTTAGGGGTATAATATGACTGACATATAGAGAACAATAATGTTTTTCTGTAGGCTCATATCTTGCACATATATAAAGGACTGAGCCTAGATGACGTGAACTTGTTGCGTGTAGCCTTATTTGTACCTTTGTATGGAACGAGCCAAGATTCAAGAACAGAGTCTCATTCATTGGCTTCCTGTATCGCCTAACTAAACCAAATAGAGGGGCATGCGCACCTCCATCATGAAAAAAAAAATCATGGAGAATGATGAACATGAACATATGATATCTAAAATATGGGGAAAACTTGTTATGGACATCGGTGGTACCAAGCCAAGATTCGAGAAGGGGTCTCTCATCCATTGACTTGTATCGCTTAACTATACCAAATAGAGGGACATAACCACAACCTCGAAGAAAATCATGGAGAGAATGAAGAACACAACCCGCCCGTGCCCCCGTGTCGTCGTACACCCCGACGATGTCCGGTTCCTTCCCCCGTCGTTGGGTGTACAGGGCGTGCTCCTCCAGCATCGCCTTCCACCACTCCGCATCGTGCTCCGCAACAGCGAAGGTGGCTGGCTTCTCCACCGGTGTTCCTCGAGGCGAAGTCGTTCGCAGCGGAGAATCTCCGTCATTCGAGGCCGCCACGACTGTAGTCGAGGCACTCTGTCCCGAGCCCTCCCGTCCTACGCTCGAGGGCCCTCCGGCGGTCGAGCCCCCCGGACCGACGGCCGTGGCCTCCCGACGCTCGGTCGAGGCCCCGCCTCCCGCGGTCGCAGCCGTCTGGCGCGCAGTTGTGGCCACCAGACCCACGGTCGAGGCTCCTCCTGTGGTCGAGCCCCCTGGTACCGTGGTCAGGACCGCTCGACCCGAGGTTGAGTCCTCCGCGGTCGGGGTCGAGGTCCCCGCGCCTACGCACGAAGTCACCCGCTCCGTGTTTGAGTCTGTCCGTGCAGGGGTCGAGGCCTCCTATCCCGGGGTCGAGACCCCCGCATCCCTCGAGCGAAACTTCGAGGCCCCCGATCGCAGCTGTGCGTGAGCCGAACACGGTCCCGCGACACGCGAAGCCGCCCCAACTTCTGCTCGAAGTCCCACAACTCTCGGTCGCGACTCCTGAGATCGAGGCCTCCCGTCGAGTCGGTGTGCGGTCGCGCCGCTCCGGTCCGCGATCGAGGCCTCCCCCGGGCCCACGGATGAATCCCTGTGTCCCTCAATCGTGGCCCTCCCGGCTCGCACTCGACGCCCAGGTCTCGCGGACAACTGCGCCCGTCCCGCAGTCCGGGCCGTCCGCGCCTCTGCGGTCAAGACCACCTGGTCCTCCGCGGTCGAGGCCAGCCATGCCTCCGCGGTTGAGACCTCCAACGACTCCTCGATCGAGGCCGCCCGGCCCTTGATCGAGGCCCGTGGTTGAGCCCTCTGTCGCTGCGATCGACACGCTCCGCGTCGAACGGTCGAGGCCAGCCTCGAGTGTAGTCCGGCGAGCGGCCCCGTGAGCCGCAAAGCCGCCCTGGCCTGCCGGTTCTCCTCCGTCTCCGTCTGCCGACTCCGTCGCTCCGGCTTCCCCCGTCACGAACTCCATGGCCTCGCCATGTCTGTAGATGACAGGCTGCTCGAACGAGTCACAGAGCCTGCCACCGTCTTGATCGAGGCCGTTTTCATCTAGCGAAACACCGCGACTCCCAGTGTCGACTCTGCGGGCACCGGTCTCGGTCCTACGACCCTCGAGACTGCCCTGGCCTTCAGTCGGAATCCCGCGATCCGCGAGACCGCCTCGGCCTTCAGGGGCAGCGCCGCGACCCTCGGTCCCGGCCATCAGGATCGCCCGAACCGGGGTCGAGTCTTCCGCGGTCTGGATCGAGGCCTTCCGCGCTTCACTCGAGCCCATCGCAGACTCCTCTGCCACTGCTTCCCCGGCCACCGGTGCTCCGCCGGCCTCGCCGCCCCCGAAAACAGAGCAAAGAACGAGCGAGCCTTCCGCGGCTGGGCTTGACGGCTCCTCTGCCTCCGCAGCTGCAGGCTCGTTCCCCTCCACCAGCTCCTTCCTGGCCTCACCGCCACTGGAAATCGAGGAGTGAGCAGGTGAACCTTTCGCGGATAGACTTGGAGGCTCCTCCGCCTCCGCAACCGTAGGTTCTTCCCCTACCCCTGGCCTGTCCCATGCCGCCTCGATGGAGACGACTTCCCGGGACACTACCACCTGCTCCAGCACGTCGACTGCACCAAGATGGGCCTGCGCGCGCGGCTCGTCGAGATGGACAGCCTGCGGCGCAGTCCCCTGCTCCGCCTCCGCCTTCCCTGCTTCGCCGTCCTCCAGCGCACAGTACACCCCCATCAACAGCGCATGCTCGTCGTCGCTGTCATCCTATGCCAGGTGAGCCTCCTCCTTCTCCGGCTTCTTCTCCGGGCACTCCCACGCCCAGTTCCCCACCTCGCCGCACTTGCGGCAGGCGTTCGGGCCGGGGAACTTCTTCTTCCCCTTTCTCTTGTCCGCCGGCGCCTTGCCGGCCTTCTTGCCGCCGCCACCGCTGCCGCTGGATGAGCCCGCGCCGTTCCGGCGCTTCTCCTTCCACCGCGCCACCCACTCGTCCTACGTCAACATCAATTGCGGTTCGGACTTCTCCGCGGGCGCACGATCCTCCACGGCGCGCAGCCGTCCCATCACGTCCTCGAGCGACAGCGTGGACAAGTCCAGCATCGTCTCCATGGACAGGGCGAGCTGGGCGTACTTAGGCAGCACGACGCGCAGCAGCTTGGCCACGACGTCCTCGTCGTCGACCGGCTTGCCGAACATCGCCAGCTGGCCCGCCAGTGTCTGCAGACGCAACGCGAAATCCTCCACGGACTCCCCGGACTTGAACCGGAGTTCGTCGAAGTCCCTCCGCAGCTGCTGCGCCTTGGCCTTCTTGGCTCGATCCAAGCCGAGGCGGAACGAAGCGAGCATGTCCCATGCCTCCTTCGCCGTGTCCTTCCTCCCGAGCACCTCATGGTACTCGCTCGGTGTGGATGCCATGAGCGCCTCCATGACGCCCACCTGCGCATCCATGTCGGCGTCATCTCCCTCGACGGCCTCCCACCAGTGGCGCGCCTTGAGCTTCCACTTCATGTGGACGCTCCACTCGCCGTAGTTGGTGCGGGTCAGCATAGGCCAAGAGTTTGGCCCGCTAAACTCCCGCACCCGGTGAACCTCGATAGGAGCCTTGGAGCTGGCCGCCGCCTCCGCAGCTGCCTTCTCCTTCGCCTTCTGCGCAGCTATCTCGGCCTCGGTGTCGCCCATCGCCGGCGGTTAAGCGCAGCAACGGCAATCACGGCTCCGATACCACGTGTTAGCACTAGAACCTAGCACCGATGGGGCGAGCAGCTCCTGCTCGACTCTACCCCTCAAGATCCTCCCTGAACCAAGGAAGAAGACGAGCTTGAGCTCTCTGAACACACACACACACTGCTCCGTGTTTCAGCATTGGCCGAAACTGAGTACCCAAGTGAATGGTGGCCAAAGAACTGCCTTTTCCATTGCATATCATACACATTTATACAAGCCTCCACCCTCAGCCAGGGTACACATGAGGCATGGCTACAGCACTCACCTACTCCTAGTACTATGCTAACATCACCCGACGACGTGGGTGAGGGAACCTCCATGCTGTTACAGGAACAAGGACATGACCAGCCATGACCTGTGACTGACCTCTACCTGCCCTTGGCCACCGAGTGAATTCGTGGGCTGGCAGCAGATTATGTCCAACAATAGACACCTCACGCACCTGCAATTGTTTGTGCTGTTTCTTTGGGGAAAAAACACACACACATCTGAATCATGTTCACTGCTGTTGCTTGTCCATGGGGCCTGTTGACAAATATCTTAGTCCTTCACCACATCTAATCCTTGTTTCACCTATATGGCATGAATAGTTATACTTTGATTCATTTTATACTTTCTAAGTTTTGCACTAGCCATTCTTGTATTGCAAGGATTCCCTATCAACGTAATATTTTTCTACAATTAAAATATAAAATCATTTTGAACAATTGAACAACACAGAAGTTCAAACAATTTTCATGCTAAATTCAAAGCAGAATCTACTGAAAGTTAGGAACCAATACAACAGTTGGAGGGCACAAGGTCCGCCTTTAGAAATGCAATGATACAATTGGTTCATAAGTACAAGCACACTATACAGCAAAAGTAATTTTAACAATTGTTTTTCACTTGTACTAACTATTTAGTAGCCATTCCACAGTGGGTTTCTAATGATGTGCTTTCCACAATGTTCTCTTTATGTGTAACATTGAATACCTAATTAGTAAAGAAACATATACAAAGTCGTGTGCAACCTCCCACAAAGGACACTAAATTTGACATGGTGCTCTCTCATTGCACATAAAGGTTAGCAAGCACAGCAAAAAGATTCACTAAGAGCAAGGCTAATAATACAGCCAACCTGCTGGCTATAAGGATCCTTGCAGTCTTCTCTCAGTCCACCTATATAGTAGTTTGCTCTTCACCATTAATACATGGTTCCACTTGTTTCTCTCACAAAATTTCTTGGTTCTTATGTCTAAGCCGGCTGCAAGCTTACATCCCGCTTCTCTTCTCTCTCCTCTCCTTTAGCATTCAGCCGGCTTATAGCCTGATATTATAGTTGCTCTAATAATCAGCGGGAAGACACCAATCCTAGATGTGTTTTTCTACATTTGACTGGGCTTCACCTAGATGACTAATGGGCGCTGGACCATATTGACGTGGAGGGACTTATGGTTTCATATACAGATGGCAGGACCTAAGGAGTTGCTCTAATAATCAGCGGGAAGACACCAATCTTGGATGTGTTTTTCTTCATTTGAGTGGGCTTCACCTAGATGACTAATGGGTGCTGACCATATTGAGGTGGAGGGACTTATGGTTTCATACACAGATGGCAGGACCTAAGGTCCTCGCTTTAAAAGTTTATGGGCTAAATTGAGAATGCGATAGCTGTTTCAAAGATCTGCTGCATTTCAAAATTTATGTATCATGTAATCTCTTTATATGTTAGTTGTGCCACATCCAACTTAGGTTTTGTTTACATAGCTAGTCAAATGTAATGAGTTTAGAGACATCACATGAAAACTAGAGGCATCGAAGTTACTTAATAAGAAAAATCGTTCCACTGATAAGTCACTAAAATAAAATAGAGTACACCACATAATTTGAGCCAGATACATTAAAGAAATTATTAAAACCTGAAGCACCATACTCACCGAACATCTATGCTTCATAGAACCTCAAAATCATAGATATTTATTCATAGACTATTGCAGATCATCAGAAAATTGACTATAGTAAAAACACTCATAACTTGGTACCAACATAACCATAGCATTTGTCCTTCATATTCTTTCAGAACCAGTTTAAGCTATGGATTTAGCTTCCTTTTTCTTATCTTTGATGTGGTGGCGCATGTGTCCACCATATGCTTGTGATGAAATGAATTTTGCAGAGCAGATCTTCCACACATATTCAAGCCGACCTCTTCCTTTTTTCATAGTAGAGCATGAGCTCGCTGAGAGCTTGGAGTGACATGAACTGGAGATGTTTGGTTCTCCACTGGTAGCAGTTGTACATTTATAGAGCGATGGCAGTGATGCCGATTCAGTCGCTTGGTATGGTGTGTGGACAATTGGCTGGTTTTGGAGTGCTGAACCGATGACAGGCATTGCTGTTGTGCCCATCAACACTTCATGTAAGGGAGAAATATAGGGCTCACTATCTAGTATTTTAATCTCCTCAAGGGAATCCATGACTCTATACTCTGTGGAGTACACTTACATACCTAATTATAGGGGTTCTAGGAATGTTGGTACTCAAACATTTATTAGTTGATACCTAGAATATATATGCAAAATTAATGTAGCTCTTTTATTTACTCAATCTTTAAATATTCTATTTGCCAAATGAGAACACACATGAGTTGTGTAAGTGGGTTTCTAGAGTCGCGATGCGTAATCTTTTTATTAATTAAACATCATCTAGAATTGATATCTAGAATATATATGCAAAATTAATGTGGCTCATTTATTTACTCAATCTTTAAATATTCTATTTGCTAAATGAGAACACACATGAGTTGTGTAAGTGGGTTTTCTAGAGTTTTATATTGAGGTTGTTGAACCCATATCGCAATGTGTAATCTTTTTATTAATTAATCATCATCTAAAAGATACAACCATTTCTCTAGTTTTGTAATTCATTAAATGCACAATATCTTAGTATTTTAGTACACATTTATGAAATCCTAAGCTAGAAAGATATGAATTATAATAAAAAAAATGTCTCACCTACCACGGGCGATTGATTCCTAGACTGCCAACGTAGAAAGCTTAAGAATCCTGCCACTCAAATAGCACAACCCCTTTCACTATCAACCCATGAAAGATGATCAACTAGGATTTACTACTCGCTGCGTACAATATATAAAAGTGTTGCAATCTCCATGTGTGCACTAATAATAACGGAATATCAAATGACAATAAAATTGCCACAGCCTCGTCGGTCAGAGGCATATGTTGTCCGACCTCATCGATCACGGGGTTTGGAGTGAAGTCTGTGAAAGTGTTCGGCCTTGTCAGTCATGAACAAGTAAATGTCCCGCCTCATCAGTCAGGACTGAACATCTCCAGCGGTCCAGCCTCGCCGGTCGCAGAGTGAGACAGTAACGCTAGCAGCATCGGCTGAGAAGTGAGATCATGACTTCACCACCGACACATTGACACATCTATGGTTGCTTCGGAAGCATCACTTGTTTATAGTACAAAGACAAACTGGCTAAAATGACTACTCACTGCGCATACAAAATTCTTCCCCCGGGCTATGTTGCGCATTGATACATATATTTGTATAGCCCTGTCAACTCTCAGTTCACGTGCTTTGGACTAAAATTTCACTGAAGAATTAGTATTGCTGAACCAAATAAACTACACGCACTGAAATATCTTCTCCTCAAGAACCTGAACTACTTTTGGAGCAGACTATACAACAGGGCCGGCTTTGTTATTTCAGAGGATGATCCCTGGATAGATTACTGGCCACTGCTCTCGGAGCTCTGCACCCCCTCTAAACTTCTAGTGGAACATCACTAACTGCTGCTGAACAGCAAGAAGGAAACCTCTGCTCCCACACCTCTGCATCTTCTGCCCTCTCATGAAAAAATCAGGTTCTGCTCGCTTTCCCTGAACACATGAGTCTGACAACAGACCAGACCTAAACTACAACGTGACTTCTTTGATGCAATCTACAGGCCTGCTCCTATACTAACTTAACTAGTGATTAGCGCGCGCTCTCGCACGGTGTGTATGACAACAACATATGAACAGAATAGAGTTACGCAGATAAATGGTAGCGTAAAGTTCGCTGCGCTTCCAGCCTAATACGTCAAAGTTCAACTCATCTAAATAATACATAAATGTTTTGGGGCCACGGACAACACAAGACGACACAGATAATTGTTCCTGAGGAAACGTGGACATCGACTGTTGCAGCCTGGCTGGTCGCAGAGTGAGACAGTAACGCTAGCGGCATCGGCTGAGAAGTGAGATCATGACTTCACCACCAACACATTGACACATCTATGGTTGCTTCGGAAGCATCACTTGTTTACAGTACAAAGATGGCTAAAATGACTACTCTCTGCGAATACAAAATTCTTCCCCTGGGCTATGTTGTGCATTGACACATATATTTGTATAGCCCTGTCGACTCATTCAGCATATATGAATTTCATCCTCCTGCAATGCTTCTCTGGACATTGGAACTCCAAAACATTTGTACTGGATACTGATAAGTGCCATTTTTCTAGAACTTCCAATATTCTGAAGATACAGAATACATGTTCCTCTCGTATCTTATTTGGTCTCCCTACAGATTTGCAGCCCAAACACATATTAATCAGTACAAATGTTTTATCATGGCTGTGGATACTTGCTTTCCATAGAGGGAATACATTATACATTTATAGTAATATTCTTTACTGGACTCCATCGACTCAGGACTAAATAGGTCTGCTCTTCACTGACAGACTCCCAAATTACTACTTCGTCATGGCAATTAGCGATCTACTGTACACATGTACTGACGCTAAGTAACTTTGCAGAGCTTGGACAACTTTTGAGTCCTGTACTATGCATCTGGCATGGATTCATTTTCTCTTGCATCTTCAGAAGATCATCATTACTAAACTTTATCAGGCTTGCTCAAGTACTGTGATTTCCATAGCTGGGTTTCTGTTCTTCAGAGCTATGCAGGTGAACAACTTCACACTAGATCTCCTGCATTCAGAGATTATCATTGTCCAGGAAGAGGATGTGCTTGTGTGGTGTCTGCGCCGCAGGAAGTGGCTTGACAAGTGAGTGCGGAACGGTTTTGATTCCCTCTTCTTTCTCGTCAGTTTCACACTTTGGAAAGAGAGGAACACCAGGACTTTTAAGGAACACCCACTTCACAGGATTTAGCTCCCAAGATTCAGGAGGAGGCCAACGAATGGTGTCTAGCAGGTTTCAAACATCAGCTGTCGCTGCTTGTGCTGCTGTAGGATGGTAGCCCCTTGTCGCAAAATTGTGCAACTGTAAATCATGAGTGCGTGCTGCCGTTGGGCCATAGAGCCTCAGTAATCACTGGATTACTGCTGCTTAAATTTGTAACTTAAATTTGAACCATCTCCTCCTGCTTAATGAATTCCATGCCAATGCACGTTAGAGAAAACAACTGTTGAACCATGTTACATTACACAGGGCAGGTCTCTTTACACCATGCTTGCTAAACAGTACAAGCCAACTTTCTCCACTATTATATCTCAAAAAAAACTTTCTCCACTTTTGGTCGAAGCTCTCAGTAAACGTGCTTTGGACTAAAATTTCACTGAAGAATTTGTATTGTTGAAGCAAATCAGGAAATCAGGTCCACGCGCTGCAATCTCTGCTCCTCAGGCACCTGAACCACTTTTGCCGCAGTCTCAGCTTCCCATTTTCTGAAACTTGATGCAACAGGGCTGGCTTTGTTCCTTCAGAGAATGATCCCTGGATAGACTACTAGCCAGGCGGCGATTGCTCTCTCAGTTCTGCACCCCTCTAAACTTCTACTGCAACATCACTAGCTGCTGCTGAACAGCATGAAGCAAACTTTTTTTTTTGTGAAGACAGCATGAAGCAAACCTCTGCTCCCACACCTCTGCATCTTCTGCCCTCTCATGAAAAAATCAGGTTCTGCTCGCTTTCCCTGAACACGAGTCTGAAAACAGGTGACTTCTTTGATGCAATCTACAGGCCTGCTCGTATACTAGCTTAATGTATTTCTTCTCTGTATCTCTGACTCCAATTTAAAATTTCAAACTTGCTTGCTTCCACTAAACACAGTTGGAAAAAATATCGGCCGATAGAATGAGTGTCCGAGATATCCCATTTACCGGCTGGGTACGAATTTTTTTCTCTATAATCCGAAATTTTCATACTTTTAAAATTATGTCATCCAAACAGAAGCTAAAGCCTACCCAATACTCTAACCTTAATTCATGTTTAATTTTCTCTCCCCTTATCATGCTCTAGCTATGTCACTGCCCTCCTCATTAAATAAGCAATTGATAATATGTTTTATTTAGTTTTTTATGTTAGATTGTTTAGAAATGATCTACGTGCTTTTCTTGAACAAAAGATTTTTTATCTAAATTTCTTCTGAAATTTTTTTTATCACCGATAAATTTCCCATATAGTTGATATTCCGGTTTATCGGTAACCACCGAGATTTTTAAAAATACCGGCAACACAGCAATCTTTCAACCAATCGAACACTACTCCAGCCACTTCTCTATCTGCTGCAACGCAGTACCTCGGCCTTGTCACAAAAAAATCAGACTCTGCTTGCTTCTCCCAAGTCCCAATACATAAACCTGTCTTCAGATTAGACCCCTACTACTGTACCATTGCTTTGATTATCTGCTGCATTCTTCAGGCTCTCTCCGATACTAATTTCTGCATCCTTCATTTCTAACTTTTTTTTGAGAGCACGCCTAAGCGCGTATTTCATTAAGCAGCCCTCATTTCTAACTGACCTTGACACTTTTACTTGCCACCAAAACTCGATCTCCCATCCTCCCTTACTGAATCTGATTTTACAAACAAGTAAAATCTCCAGTACTCCTGACACTGAGCATGCAAACTCTTCACTCCTCATGATATTACATTCTAATCTATGGCTACAAAACTGCATCTACTGCTTTGCATAGGCTCCTTGCCTCTAAACCTTGTGACAATGACCACTTGAAAACAGCTGAACCATTCTAACTTCTGCCCTCACACGCCTACAACAACACAGTATCACAGCTAATTCTTCCTGTATGGCTGAAAGCCTGAAAGAACTAGGCCATGGCAACCTTTAATCGCCCTCACCCCTGGGCCCTCACTCTCTCTGCTCATCTCCACGGCGGACGTCCAACAAGACAAGACACCTAGCAAAAGAAAAGAACCCACAGATGGCGAGTCTTATCATTCAAACCTGCCATGACGACTGATCTCTGGCAGCGCGGCATAAACCCTCCTCTGTGCAGTGTACTGGATGGCTGGCAGTGTGTGTGCGTGTGAGCTGTGAAGAGCTGTGTTCGGGGACGACCGCAGTGTGGTGCTGTATTGGCAATGGTCATGAAGAGCGGCAGCCTGGTGGCGGCGGTCAGGATATAGATCCCAGAAGAACCAGCTCTGCTTTTGTACCGGTGGGTCAGCTAACGGGTTTGCCGCTGCAGGTACACATCCTAGAAAATGCTGTTTCGTTAATTTATATGTGGACCACAAACTTCACGCAATATGTGTTCTTAACTATCAAACGCATGTTTATGTATGCGCATTTCTCAAGGGAGTATGTTATTTGTGTATACTATGTACACATGCCATCAACCCTGAATCAATACTGATCATGAGATTAAATCAGGTGTACCACACACATGTTAGAATTTATACGGTTTCTGGTGAACGAAACCCCTAGAGGTTTTTTATGTGGTACTAGATAAGTTCCCCGATGCCCATATATGGAAATTATAATAAATCTCAAAGGCTCAATACCTGTGTTTCCTAATGGGCTCTAAGCCATTGTGTAGAAGTGGATTGTGCGACATCAATTAGTATCATATTGCTAGTTGATATCAAGGTTTGCTAGGTGTCAGAAAAAAAAGAACAAAGCTGAGTTGTCCTGCTTCATTTGTGGAGAGCTTGGCCATTTTTCCAAGGAGTGTCTGTCATGATCTGACCATGACATGTCAGATAGCATAAGCATCATGATCAGCATATGCATCTAAAACTCAAATTTAAAATTTGAACTAGTGCTGAATTCTACATTTAGATTGCCAACGGTTGGTTTGACTGAGAGTCCGCCACCACTACCGGATAGTCCATTCACCCATCTGCACGAACTGACAGAGTTCAGTGTCTACATGGCATCTTGCATTCTCCCATATTGTGCCAACAGCATCAAGGGATACACCTACCAAGATGAACATGACTAGCTACACCATCGACTACGCTTACTTAAGCGTGCCCTCGACGTGGTCCCTTGGGCCCAACTAGGATAGGTAGGGCTGAGTCTGTCGAAGGAGAGGCCCAATCCTGGCGGGGTATGTCAGCGACTTGGAGGACAAGGCATATCAAGATGTACCTAGAAACCAGCTCTATCCGATAGATTTCTTTCCAACGAACAAAAATGACTTTATGTAAATTAATAAATTAATAAACTAGGATTCTATCTGTGATCCTACCCCTCAGACTATATAAAGCGGCATAGGTACCCCCTAACCGATAATTTTTTTTCAACTAAAGCTTACGAAGCTAGACAAACACATCAACGTCCTTGTGACCCCAAGCATCAAACTTACTTAGTAAGAAACATCGTTCCATAGATAAATCACTAAACTAAAACAGTACACCACATAATTTCAATGAGATACATAAAAGCATATTATTAAAACATGAAGCAACACAATCACCGGACGTTTATTCTTCATGGATCCTCAAAATTACATATAATTTATTCATTGGACATTGCCTTAAGCCCTCAGATTATTGACTAGTGAAAACACTCATATAACTTGGTACCAAAACAACCATAGCATTCGTCCTCCATATTCTTTCTGCTCTAGTTTAAACAATGGATTTAGCTTCCTTTTTCTTAATTCTGCTATGGTAGCTCTTGTGTCCACCAAATGCTTGTGCTGAGAAGAATTTTTTAGAGCAGATGTTGCACACATATTCAGGTTGGCCTCTTCCATTTTCCAATATAGAGTGTGGCATTCTCTGCATAATATTATCATAAGAGCCAACAACTTCCCTCTTTGACATTAACCATTCACCTTCCACCTGAGTAGGTTGCTCAAAAATTGGGCCAAGGCCTACCTCTTTGATGGTATTAAATTGTGCATGGTGAACCGCATCAGGATTACCTTGGAGCAAGCATGTGAGTGGTGGTGGATCCATCGACATAATCCTCATAGGATCAGATATTCTAAGGTAATCACTTACTGGCGTTGTCAGAAAGTCTCGCTCTGAAATGAATGTATTCTGATGGTTGCTTGACGAGCTCGCTGAGAACTTGGAGTGAAATGCATCGGACATCATTGGTTCTCCGTTGGTATCAGTTGTTTGATTATATAGTGATGGCAGCGATGCCGGTGTCATAGCTTGGTATGGATAGATAAAGCTGTTATTCATCGATATATTGGTAGGTTCTTGTGGTGTGTGGACAATAGGTTGTTTGTGTAATGTTGAACGTATGACAGGCATTGCAGTTGTCCCTCTCAATGCTTCATGCAAGGGAGAAACAAAGGGCTCATTATCTATTGGATTGCTATCCTTGTGGGAATCCATGGCTCTTGGGTGCTTAGTATCCAAGGGTAAGGTAGAATGCATACATATTTATAGGCATTCTAGGATGTTGGTTCTCAAACTTTTATCAGTTGATATCTAGAAGATACGTGGCTAGTAGGCAGAATTATTGTGGCTCATTTACATTCTCAATCTTTAAATATTCTGTTTGGCAATAAGAACATGCATGAGTTGTGGAAGTTGGTTTTTGGGACTATTATATTGAGAATTGTGTTGAAACCGTATCACATTGCATAATCTTTAATAAATTAATTCATCATCTAGAAGATACGACTATTTCTCTACTTTGAGTAGACAATCTCTCACCAACCATGGGTGATTTTATTCCTAGATTGTCCTTGTAGCAAGCATAAGGACCATAGCCTTTTGGTGCTACATATGTTGCGATTTGATCGAGTCATTAGATTGCACTGATGAAAGGTGATCAACCAAGATTTGCTACACATAAATACGATCAATTGCCTGCATACATTATACAATGACATTTTCTCAACATGCTTCTAGTGGGTCCAACGACATCCTTGAGGGTCGCCCCACCCTTTTTGGCTGGTTAATTGTTGCCTAAGGCAGTTTGGTAGGGACCCTAGGTTAGCTGATGTAGGTGGGCTCACACCATCTTGCCTAGGCACGAATGCCATCCAACTCGAGTTAGTGTATATGATCAATGGTCCTTCTTTGCTTGGGTATGAGCTTTGGATGTAGTGGAAGTCATTAAGGACTGATTGATGTTCCTATTGATCCGTGGGAGAGGCCACATGGCTTCAATTTATCTCTTATATGAACCATCATAGCTTCAATGTGTGGGATGCCTACTAAGTATGTTTCTTCATTGATGGGGTAGATTAGGGACATGGACAAGCCATGGTTCGTCGGTTGACCTTGGGCGGTTGCCCGAAGTCCAATTCTGACTTCTAGGTTCGACATCCACTTCCCTTGGGCTTCTTGACAAGTGGAGAGACTTTGGGCCAAGTTTGGGGGCTTTGGACGTCTAGGTCGCCTGATCTAAGGTTATGTTGGCTAACCTCGCTCTGTGTCCATTTCTGGCTTGACTCATTTCATAATCTTCTAGAAAGCATAGTTTCCACATCTGGACTCAGAATTGGGTGAACAAAGACACTATTTTGTGTATCTCGATGAGCTATTCAACATGGTGTAATCAAATTAGGCATATAGTGACGTGTTTGAACCATGTCTATTGTCACCTTGTCCCTACACTCACATAGTCATCAAAACTTGTGGAAATGATTATAATCAATCCCTATGGCTATGGTGGATGCCACTTATATTCTCAATTTAGGCATGGTTAATTGATGGTATGAAGTAAGGTTTTAGTGACTATCAACAATGGCCTTTAAGAAAATTGAAACTCATCAAAGCTATAATTTACCTCTGGCGATGCCTATCGACAAGTAACATCAGGCATGACCAAAAGGGAAACCATTTTTTGACAAAGGGACACCAATACAACAAGATGACAATTTTCTTGCTAGTGTTGTCACCATCAAACAATGGTTATTTTTATGCTACTCGAAATCGGATAAGATAATTATGTCACATCATGGTAAAGCATCTATATATTATTCACAAAAATGTTAGATTTAATACAATTTATACAATTCGAATAGAAACATATAGCACTAATGATATGATTCATGTGCATTGATATTTCATATATATAAATACAAATATATCATTAGTACCATAATGATTGTACTAGCCACTATCACAAGCAGCATAACTGGTCAATGACTCCCTATTGGCTCCATGAGGCAGGACAATCTTCCTCACAACTATATGTAGAACATAAACCTCATGATGCAGTCTATCCAATGTATGCATGGACCTATTAGTGAACGGTCCCCAGAAGACCAGCTAAATCTACTAGTGTGTAGGAAAAGTAACCCTAGCCAGGGCAAGACAAAATACTCGTTGCTCACCATCTCGGATCGGCTTGGCTCCTTTGATTTTTTTCAATAGCTAAGCTAGAAGTCTATCTCACTATTTTAATGAGCCATCTCGCAAGGTACTGATGAACTAAACTGAGCTAAGGTCTATCATTAACAATGATGCTTGCAAGTCTTCAGCCCACAACAATGACCTATTAATCCATGAGGGAGGCCCAACAAGGAAGCCCACCAAGTCAACCATAATAGAAGGGACACGATGCATCCTCAACTCCTCTCTTCCTTCCATAAGATGAACCAAGTGCTGCCAACTGAAGAAAAAAAAACTAATGAGCATCGCCGCTACTGCTAGACAGTCCATCTCTTCTTCTCAATGCTGGCGGTCAGCCTCCTTTGCTCGACACTCACCCAACCATCGGCCAAGCCCTAAGGCATGGGGCCCCATTGGCCTATCCACTATAGTCAGCAACTGGCTAGCTATGTGCAACATGACTGTGATAACGCCACCAACACTTGTAGTCGCCAATTTCCATGGGGAAGGAAGATGAGATCATTGAAATAAAACAATCACCAATTATATTGTAAACGCAAAGCTAAACAAGCTAAGCCAAGCTAGGCCTCCATCATGACATTAACAAACTGAGCCAAGTTGGCTTGTTAGCCTAATGAGCCAACTCGAGCTAGACCGAGCCAAACTAAGCAGACTCGATATCTAGCCTAAAGCCCTACCACGATGTGGAGGATGAGCAT
Organism: Themeda triandra; assembly: GCA_018135685.1. Taxonomy (NCBI): domain Eukaryota; kingdom Viridiplantae; phylum Streptophyta; class Magnoliopsida; order Poales; family Poaceae; genus Themeda; species Themeda triandra. The sequence goes on along the minus strand of JAENPR010001582.1, from coordinate 49,868 downwards.
CTTTGTAAACTATGTGGTGCAACTTCCTGCAACCCCGAGTGCTTCTTGTAGGTGGATGTTGGTTTAATCACTTTGCTCGACCAATGAGAATAAATATAATGCACTCATGGTCTGGCTGAGTCCACTGTAGCATAGAAATCGCCCACCCACCTTGTAACCATTTTGTCAACCTCACTGAAAAGGTGAACAAAGCTCCAGAACAACTCAAACAGGGGCCAAATCGATATACCCACTACTCTCTCAAGCTCAAGCCACCCAAGTCTTCACGCCTACTAGTGAAGTCCCTCTATTATGGTAGCTCATAAAGAAACTTTCCTGAGTCAATCAAACTCACCATTTGGAGCTTCTTCATTGACTAATGGAAACCAGAACTCAAGAGGGCAAAAAATTGATGCTTCATATCTTCTTTGAGCCAAACAATCAAAAGTCACAAAACCAAACCTTTGCCTTCTTATCTTTCCGCCCCCTCATTTGACCAATTGTACCAAACGCCGAACCTCCTCGAGTGCAAGGACGCCAACTAGTAACTATAGGTGAGCATAGTAGTTGAGGTCCAAAGTGGCAGTTTTGGTTTGTCTATTGGTGCTTCCTCATCTTCCATCATTTTCCTTAGTGAGCTCAACACTGTCATCATTCTATTGTTGTCTGTGGGAATATCGAGTTTGTCTCTCTGAAATCCTCAAAGTAGGGCCTGAGTCTCGACTACACCTAAACTCTAGGTTTGACAGCAATGATGGCATGTTCCTTTTTTCCTTGGTGCTTGTTAGCCTTCCTCTTATTCATTCTAAGGCTCCTCTAAGGGACTCTCCTCCTTTTCTTCTCACACCAACTATAAGAGACAGAAAAAGTTATATATGCATTTCACCAAGCAGATGACATGCACAAAGAATCACAAAAAAGATTCCAAAATTTCAATATTTTGGCTTTCAAATCAGAATTCAAAGTAAATTCTAAAAGTGTTTCTCAAAATACAGTTTATGGTTTGTAAAATGAAGTTTTAAAGAAAAGCATTCGAAACATATTGGAAACTATTTTTTTGCACAACTTAGAAATTGTCGAAATTTACCGTGAGCCAACATCAACCTGAAGCCAAGTCCAACTCAGCAGCGGCTCAACTACAGTAGTATCCCACAACATCGCTCTCTCTCTCTCTCTCTCTCTCTCTCTCGCATCTATGATAGATGGGACCCACCAACTCATCTCCACCTCCCGCTAATCCCCATCTCCTCGTGTGCTTCGTCCCTCATCACAGCCAGTCACCACCTGTGTATGTAGCCTTTAAGAACACCGCCTTCATGGTCACCATGGTTCCCATGACATCATGTGCCACCTTGCCAAAGCACCATCGTAGTCAAGCTCCATCATAGGAACACGTGTGGACCTGGGCGTGACACGGTCTACTAAAAAGCTGGCATGTGGTCATATATACGGCTAAGCTACATTGTTTCTAGGGTGTGCAAATACCCAACCCCCACCCACCACCACCACAAAAAAAAGCAAAAACAACATATTTGATTAAAGTTTCATCATATATGCAACCTCTACAACATATGTATATGCACTCATAAGTCAAGTGCACCCCCTCTAATTCAATGTAGCTTCGTTACTTGTATAGCATCATGATGTGTGGTTCAATAAGAAACTGACATGTAGACCAATAAATGAGTGACACATAGAACAACCTGAAGGACACAGACATGTGGTCCAGTAACAATATGAAACGTGCAAGAACACGTGAGGGCCACGTTGTCCAAGCAAGAACACATGTGGAACACGTTGCCCAATAAGAAGCTGAGATGTGACAAGTTCTCCAAATAATTGGCATCTACATGACAAGCGTAAGTGTTTTGGCACTATCATTACTAGCTAAAGGTTAGTAACTATACTCAGTACCAACATGGGCCACGGTGCTTTCAAGGAAAGCATCCGTGCATTGGGTGTCTGTGCAAACGTACGAGTTCAACTCCAACATGATCAACAGAGTATAATATTCGTACTAAATAATAATAATTGCTAGGTGAACCCATGTGGTCACCTATATAAATATTCTCAATATTTCTGCGATGATTTATTTGCCTGATAACTTCTTAACATAAAAAAAATCTAACTTCTGTGTGTGCAATGTCAACTTATCATAAACAAAGAATAGAACTAAAGATTTAGCCATTTGCAAAATCAAGTTCATTTGTGCTTAGCAAGAAAAATAAGAAAAAATACACCCTGCTATGTTTAAGCCTTGGCATAATGTTTTACAGACCCAAACAAGCACTTTAGCAGAGTCAGGTTTTATAAAGAAAAATATTTTATATGGGGACTCGAGGGGAAATGAGAGAGACGTGGGAGGAAAGGTTAGATCAATTAATCAGTTTACACTCACTAGCTATTTAACTTCTGCTAAGGACATATATAATCAGAGCTGAGTCAAACTCCTAAAATCCGAAGCAAAACGAGCATAATGGTAAGGGTAAAATCTACACGTTGTAAGATAAACATGGAGCAACTTAGTAAAATCTACAACTGCATTGCAAATAATCAATATGAAGAGGAGATGGACATGCCTGCTGTGATTTCCATGAATCCGATGCTACTACTATAGCTAAGGTACCTGGCAAAAACATACAAACAAAAAAGGAGACCTTGTGTAAAATTTTAAGAAATATGAACTAAACTAGGATCAACTCACTGGCATAAGTGGTAAATATATTATGTTTATCATCATACAAAGATTGAAAAAACAATCCAGATGCTACTACCCATATACAGAGAATCTGACATGTAACAAGACGGCATCACATTAATCAGTGGAAAAAATATTAGGTAAGCAAGCACCGAGACAGGATCTTTGTTTCTACCTGGACCTTGAGCGGCCCAGATAGTATCTGGTGTTGTGGTCTACTCCCCACCCTCAATTCCAGCAAACTTCGGTGCTGCAGTAGTACTCTTCTCTGCAAAAATGCACGAAGACAGTAAACTGCTGCAGCTAAAAATTCTCCAACACAATCTGTAGTGACACTGTGACAGAGAGAACTTTTAGCAAGGAATCTAGAACTAATAGCTAATTATACTAACAAGTAGAGGACATATTAGGCAGAAGCCTACTCAACAAAATTTGCAAATTCTAGAAAGTTGGAGCTTGAATTAATTAATGAATCAGAGTTGTTGAGCTGCAGATTTTTTGAAGTGTATGATACAGTCAAGGATCACAAAATTATTTGCTATAACAAAAATGGCCAATCTCTGAGCAATTAACACTTGACAGTACATACAGGCAGACATACATACCTCACTTGATTATCATGAGTTAATATTCATAATTCATAAGCAAAGGATTACCTGTTTTTAGAAGCATGACTCTACCGTTAACATACCTACAGCAAAGATAGGCGCAGAATAATATGTGAAGTATTTAATAATTTCTCAAAGAACAGTTGCGAGAGAATGACCAACATTGCTAAAAAGGCTTGCAGGCAAATAACATAACACCAAGTTGAACTGAAACATGTCAATGAGGGATACCTCTGTTGCAATTTCATCCAAATTCTATCAAAAGTATAATGTGCTGCCATTTTGCAGTTGCTGCATATACGTGTGCTAGCCTGTCACACAAAACAGCAAGAAACACATAACAGTTTAAATGGGTTTGATTTCAAGGTTCAACCTGTCGTTAGGATACATACTCCATCTTGTAGGAAAATCCAAACTAGCTGAGCTTCATTACAGAAATATACCAGTTCTTATCACAGACCCACAAACAACCTGGTGCACCTCTGCTTGTAGAGGATCAAATAATAATCAGATGTTGAAACGTCCCAGACAAAAATCTATCATTGACCATTGCTGATCAAAAAGCAATGGTGAAACGTAACAGCTCTTAGCCAATTCAAGCTCTTAAGATCGATCTAGCTCATAGCGCTAACACCCGGGCATGCAGAATTGCATTCGTGAACCTACCAAGTCGACTACCACACCCTTGGTGGAGACAAGAAGTGCACCTGTAGGAGGCAGCCGTGTCTTCCTCGGAGGTTTCTGCGCATAAACCACAACCTACTTAGCACGCTTCAGACATACTTTGCTGCCCAAACCTACACAGGAGGGCTATCCGTGAAAGAGAAGAACAAGAATGGTTAGATGGAGGGCAAGGGGGCGAACCGGGCAAATGGGCGACCTGGAACAGCATGATCCAGCGGCTTGGCGTCCGAGGGCCCTGAAGCGTGGGAGCTCGGCGATGGATCAGTCGTCGAGCGGCGAGCGGAAGCGGATCGTGCCGAGAGGTACAGCGAACCAGGCGGGGCTGGGGAAGGCTCTGGACCGGATCCAATCTGACGGTGCCGGGACCTCTAGAATCGAATCAGGAGAGCTGGAGAGGGAGGGGAGTGGAAGAAGCAGTGGGCGGCGTTGCGGGTTGCCGGAGGAGCGGCGATGCCATGTGAGAGTTTTCTTTTCAGGTTATAATTTGATATATGCCATTATAAATGCTGCAGTTTGAAGATCTGCCATTATAATTGGTCTGTTTCGAACTCCACCGTTCTAATTTACCATTGTTGTTCACGAAGGTAGTGAAAGGTAATGATAAGACATGGAAAAATGCAACTTATAGTAAAGCAAAAAATGATTGAAGAAAGTATTGTGGTGGTGGACAGGGGCTAGCGGTGGCGGCGGCATGAAGACATCCATTATCAGCCGCTGTGATGTGATCCCGCTAGAGCTCAGTGGATGCAATCGCCGATCAGGCATCGATATAGGCGGCTGGGGAAACTGAATCACAAAACACAGTAATGTAGAAGGCTGAAACCTGTTAGGTGTTCGTCATTCGCTTGGGCTTCAGTTCTTGGCCTACTAGTCCCAGCCACGGTTGAACTGTTAGCTTGTCGCCAAATTCATTGCCACTCATTGTTTCCTCCTGTTCATCGGCAAAACAGAAGTCAGTCATGGCCAGGCATAGTACGGAGGCACGCCGGGATGTGGTGCTCTCTGGCAGAGAGCTCTGGTAGTTCTAGTCATGTGTGTTCCCCTGTGTGTACTCACACTTCCTATTTCCATCTACATTTTATTCTAGTAGTTCTAGTCATGTGTGTTCCCAATGGATATTTTGTTGCTAGAATGAGTTTGTACATGGTGTTTTGTTTAAGACATTTGTGTGTCCCAGTAATAATCATAGGTGTTTTATGATATTGCTACTATTATTATTCACTTATGACATCACTAAGGGCCTGTTTGGCTCGTAGCTGTAGCACGCCACTCCCGACCTGTGGCACGCCACCCCCGACCTGTGGCACGCCATATCTGTGTTTGGCTGCTGCCACGTATTGGGCGTACCCAAAGTGCGGCGTTGTTCCCTGTCTAATTCTGCTCCTAACTCCCACCAAACGTCTGGCACTCATTTTGTGCGCCACACATTCAGCGGCGCCAGAGTTACGGTGTGGCATGCTACACTGGGAACGAAACATGTCCTAAATGTGTACCCGACACATACGGTTTACAAATGGTTTTGTTCCACGTGTGGTATGGTTTCATAAAATTGCCATATGTTAATGTTTCAGTATGTTCTTGTATGTGGTTCGCAGAGTGTGGACAATAGGTTGCTTGTGCAATGATGAGCCTACGACAAGCACTTTTATGCTTCTCAAAGCTTCATGCAAGGGAGAAACAAAGGGCCCATTGTTTGTTGATTGGCAATGTATCAACTGCAAACCAACCTCTTCATGCAAACCGTGCAAACCAACTGCGGGGAGAGATGGGAGGGGGGATTTGCAAAAGTGTAACCCCACAGTTGGTTTGCACGGAGAGGTTGGTTTGCACTAGATATGTTCCCTTGTTCATTTCCTTTGGGGAGATTGTTTCTTGGGTGCTTGGTGTGTAGATCTAAACTAGGACATGCTTCAATGGAGTATAGTACATAGCTATTTATAGGTATTTGAGAACGTTGGTATTCAAGCTTTTTATCAGTTTAGGCCATTAACAACCATGCCCATTCATTTTATTTTATATAAGATATGTGAAATTAAAGTAGCTCATGTATTTACTCAATGTTTAAAGAATCTATATTTGGCAAGTCAAAACATGTGTGAGTTGTGGTAGTGGGTTTTGAGTATTATATTGAGGTTGTGTTGAGACCATATCACCATGTGTCTCATGTGTACACCATATGATTGTGCTGAGAAGAATTTTCAGAGCAGATTTTACAGACATATTCATGACAGCCTCTTTCATTTTCCATTGAGATCGAGCATGGCATATTCAGCACAGTATTATCATAAGCGCTAACCATTTCCCTCATCATCTCAGGTGGTTCACTTGGCACTTGTGTAGGATGCTCAAAACATTGGGCCAAGGTTAAACTCTCCAATGGTGTTAAAGTATGTGTGGAGAACTGCAAATCTTGGGGATAGGATGGGAGTGGTGGTGGATCCAAAGACATAATTACCCTATGGTCAGCGAAGGTTAAGTGATCACTAACTGGGATTGTTAAAAAAAAGAATGATCTTATTAGATTGTTTTCTGATGGATGCTTGATGAGAGTTTGTTTTGAACCTACCATAAAAGAGATTTGGGGTAAGTTGGGATTCCAGTGGAAGGATCAAACTATATATGTGATGATAGAATGATGAAATTAAGTGAGGGTGTACAAAGTCCAAAGTGCTCAAATACTCTACATGTTGTGTGGACCACACACTCTAATCAGCCCACTTACCCTTTGTTATGTGCTTCACATAAAAGGGTTAGTGGTATAGATTCTAGAAAATAGCCGTCATCTTAAAAGGAGCCGAGTAAACCATATAGCCTTCATGTGTTACTCAATCTATGATCGTACCCCTGACTATATAAAGCGGTGTAGGTTAGCCCCCCCCCCCCCCCCCCCCCCCCAATCGATAACTTTTCCAACTAAAGCTTGCGAACCTAGAGAAACATATCAAAGATCCCTATAACCCCGAGCATCAAACTTACTTAATAAGAAACATCGTACCACGTATAAGTCGCTAAATTAAAATAGAGTACACCACATAATTTCAATGAGATACATAAAAACATATTATTTCAAACATGAAGAATCACAATCACCAAACATTTATTCTTCATGGATCCTCAAAATTACGATAATTTATTCATAGGACATTGCCTAAAGTCCTCGTCGATTAATCATGAGTGAAAAACACTCATATAACTTGGTACCAAAATAACCATAGCATTCATCCTCCATATTGTTCCTGCTCCAGTTTAAGCAATGGATTTAGCTTCCTTTTTCTTAACTCGTTGTGGTAGCTCTTGTGTCCACCAAATGCTTGTGTGTTGAAGAAATTTTTAGAGCAGATGTTGCACACATATTTTGGTTGGCCCCTTTCATTTATCCAATGTAGAGTGTGGCATTCTCTGCATAATATTATCATAAGAGCCAGCAACTTCCCTCTTTGACATTAACCATTCACTTTCCACCTGAGTAAGTTGCTCAAAAACTGGGCCAAGGTCTACCTCTTTGATGGTATTAAAGTGTGCATGGAGAACCGCATGAGGATTACCTTGGAGAAAGCATGTGAGTGGTGGTGGATCCATCGACATAATCCTCATAGGGTCAGATATTCTCAGGTAATCACTTATTGGCATTGTCAGAAAGTCTCGCTCTGAAATGAATGTATTCTGATGGTTGCTTGACGAGCTCGCTGAGAACTTGGAGTGAAATGCACTGGAGATGATTGGTTCTGCATTGGTAGCAGTTGTATGATTATAGAGTGACGGCAGCGATGCCGGTGTCATAGCTTGGTATGGGTAGACAAAGCTATTATTCATCGATATATTGGTAGGTTCTTGCGATGTGTGGACAATAGGTTGGTTGTGTAATGTTGAACCTATGACAGGCATTGCATTTGTGCCTCTCAATGCTTCATGCAAGGGAGAAACAAAGGGCTCATTATCTATTGGTTTGATATCCTTGTGGGAATCCATGGCTCTTGGGTGCTTAGTATCCAAGGAGAAGGTAGACTTCATACATATTTATAGGCATTCTAGGATGTTGATTCTCATTTTTTATCAGTTGATATCTAGAAGATACGTGGCCTGTAGGCAGAATTATTGTTCATTTAATTACTCGATCTTTAAATATTTTATTTGGCAATAAGAACATGCATGAGTTGCGGAAGTTGGTTTTTCTGAGTATTATATTGAGTTGTGTTGAAACCGTATCACATTGGGTAATCTTTGATAAATTAATTCATCATCTAGAAGATACGACTATATCTCTACTTTGAGTAGACATTTATGAAATAATAAGATAGAAGACACAAATTGTAAAATGGAAAATCTCTCACCTACCATGTCTGATTGCTACCTAGATTGTCCATCCAGGAAGATACGGACCATAGCCTTTTGGTGCTACACATGTTGTGATTTGACTTAGTCATTAGATTGCACCGATGAAAGGTGATCAACCAAGATTTGCTACACACAAATACGATCAATTGCCTACATACATTACACAATGACATTTTCTCAACATGCTCTTAGTGGGGTCCAATGACATCCTTTAGGGTCAGCCCACCCTTTTGGGTTGGTTGATTGTTTCCTAAGGCAGTTTGGTGGGGCCCCTAGGTCAGGCGACGTGTAGCTGGACTCACACGACCTTGTCTAAGCATGAATGCCATCCACCATGAGTTGGTGTAGTGATCAATGGTCCTTCCTTTGGTAAGAGTTTTGGAAGCAATGGAATTCACTGAGGACTGATCGATGTGCCCATTGACCATGGGATAAGCCACATGGCTTCAATTCATCCCTTTATATGGACCATTATTGAATCAATGTGTGGGATACCTCCAATGAGTGTTTCTTCATTGATGGGACAAACTAGGGATGTGGATGAGCCTAGGTCGCTCGACCTTGGGCTAGTTTGCTCGATGTCAAATTCCAAGTTCTGGAGTCGACATCCACTTCCCTTAGGCTTCTAGACAAGTGGAGATGCTTTGGGCCATGTTTGGGGGCTTTGGATGTCCAGGTCGCCTGAACTATTGCATTGGCTAACCTCACCATATGTCCATTTTTGGCCTAACGCATGGGGTTCGGGCTTTGGTCAACCTGATTGGCACTGAGCTCGAGGTCCATGGACTGATCGGTGGACCAACACCCTTTCTCCCTTTATTTCATGTGGACCATGTTCACTAAGAATATGTGGGAGAGGGAGTGGTACGGTCTGCCACTGTCGTGCCAGTAGGACGGGGTGTGGTACAGTGCCACAGGCTTGCGCGAGCGGCATCGGATGACCACAGGCATCAGGCATCGTCCTCCTCCAGTTTGGACAGAACAAAGAAAGAAATGGAAATCAGGGAAGAGAGAAAGAGAGAGGAGGAATAGAGATAGAGTAGTAGCCGCGGGCATGGTGGCCGGGGCGAGTGTGGTAGAGCTCTTCACGAGGAAGAAGCAAGGATAGAAGAGGGAGGAGAGCATGCTGCTCATCTTGGATGCATTAGAGGCAGGATCCCAGTGCTCTTTATTGGACTCGGTAGCGGCAGCGGCGGTGCACCATGAAGGTGGTGCAGAGGAAGAGGAGGAGGAAAAGAGGAGAGTGGAGCATGGGAGCCAGTGGCGATGGTGGTCTGGACGACGAATGCTGAAGCGTTCTCAGCATGGAGGAGGACAAAGCGAGGAGAAAGGAGAATAGTAGAGCAGTGAGCTCGACGGCGTGACTCTAGTTGTCGAAGGTAGGGTTGCAGGGAACTCTTGCAGGCCTTGGTGGTGATGGCTCTGAGAGCTTCGAGCTTGGGGCCATGGCATGGTCACCCCAGCTATTTATAGCTGTCAAGCAGGAGATGGCGAAGAAATATCTCGGCAACCCTGGACCCCTTGCTGGCAGCCATGAATAAGCTCGACCATGAGCTAGACAATGGGGCTTTCGGAGAGGATAAGATCGATTAGAAGAGGACAGGGGATAGAGGCAGTTTGCAGACAGACGTGGGTCTCACGCGGCGCAAATAAGGACGCAGCGTACGCAGCTCCGATGCGGAGGCGATGCAGCCTGACACAGCATGATGTGGACATGGATGCGGTGGGGTGTGGTCAGCACGGTGTCCAGGGATGCAGTATTCGTGTCATTGGCAGAAGGTAGAAGACGGAGCTGGTGTGTGAACCCGCAGTGTAAGAGAGAGGGAGAGGAGAAGAGGAGTTGGTGGTTGCTGCTTTTGTCGTGCCGTCATGGGCCAAATGGTCAGGCCGTGGCCCACTGTGAGGAAGAGAATGAGGGGAAGATGAGGAGAGTATGGGCACAGTCGGGCTTTAGCCTAAAGCAGAGGAGGGAGTGGTGGCCTACGCCTGCAGGTTTGGTGTCTTGGATCGGCCCATGTAGAAAGGAGGGAAGGAGGCCATGGGCCAGAGAAGGGAGGAAGAGTGGGCCGCTGCTCAGGCCAGGAGAAGGAGGGGGTAGAGAATGGGTCTGACGAGCTTTTCTCCTTCATGAATTCCTTTTTAGTTTCCTAGAAAATAAACTAGGCATATTTGAATGAAATTGAATGCAAAATGGAATGGGGATTTGAATGTGGGAATATTGTAATGCAAGGGGAGGTCATGGGTTATTTGGGTATGGAGAATGGTCAAGGAATTATTATTTTGTGCCAAGTTAAATTCTAGAAAAAACGAGCAAGCAAACAAACGATCATACAAACAATCAAGCAAGCAAGCAAGCAAACACACAAATATATTACCTAAATCTATATGACGGATTTTAATCCAAGAGTTTTCAAAAAATATTTTATTATAAAAATGGTTTTGCAGGAAAATAAACTAAGCAAGTTTTAATTTGTTGTAAAGTCTTAAAAATATTTTTTAGTGAATTTTATTACGATGCAAAACCCCAGGTGTTACAGTCACAGTGGCGATGATGCTATCTTCCGACTTGCCACGCACGTGCCAGCTAGGCTTGCCTTTGCCGCCACCGGCCTTCTTGGCATCGTGCACCTACTGGGCATTCCCCCCAAAGGAGCACATGCCTGCAAGGGCACACGCGGATTGTGGCGCACGCGAGGTCTTCACCTAGGGGGTAGAGGAGAACCATCCATGTCGGCTTTGCTAGCCGGCCCATAGGAGGGGCTGTGGGAAAGGGCGGGTCATGGCTGTGGGAGCAGAGTAGAAGACGGGAAAGGGAGATGAAGCAGATCAAGCATTTGGGTGGGAGGACGGGGCAAGATTGCCGTAGCCATGGGTGCCGGTGCTAGAGTGGCAATCGGTAGGGGCGGTCCTCACTGTGGGAGGGGAGGGTGTCACTGCTCCGTGGCGGAAGGTGGCCGACTGATCTAGCTACGAAAGAAGAGATAAAAATGACACTTACATGTGGGCTCCACATGTCAAACATGTATTGGGTATAAGATATTGGTGATCTGTTGGAGCAAGTCCCCCAATAATCTAAAAAACAGTATTTGTGAATTGTGATAACCAATACCACTGTATTTAGGGATAGGATATTGGTGATTTGTTGGAGATGCATCTCCCTAATATGACTGGTTTATGGGAATGAGATATGAGGAAGGGGAGCTGTTGGAGATGCTCCAAAGGTTGTGAAAGGTAAGGAGACCACATGGAAAAATGCAACATATAGTAAAGCAAAAAAATGGTTGAAGTATTGTGGTGATGGATAGGAGCAAGCGGCACTGGTGGCATGAAGACCTTCATTACCCACTGCTGTGATGTGATCCCGCTAGAGCTTAGAGGATGCAATTGTCGATCAGGCATCAACACAGGCTGATCGGAAAACTGACTCACAAAATATAGTAATGTAGGAGGCTGAAACCTGTTCAGTGTTCATCATTGGCTTGTGCTTCAGTACATCGCCCTACTAGGCCCAGCCATGGTTCAAAGCTAGATTATTCCCAAATGCATTGCCACTCATCGTTTTCCTCTGTTCACCGCAAAAACAGAAGTCAGTCATGGCCAAGCGTAGTACAGAGGCACACCGAGATGTGGTGCTCACTGGCGGGGAGCTCTAGGGCCTGCTAGAACTCGCCATATTGGTGGATCCACCCTTGTGTGTACTCACACTTTGTATTTCCATCTACATTTTTGTTCTATATAAATAAAATGTGGCTAATGTGGAGTATACAGAAGACTTGGTTCTAGTCATGTGTGTCCTAGTCCATTGCCCGTGGAGAATGGATATTCTATTGCTAGAATGAGGAGTTTGTACATGTTATTTTGCTTGAGACATTGGCGTGTCCCTGTAATACTATTTTTATTTACTTATGACATTACTATTTGCCACAGCAAGCCACACCCAATCCGCGGCACACAATATCTGTGTTTGGCAGCTAACGCGTGTTGGGCATGCCCAAAGTGTGGCGCTGTTCCCTGTCTAATTCTGCAACTACTATCGCCAAAACTCTAGCGCTCTTTTCGTGCGCCACACATTTGGCGGTGCTAGAGCTACATTGTGGCATGCTGCGGCGGGAGCCAAACAGGCCCTAAATCTGTACCCAACACACGCGATATACACTTGGTTTTGTTCCATGTGCGTTATGGGGTTTCACAAAATTGCCATATGTTGTTATCTTAGGAGGTTCTTGTGGTTCGTAGACTACAGACAATAGGTTGGTTGTGCAATGATGAGCCTATGACAAGCATTGTTGTTATGATTTTCTCAATGCTTCATGCAATGGAGAAACAATGGGCCCATTTTTCTTGATTTGATATCCTTGGAGAGATTGGTTCTTAGGTGCTTGGTGTGTAATGGGAAGATCTAAACTAGGACATACTTCAATGGAGTATAGTACATAGTTATTTATAGGGATTTGAGAACATTGGTATTCAAGGTTTTTATTATTTAGTTTGGTATCTAGAATATATGGCCATTAACAACCATGCCCATTCATTTTATATGAGATACCTGAACTTAATGTAGCTCATGTATTTACTCAATGTTTAAAGAATCTATTTGGCAAATCAAAACGTGTGTGAGATGCAATAGTGGTTTTGAGGAGTAGTATATTGAGGTTGTGTTGTGATCATATAACTATGTAGCTCATGTGTGTAAAAATTTTGCAGAGCAGATTTTGCAGACATATTCATACCCGCCTCTTTCATTTTCCATTAAGAGCATGGCATATTCAGCATGATATTATCATAAGCGCTAGCTAACCATGTCCCACATCATCTCAGGTCACTTGGCACTTGCGTAGGATTCTTAAAACATTGGGCCAAGGTCTAACTCTCCGATGGTGTTAAAGTATGCGTGGAGAACTGCGGAGTGTCACCTTGGAGCTAAGATGGGAGTGGTGGTGGATCCAAAGACATAAGTATGGTCAGAGAACCAACTGGGATTGTTAAAAAACATGCTCGATCTTATGACAATGTATTTTGATGGATGCTTGATGCGGTGGTTGTGAACCTAGCATAAAAGAGATTGGTAATAGTTGGGATTCCAATGGAAGGATCGAACTATATATGTGAAGATAGAGTAATGAAAGTGAGGATACAATGTACAAAGTCCAAAGTGCTCAAATAAACTCAACACGTTGTGTGGACCACACACTCTAATCAACCCACTCACCCTTTATTACTTGCTTCACATAAAAGGGTTAGTGGTATGGATTCTAAAAAATAGTCATCGTAAAAGGAGCCGAGTAAGAAATAAGCATATAGCCTTCACGCGTTAGCTTTCCCTGCACATCCATTTTGGAAATATGATAAAAAAACATCCATTTTGGAAAAAAAAAAAAGTAAAACAATGTCCTCACTTGCAAATATCAGTTGTGTTATATGCATAGGGCACAAGATGGAAACGGCATGAAGCAAGCATAGAAGACACACATGTCCATCCAACTACCCATGTTCACTCAAAAATGGAAAAAGGAAAAAGAAAATTGCAACTATTACATTCTATATGTTTTATATATATGTCATACATGGCGCATCTAATCTAAGGATTAAAGGACCATTTAGCTTGAATAATGGCAAAATGGTAGGTGACCAATTGTTACCAATTAGTATCCCGGAAACCACTACCACCATGGCAAAAAAAAAAAAAAAAAAAAAAAAAAAAAAAAAAAAAAAAAAAAAAAAAAAACTTTGACATACCACGCTACTTTTTCCATGCACATGGAAAGATCTCGGCAATTTTGGATAACATGGAGCATTTTGTAGAAGTGCCGAATGGGTGTTACAATATGAGAGGATCTGGTTCTACATACATAATCTGAACATTATTATAGTCTTTGCTTCTCTTGAAACAACATGGCATTCTACTATTATAGAAACTTTAGTACATATACCAAAAACACATGATCCAAGGTGGAAAACAAGAATAGGGTAGCCATTTTTAGTTTGTACTTTGGTGAGATTATCACTAGGACTAACATGTGTATTAAGGTGTGTGAGACACATACAAGTTAGAATAGGTGTTGTGAAGAATGGTGAAGAAACAGAATCAAAATGACAAATTATGCAAAAACAGCACATGCCAAATGGTCCGATAGGATATGGGCGTGCTAGTTCTGTGACACATTGCAATGCACCTGATGGAGCAATAGTAGTGTGCATCGAGCACACCATCCATGTCATGTCCACACCATGTTGGTGTGTCTCCACCCCTTTGTATTTATTCCCTTGGCATCTCAAAGATTGCCATGGAGATATGTTGAAGTGAGGGGACAAAGGGGTCGATAATGGGGGAGAGGAGAAGGGATGAGAACATTACGCCAATATATAGCTGGTGGCCAGACATGGATGAGCTTAGGGGCACCATGTGCTTGTCCTCATCAATTATGTTGTATCATAGAGTGGAGGGCTAGTGGTGGAGAGAGCTAGGAGAGAAGTAGGGTATTGGCCCCAGTTATGGAGGAGAGGGGTGGGAGTGGCCCATCGGCCATTGTGCATATAGGCGGGGGACAAAAGGGGAGCTGATGGATGGCCAAAGGAGAGGTGGGAGAGTTGCTAGGAATGGAGGTAAAACTGATAGGGTTTAGGGCGTGTTGGTTGGGATGTTTGGTTCATGAAGGGTTGATCTCTGGTCTCAAGTGGTTGTCAGTTTGTTGAATGCCCACCACGCCACTACTGACAGCCACTTGTACCTGGCTGATGTCTTTGGCGGCCACAGCAGCCTTCGGGGCTGCCTAATCCGATGCCTCCAAGGCTGGAACCAATCTCCCCTACCTAGAGCCAAGCTCCAAGGTGAGGCGGTGTAGACGCTCAACTGATGGTGGTGGCTTGCAATCCACCACCCTCCCCTACCTACATCTGGCTAACACCTTCAGCTGCCAGATGGCCTTCGGACTAATGGCGGTGCGGCTTGTTGCTATTTGTGGCCGCTCTAACATGGTCAATGGTCGTGGTTTCTATTCATGATTAGTGCATTTCATTGCCTTGTGTGAGTTTTCGAGGTCTCAAGCAGTGTTGTGCCCCAACGCTTGTTTGGCACTGGGTTGCTGGTCCCCAAGGCAAGGCGCATTTCCCCTGTTCCACAAGGCGTGAGGTTTGTGGCAAGATGGATGTGAGCTGGTTTATGCTGCAGCTGCATTGTGTGAGCTAACAAGGGCTCAAGCAGTAAGTGTGGTCCATGCCTTCATTTTTTTCATCCTTGTTCTGAGTGGTAGTCCTATAGCTCACGATCTAAGGGAGTCTAGAAGAAAGCCATGCATGACTCTGTCGGTGCTGTCAACAGCGACGCCTTCGAGCCAGCGCCACTAACCTCCTAGGAGGTTTCGAAGTATTCTTCTCTAGCCCTGCAACTCAGTATACCTGTAGGTGAAAACCCAGATTCGATGCTTTCGAACAGGTGTGTCACAGTGGAGGTGTGTCTTAGATTTGGCCAAGCACTTTCTTTAGGGTCCACTACTAACTTTCCCTACATGGGTGCACAAGTTTCTTGTTGAATGGTGTCTGTTACCGGGTTCCTCACTCTAACGTCCTCCCGGATCCTTGACTGCATCATCTCAACTTATGTCAAGTTAGCGAGACCGTCCCCACTCTTGGATCTCCTCGCTCTTCATTTGTTGGTCCTCTCTCCCTGAAGACTTCCTTCCCTTAATTAAGGGGTGCAGGCAGATGATGACTAGAGCCCGAATGTGCACCAAGAATGATGTACATCATGATTAATTGTCATCTATTAACCTCGACTTTGTGCCTTCTAGTCGTCTGGAAATTGGAGTTCTTTGGGGAGCTATCACTTGGTGTTGTGCTATGTTTTGCTATCAATGACATATTTTCATCGTGGGTAGCTTGGCTACCCCACCTCATGTACCTTGTCCCTAGATGTTTTTTTTTTTTTGAGAATTCTCTAGATGCTTTTTCATGTGTTGTGTTGCTTTTGTTTGTGTTTGTGCTCCTATCTCACCCCTACTATGTATCTCTGGAGTTTACCCAAACCTTCCATTCCCCACTTTAATTTGCTGGTATATGTGGAAATATATTGGTAACTATCGCCCCCCTGCCTTGCACAAAAAAAAATCCAAGGTCTGTTGTGCCACATCATCATAGCTTACTTTGCCATGGGCCGCCGCTATGTCATATCAGCCTTGACACATGTGACATGGAAGTAATCCCTCCGCGTGCCGGTTGACAACTCTTCCTCCCAAACATACCACCCATGGTAAATACCATATTTTACCATCACTACTAAATTCAACAACAAGAATTCCAAAACGACCTTTCACTAACCGAGTTTTATGACCATCCCATTTCCCCTCTTCATTGGAAACTTGAGTTTTCTTAGATAAGGTTGTTGATCGAAATGGTAATCAAATTGGGATGCTGTTTATACATTTGAAAATATTCTAGATAAATATTTCAGATGTTGCAAAGTACACTATGTTGAGGACTGTATCTAAGCGTTGCTCCAAGGATATTTCCGCAATAACATATATATCAAAATCCTCACGATTATCTTGCCGGGTCACATATAGCTCACTCAATACTCGCTCGGATTAGGATACTCTTAGATAGCATGATAGGGAAGCCTGTTTGTCCTCTTGCTGATAATTTTAGTATATAGTAATACTTTGAATAAGAGCTTGTTGGATCAAGTTTTGCTCATAACAACAGAAATACAAATACAAAAATATAGCAATGAGGAACACATTTCAGTCAGCAACTGGACACCCGGACCTGGTCGTCCTATAGTGGTAGTAGAAGGCATATACATTAGTATATATATAGCAGTGTTTGATTAGCATTAAAGATTCGACTTATATTGAACATACTTTAGCAATATAATATCAAACGGTTACTAAAGGCGTTTCTAATTAATTCTTGCCTAAAGTATAATTTGATATTTTTTGACTGAATAAAATATATGCCGTTCAATTTTAAAGCAAATAATATTTAACTGAGCACTTTTCATGACCCAGCGTTTATTGACAAATGGACCCCACTATGACCATGCGAAACAAAGGGCATCGCCGTCCATGGCACATAGTATTCAGTATTAACCATTCACAAGTAACATGTTTTCATGTACTGAGCATTTTCATGCGTAGTTTCAAGGAAATTGCATCGTTGGCAGCTCCTTTTTCTTCTATATATATAGGATTCTTCGTAGGCTCTTATCATACACAATCAAACTCATTGCATCTCAACAAAATTAAATCATTTCTTAGTCACATACTGGTAATAGCTGGTTTGAATTCTCCATATGAGAATGACTAGGAGGCCTAGGAGATCAGGAATTAGCTACGTTAGGAATAATAATAGTCGTAGCGCCACATTCTACAAGCGGCGTCTTTGGGCTTTACAAAGCTGCTGCCGACTTGTCCACCCTCACCGGCGCAAGAATTGCTATCGTGATACAATCGAGAGTGGAAAGATGTCCTCTTTCGGCACTCCATCGGCTAGTGCTATCGTAAATTCATTCCTTTCGGGGGATGCACCGGTAGATCCATTCGTCAACCCGGTACAAGCGAGACAAAATCACCCTTTGCGAGAATGAGCTATTCAAGGTGGAGAAAGAGAAAGCCATGGAGGACAAGAGGGCAAAGGAGAACACTGCACGAGTCAAAGAGCTTGGTGCGACCTCAAGGAAGGCTAAGCTTGTCTATAGCAAGGTAGAGGATCTCAACGTTGAGGAGCTCAGTGAGCTTCTGCTAGACCTCTCACGGGTCCAACGGGAGATTAATAATCGACTTCCTCCACAGCAACCTAGCAACCAGCTAGAGGTTGGTGGTTCAAGAGACCGTTTGCTCTGGCGGTTGTCCTCTTCGCCATCACATTCAAAGAACCCACTACCACCTAGACGTCTACCATGGACGCATATACAACCATCCTTGCATGTTTCAAAATCATCATTGTCCCTTCCACAGTCATCATGGTCACAAGCTACTCTTCTTAATCAAACCATACCGCCAACGGCACAAGCACCATCGACACCACTGTTACAACATGGTCTAATGCCACAACCTTTAATGGTCAAAACACAAGTACAAATGTTGTCATCATCTAATGAAGCCCACCAGCACAACTATAATAATACACAAGGTGTGCACATCAACAGTAACATCTTACAACCATCCTCACAATCCTCTCTAATATCTATGCTACAACCACCACCTTCATCATTAGCTCAGATTACATTCTATAATGAACTTCCTCCTCCATCTTTGTTGCAAGAAACGCCAACTTTGTTGCCTCCAGAACCCGACCTTCACCGAGCAAAGACAACGAAAAACCATGCAAACATTGGAGACTTCAATGACGATCACCCATTTGACATTCATCAATGGCCTTCACCTATTCAATCTGATGGGCCATATTTTGATGCTTGTATAGACTGAATCATTGCTTTGGAGACCGTGGTGATACTAGAGAGCAAGCTTCTAGTGCTTACGACATGTTGTCCCTACAATGCTACTTAGATTCTTCTTCAGAAGGAGAACAACATAGTGATGATGGTCCTCGAAATAATCTTGGTGATATGGGTCACCTTGTGGTTTATTTAATCAATATGTGTTTGAGTTGTCTTGTTTATTGTTATCAGGGAATCAAATGTTATTTAGTCCACTAGTCTAAGTCTAGCCTATTTAGGGAGTTCTACATGCATTGGGATATCAAGGGAAGAAATCTTGAAGTTTGCTTCATAGGTCCAATCCTTGTATCCTGTAATGTGCTGTATCCATCATATATGTCATTGTATGAAATCCTTTGTTTGGAAATTGTACTTGTTGCTGCATAATGGCTATGAACTTGAACCCATTATGTCTTTTTTTTATAGAGTACTTCATTAGTTTTGCCCTAGCTGAACTGTTTAGACTAGAGGCACGTATATTTTCCGAAAGGCCAGCTATCTTAGAAGAATTCTTTTGGATGGTAGCTGATGGGCAAGAGACGTTAGTTGTGGCCATTCATTTTCCATTTCTTTTATGTCCAGGTGTGGTCCCTTGTTGAACCAGCCTTGTAATTTTGTCCATGGGGCCCACCACCACTTTTTTCGAAAGGACGGCAAAAGTTTTGCCGTGATTTCTATTAGACGAATAAAGAAAAAATGCAAGTGCCAGCCCAGTTTTTTGACTGGAAACCGGGCCAGAAAAACCATACAAATGTGGAGGGTACCCTACTCAACCTGCACACTTAGGTACCAAGTCACCACTGAAACCACCAATAAACAAATCAACTCCTTGCTTGGTCGGATTGGGACATCGACACAAGCCTCAGAACTCGGTCGGATTGGGTCATCGACACGAGCCTCCACTTCAAACCAACTAAACACGACACACGCCGCCACTTGCAGCTGGTCAACGTCCACTCAACTCAACTCTACTAGAACTACTCTCCACCACTGCCACCACCCACGCAACACAAACGGCGAAAACGACGCACCAGCCCCACACGAGACGTCCCGACCGAGACAAATTCCACAACGACGCCTTCATGAAGGTAATGACGTCCAAGCGCCGCCGTCGCTCGTCCAACGGACTGGATTTTCACCCATGTAGAGTGCTGTGGACGCGACGCCCTCAACCGAGGGAACGGCACCCACAGGTGTCACCGTCGCTAGGCCTTGGCCCAAAGAACCCACAGCATGGTCGTCTATCAAGATGCTGGGTCCCCACTAGGCACCAAGGCGTCGCTGCCGGACCTCCTGCCGAGGCCACTCCGGGGGGATCGACGCGCCGGCCACGCAAGCAGCCGCAAAGCTGTGCCAGCACCCCCACCGACTGAACCCCAAGCCGAAGAACCAGCCTCCCGCCGCCGTGCACGTCCACCTCGGGCACCGTCCCATGCCCCGAAGGTCCCGGATCTGGGGCAAGGCCCCAGACCATCACCCCAAAGACACCAAGGCCTCCGTTCTCGCATCGACCGCCCCGCGATGGCCACCGGGGTCATGTGGGGGGAGAACGGCATAGACGAGGGCCGCTCCTCAATGCCAACATGAAAACCAGCCACCGCCACAACGTGGCCATCAACAAGAAGGAGGCGGGGGGCGAGCAGAGGGGGAGGGAACCCCACCGCTGCCCCCAGCGCCCGCACGGGCACACCACCGCGCCAGCGGGCCTCAACGGAGAGAATGCGGCCCCACCGGGCCCGGCACCGCCAGCAGCACCACCACGGCACCGCCGGCCTGCCAAGGCCACGGCCGACCACACCACCACGGCATCGCCGGAGCAGACCGCACCACCACCGCTGAAACGCCGCCCAGACGCCGCAGACGCCGCCCAGCCGAACCACCACCCTCAGTCGCCGAAAACCGACGGCGAGCGCCAGCCCCCATTGACGCGCAGCGAGCACCACCTCCACCCCAACCGCCGCCGCTACACCACAGCACCACCGCGGCACCACCACACCGCCCCTTCACCAGCACCACTGCAGCAGCACCACCACCCACCCGCCGCAACCACGCCACCTCCACTGCCGGCCAGGCCCTAGGCACCACCGCCACCGCAGGCCGCCCCAAGAAGCCAGGTCCGGTCGGAGGAGAGCCGACGCCGCCGGCTTCCCGTGCGCCAACCCCACCGCCGAAGCCGCAACACCCGACCGCCGCACGACGTCCCCCCTCCACAGCCAGCCACCACCCGCCGAAGGAGCTAGAGAGGGGCCTGGCCAGGGGGACGCCAGATCCACGCTCAGGGACGCCGGATCCACTCACGCCGCCACGGATCCGGCCCCCCGAGGAGCGCCGCCACCGCCGGACGCCGCCGTAGACACGAAGCGCCGCGGCCCCCACACGAAGCCACCACGGGCAGAGAGGCCCCGCCGCCGCCTTCCTCGCAGTCGTGCGGGCCTCCCGACGAGCTGCTCGGGCGGCGGCGAAGCGGAGGGCGCAGAGTGGGGAGTGGCGGCGCGGCGGATGGACGGCCGCCCGAGTCGCCCCAGAGGCGGAGCGACGCGGGGGCGGAGCGTGCTGTACTAGGGTCCTGATTCAACAAAAATACGCTTCTTGGACCCGCCACCACTAACATTGTCTTTTTGGCATATCATGTACACCATAAAAATGTGAAAAAATTCATTAATTTTCACAAAATAAAAACCAAAACTTATCAAGATAAATGAACACATATGTTGAACCTAAATACCTAATCGTCTTCTTATGCAGGTTGTTTAATAAAATTGACTCCAATGGCTCCTTGAGCTTCCCAACTGGGCCTGGCCGATCTAACCATCGATACTCCTTTAGGAAAAAAAAACAAACATATAATATCCTAGAGTGACCTCCTTTCTGCCTCTTTTTTGGATGCTGCCATTTTGCAGCTCTCAGCTCCCTCGCCCTCCCCACAACAAAGTTATCGATTTCGTTTTATCGTTCGTGCTACCAGCACTACCACTATTTAGAGCTATTGCGCCGCATCATCCTAGCTTGCTTCAACCACTGTGACATGCTAGCTTTTCCAAATCCACGTACGATTGACACACCTACCTACCAAACCTGTCATGGAGAATTAACATGTCTTTTATCAAGCCAGGTATATTAAAAATACAAACAAAATTCCTTTTTCCAAAAGGTAAAATAGGGGTGAACACGTCACTATATTTCCCAAAGACTGATATGTTTTCCAACATTTTTATTTTTTAAAAAAGAAAACTACTTTTCCTAAGCTAACTCATGCATTCACATGGAGCAAATTAAATAAAGGCATGTTTGGAATATAGGAATTTCACATGAAAAGTGCTAGAATTTTATAAATATTAGTTTATTTTCACATGAAAAACGTAGGAACTTGAAAAAAATTCTTGGTTCGAAACAGAGTCTAATGGGCGTGTGTTTTAACCTCTCTTTAGAAAATAGTCTGAAAACCCTTTGGTATGAAAAAGAAAAGGCTTCCCTTTTCCTAAAGCCATTTCGCCAGCAGGCCTAATCCGGCCTAGGAAACTCTTCCACTAGCCCAGCTGCCTTGTCTTTCTGCTCATTCTTTCTCAGCCCAGCCCAGAGCTTCTCCTCACTCTTTCTCTCTTCTTTCCTCTTCGAGCCCAACCCTTTGGTCTGTGGTGTCGCCGAGCCGACATGCCCGTGCTGGAGCCGCGAACCGGCCGTGGGCCGCGCCACGGGAACGGATCGGCACGGCGTCACCTCGACATTGCCTGCCACTGTACCTGCAGCAGCTTTTCCCACTTCGTTTCACCAGGGCCTACATGCCCAGCCTTTCGGCCTGGGGATGCCGACCCAGCAGCCCAATCCGGTACTTAATCGAGCCCATCATCAGGCCCAATCCCTCCGCTCACTTTCCTTTTACTTTGTTTTTCTGTTCACCATTTAACATATCTTGTTTCTAGCCACTCGGTACTTACTTCCGTTATTTTGTTTTTGTGGATTCTCGTGGAGAGAGACTATAAATCAAGTACATCGATAGTATTCAAAGACTCATATATGGTGGTATCACAGGTTTCATGGCAACCCTATCTTTAGGAACATATTTAGGCATTACAAAGTAGTTATGTTAGTGTTTTACATACTATTCTTTTGCTAGATATAGTGATGCATGACTTGACTGAGAACATTTTAACATGATTATTACCTAGATTTGTGCTTGCAATACTTTGGACATGTTTGGTATAACTCAGCTTCATCGTTCAAGTAACTTTTTTAGTTTTTGTTCGAAAAGCAGCTCCATCACTGAAGCTGAATGAATATTTTAAACCGTCTAGCAAATAGTTTAACCTAGTATAAAAAAATACGTGAAATGGCCATAGTAACCTTCTTTTTTTTTTTTCTTTCTTATCTTCTCTCCCTAGCTTATCGGGTCACCCACTCAGCCCCCGGCCACTGCACAACAACACTTCTCTTTCTTTAATTAAGGATAGTTCATATCACGGCTTCATCTATCAACAGATAGAATCGACCAATTATTATAAAGTTTGCCCAAAGACATGGTGCGGACTGCAAATAAAACATGTTCTGACCAACCAACGGATAACCGAAACAAAAATAAGTTTTGACTAAACAAGACCAATATGTCTTGTAGATAATCATCCATTGGAACTAAAAAATTGCGGATTCGACGCCTCTAGGTGCTATCTACTAGGGTCAGCTGATCCCGAAGATCATCATGCCACTGTAGTCTTGCCCATTGCCGAAGCCGGTGCATTCCCCGAAAAGAACTGCAAAAGAAATTTTTTCCCGTATTTGTCAAAAAGCACCTCATTTCTTGTTAACCGAGACGCCCAACAATCTCTTTCCTCTCCCCAACGCTCCTTCCATGTGCCGCCACCGCAGCCCCCACTCACTCGCGCCCCAACCCGGCCTAGCTTGAGCTGAGCCCTAGCGATCGTGCACTTGCTGGTAGCCTCGCCCGATCCAAGCCTCGGCGGCCATATGCTCATCGGAAACCTCGCCCTCACCAGTTTGTCCTATGTGCTTTGGGCTTGCCCCTGACGCCTACACGTATCCTCCCAGTCAGAGTACATGTAGGCTTGCTGGCTCCACAACGGCGCCCTAGTGAGTCGACTCCGGCTTCCTGAGGGCGCCCACGCATCTCCGGTGCCACTGCCCCTCCCATGCAAGCCCGGAGGCAAATTTGCACATGGCTGCGTCGGCCCCTAGAACGAGATATGAAGCTTGGTGAAACTAGCTAGTTTTTTTTTTTTGAACTTCACCCTCAACTTTTGGCTTATGAGAGCGCATTTTAAAGGGATTATTGCAAGGAGGAGCTCTTCCAGGAACTTGCTTGGCAAAGAAATGAAGCTGCATGCAAAACAATTTTGTGAAGGTGTATCCCAGTGTAGACAGCTCCTGCTCTGTGCAGGGTCTGGGGAAGGACGTCACTGGCAATACTTACCTCGCCTAGGCAATGTGAGGAGACCACGACTCGAACCCAAGACCTTTCCGGTCACAGGCGGTAAGACACCACCGCTTGCACCAGGCATAAAGAAATGAAGCTGCAAAACATTTTCGTGAAGCTGGTTAAAAATTTCTACCAAATATGCCCTTATGCTTGCCTATCTACTTACTTGCATGCTACTATCACCTTACTTTATATATGTATTTGTGGATATATAGTCATATTGTAAGAAGTGAGTCTCATGCTTGAGGTGTGAAAGGTGCTTGGTCTGGGCCACTAAGGACCGTTGTGAGGTTACAATCATAAACATGAAACTTTGAGGTTACAATCATAAACACGAGACTTTGACCCATATATAGCAAAAAGGACTAAAATGTCCTTATTAGAGTAGGAATATTTTAGGAACCTTGGGTTGTTACGAAGGCATTTTCGTCCACCAGCTATGCAAAAAGAGAACTTAGTATCAGCCGACTTTTTTTAAATGCTCTTTTTTCATAGCTGGTGGACGAAAATTGTGTCGTCGTTTCCTTGTTTCACTATCTGAATTCAGCAACCTACCTTCCAACACTTAGGTTGAGGACAACATTGAGCATTGTTTATGCCATTGTAGTAATAAGAGTGCAGTCTATATGACATAAAAAAGCATTGCTTTTAACAACATACCAAGTACCTTAGGATTGGTGGGCTGCAAGCAAAACTAAGGAATGAGAGATTTCAGCTTTACATGTAGCTGCCATTTAGTACTGAAAATGCGCATCCCCTGTTTTTTTGCTGCTTCTCCTGCTCTGTCCTTCCCCTGTTAGATCACAAGTTCTGCACATGCTGTGGTTTATCTATTGGGCACTTTGGTGTAGTAGCAGTAGTAGATGGAGACATTCTTGTTCGCTTGAACTTATCAGCCCGGCTTATCAATCATGGTACAATGTATTTCTCTAACAACAAAACAACATCAGCCGACTTATCAGTCATTATATTCCTATGCATTTCGGTCAACTGAGTTCTAGAACCTTATTTCCATTTCAATTAGGCTGCCATTACACTTAATTCAGAATATATTACATATACATTTCAAGGTTCAAACCCAAACCATTCATATCACTACTTACTTAGGCTACATACTTTAACCAACATTGACATTTGACAGCACTGGAAGTATTAACCTGTTTCAGGACCCACCACCATATATCCTCCCAAGCTCCCATATGACTGTATATATGTATGCATCACTTGGCATTGCATGCTGATGCACCTGCACGTTTCAGAGTCGTCGTTCATTCGTGCAGCTAGCTAGCTAATACGTATATTAGTGTCCCAATCTGATTCGGAGTTTCGGACGCATGTGTTGTGTGTCATCGTCCAGAGGCCGGCAGTCCAATATTTATTTAGGTGACCTTGAACGGCTTGTATCCCTTGAGGTCCTTGACGAGCCCCTGGACTGACCCTGCAGCCGCGAGCACCGACACGAAGAGGCAGGCGTAGCTGAGCACGTTCATCCACGTCCACGCGGGCGAGAACCGCCTCGTCTTGACCTGCGCCATGTGCATCTGGATGGGGAAGTAGACGGTGAGCGGCCAGAACGAGACGGCGCCGATGAGCCCCAGGAAGTCGTTGAAGAACGGGAACACCATGGCGACGAGCGCGGTGACCACGACGTAGGCGCTGCGCCAGACGAGGCGGAACGGGCTGACGGCGAAGCCGCAGACGTCGCGCTCGGCGTGGAGGAAGCCGCTGTCGGGCCAGCGCGACCGCGCCCACTCCTCGACGAACTGGTAGATGGGCTGCGCGAACACCTGGTACGCGCCGACGAGGTGCACCGCGATGCAGACGTTGCCGACGTCGATGAGCCAGAACGGGTCGTAGAAGCCGAAGCCGGTCAGGAAGTTCCCCGGCGCGTCGCTGCCGAACGCCGCGTAGCCCAGCACGCCGCACAGCATGTAGAACATGGTGGTGGTTGAGACGCCGATGAACGACGCCTTCTTCATCACCTCGTTCTCCGGCGGGCTCGACCGCAGCGTGTCCTGCCCACACATTCATGTATATGCGTCAGCATTCATTCATTCATCGAAGTCATGAATGGTAGAGTAGTAAAAATGGAACTGTGAATTGCATAGCACAGGGTAAATGATTTTGCAAGTTCACTGCATGCGTTGACCTATATATGATGGCCTAGGATATATGTAGGAGTCACAGAAATCTGGTAGCTGAGTGCAAGGTGTAAATGTTGATGTTGCCGAGTTGGGAACAGGGTACCGGCATGGCTGCTGCATTTCAGCCGGGCTACTATGTAGTAGTAACTGATGCAATTGCGTGTACCTACCATGTTACCCTTTCCTGCTACCATGGTTATGACTTATGAGGGGGAGTCAGTTGTGAGGTCACATGCATGTTGAGCATCCTAGTCCAAGATGTGAGGTCACATGCATAGTCCTAGATGTTACATTTTCGAACAATAGTAGGATAAGCTTTTCCCTCAAAAAAATAGTAGGATAAGCTTTTCATATTTGAACAAGCGAGTAGGATAAGTTTTACTTGAAGGAGATCTGGTCTGGAGGAATGCTTGCTATTTTGGTTCTGCAGTAGTACCATTTTCAGTATACATGGTTATATACAGGAGCTGGAGTAATGCCACCAAAGAAACTTTGTACATTGGTGGGTGAAAGTGAGAGACAACGGAGCCTATCTTTCGTGCACATGGCTGCTGGGCATTACTCCGCCATGGGCCTATCTGTGCACACTAGCCTACACTGGGCTCGATGTATGTGTTTGTGTTGTACCTGGATTTCTATGAGAACGTTGGAGTAGGTGTAGGCGAAGGCGATGTCCCCCAGCGACTGGAACGTCTTCCATATCTTCTCCGTCGCCGTGATGTCAACCCCCACCGTGGCACCCGTCAGCGACGTCTTCACGTGCACACCACCTGCAGGCAGGCAGACACACATGCACACAGATCTTTCACTAATCACTCATCAGAAATAATCCAGCTGCACGTACAATCAAACATGCTATGTCCTGAGAGATGCACTGCACTGCATCGCATCGATCGAACGGGCGACATGCATGCATGATATGATCGATGCATGCATGCATGCAAACAAAAAAAAGACCATCGTCGTCAACATGTCTATTGTCCTAGCCCGTGCATGAATGTAACTTGTCACATGCAAATTGCAACCCAAAAACCAAAAAGGATTCTGGGCGATGTACAATGCCCCACCAAGAATAAAACATATATCTTGGCATCCATTATGCACACTGGTAGCTGGATAAATGTCACTAGTAATATCACTGACTGACAGAGTAACAAGAAGAACTAGTAATATCGAACTTGCCTGCGATCTTTGCGATAGAGAGGCCGAGCCCGATGGAGGAGTAGGCGAGGGACATGACAGCGGCGACGATGGAGAGCCACCAGAGCTTGTGGAAGTTGGGGAGCTGCGACAGCAGGATCTGGATGCCCGCGAAGATGATCATGTTGGTCGTGTTGGACGCCTCGCAGTCGGCGCCGTGCCCGTTGCGGTGGAAGCAGTTGGAACGCTTGATCGCCCTGCACCACCATATGCCAGGGCCAGCTGGTTAACTTCCATAGATGGACGATGCAACAATCACTGAAATGGTACTCTAGGGTTGGTCGTGAACATTTACTACGGGGAATACTACTACTCCTACTGCTAGGCCATGCTGTGATCAGTAGTAGTTCTGAACATTTACTGTAAAAATCAGTAGTAGCATGCAGCATGGCTGTCATGAATAGTACTACAACACTATACTCCTATTCCTATGTTATTACTGCTCTGTCATTATCTTTGTGTTGTTTCTACTGTCTGGGTAAAAAAGATTGCTCCTTTTTGTAAACATAAATCAGAAAGAGTACAAGAAACAATGAAAGAAGAAAAAATAAAAAGGGAAATAGGATTCTTGTTCCAGGCATGCCAATACAGGCCACTCCTTTTCCACACCCACTTTTTGCAACGGATGGATGGATGCAAAAGTGAAGCAGCTGAGGCACACCCTTCAGCATCTGATTTTTCTTCCCCAGAAGAAAGCACCTTTTCAAGTGCCAAATAATGTTATCTTGGACATAACTTTTAAATCTTCTTTTTCCCTGCCCTCTGGAACCTTAAAAGACAACAACCCTTCTGCATACAAATTATTTGATGACAACTACAGCTGATACGTGCGTGAATCATCAGGATTACGCACACTCCTCCCCCCTCAGCTCCCCTCTTTTTCTTACCTACTCTGTTTAAAAAACTTTTTCTACCTCCAGTATAACCCTTTAATGGATGAAAACAACAAAAAGGAACTTTTGACTTCCTCAGAAAAGAAGGCATAATTAACACGTAGGAAAAGACAAGTTAAACGATGCAGGTTATTTTTATGTGGTCATTCAGATTTCCTACCAACCAACTGGCAAGGGAGCACAGCGGTGGTGGTGTTTGGAGACATGAGACATGCATGGAATGGACGTCACAGAAGCAGAGCATGAGACAGAGGAGAGGGCGGGGGAGTGCCAGCAGTACCCCATGCTGATGGCCGTGGTGATGGTGTAGCCGATAGTCACGCCCACCAGGTTGATGTACTGCGCCAGCGAGCACAGCCGGTACTTGGACACCCCTGAATGCATGCATGGGACATTCAAAACAAACAAAGGATATCAATATTCAAGATCCATCCATGCATCCGTTTGAATCTGAATCTGAATGTTTCAGGATCATCGGAGGGACATAACTAACAGTAGGAAACATACGTACCCAGGTACGCCCTGACGGCCTGTCCGTAGGAGTAGTTCCTCTTGCCGTGGACGGGGTCGGGCGCGCGGTAGCAGTCGGCGAGGAGGGCCGAGCAGAACCAGGTGATGGCGGAGAAGGCGAGCAGCACGACGGGGCCGATGACCCACCCCAGCTGCGCGATCGCCCACGCCAGCGACAGCACCCCGGACCCGATCACCGCCGTGATGATGTGCGCGCTCGCCGTCACCAGCGTCCCTGTATGGCCGGAGCAGGGACCGGACCGCCACAGGACGTCAACCTCGTGCTCATGCTCATGTTCAACTACAACCATGCATGCATGCATGCAGAGACACAACAGCTAGCAAGCTTACCCGTGCGCCGCTCGCGCCCGTCGTCGTCCAGCAGGTCGGCCTGGTCGCCGAAGCCGGACTCGGCGAGGTTGAAGGCGGCCACCTTCCCCGCCGCCGCCTGCTGGTGCTGCCTCTCCGACACCATTGCGAGCTGAGCGAGCTCACCGGCTCCGGCCTGCTGGCAACTGCTGCCTCTACTACGTGTATCGGAGAGAGGAACAGGGAAGCAGAGGGACACGGATGGATCCGAGGGAGACGGACGGTTGCGGGTGGTGGTGGTGGTGGCGAGGGAGGAGGCGCGGGGGGTCTCCTTTTGTAAGCGTCCGGGCAGTCCGGGTCTGGGGGTGGTGGGAGTGGTGGGTGCGCGGCGCGGCTGGCCTTTTCGCAGGCGATCGAGCGGTCGGGATTCCATGAGGGGGAAAGCGCGCAATGTGCGCGCTTCTGTGTGTCGGCTGGCTTCCCTCTCTAGTCTCTTCTCACTCACTGCTCAGTCTTGACTCCTTTCCTTAGATTATTAGTATTAGCTACCACACTCTTGCTGCACTGCACAGTGTTTAAATTAGTGTGGCAGCAGATAGATTAGTAAGGGGAATTGCTAGATTGGAAGGACACTCCATCTGCCATCCATTCTTTATGCTTGCATGCTTGTAGACTACTATGGGCTTTGTTGCATGCATGCACATAGGACCAAAGAATCTGCTGGACCAGCAGGTAGCCAATTATTGAGGGCTCTGCAGCATGGCACAGGCTCGTCTATGCTGATCTGATCTTCGTTATCATCCCAGAAGCCAGCAGGGCAGGGGCTCAAGGTACTATCAAATCAACAAGCATTTTTGCCATGCATGGTCTGTCTTGGGCGTGTCCGCTGCAAGGGGCACACGGCACACGGGTTTTAAAAATAGATGCCCATGGTTGAAAATGTATACTTAAAGATTTTTCGATTACCAATTAATGTGTAGCTCAAATAAGTGGCCTTCTATTACAAGCCTATGTTCTCTTTAGCATTTCCAGTGGTATTTTAACTAACATTTTAGCGAACTCTTGGCAAAAGCGTCGCCTTTTCCATAAAGAAAAAAAAGTCTTCAACATATGGTCGATTACAAAGAATTCAGCATCTTCAACAATGATTCTCCTTGGATTCTCCTTGGATGGACGATTGTGATAAGTCATATTTCCATTTGATACAGTGGAGTCATGCATCTTTCCTAAATTTGCACCATACGTCCATACCACTGCACAAACTTCTCAATGAAAGGAAAACGTATAATAAAGTAGCTATAGTACCACCGTCCAAAACACATAAATGCGCTCCTACTGTTCCATTCCAGTCTGCATTTGAGGAAACATTCTATATGCACCGTGTGAACTTGAAGTGTGGATGCATCACCAATACTCAACAATTTTTCAACAACTCTTCCTTTATTTGCCTTTCCATTTTCGCTGCTAGTGTGCTATACTAACGGGTTCATCCCTAGCACAACACATGAATGCGCTCCTAGCTACTATTTAGTAAGTTTGCATATATATGGGGAATCATTCTATCTACACCATGTTTTTTTCACAAGTAGACGCATGCCCGTATTTCATTAAGAGAACAAGAATGGTCAATAGACCTGCAACATAAACGATAGTCGATGGTGACGAGCAGCCCTCATCAAAGCAAACTGTGGCCCTAGCTACTGGGTAAACAAAATCTACAACATGTGAACTTGAAGTGTGGATGCATCACGAGTATTCAAATTTTCAATAGTTTCCTCAACTTCCTTTATTTGCCTTTCCATTTTTTATACCAGTGTGTGCTAGGTGTACATGCCTCTTGTTGAGATTAATTAGAATTAATTAATTAGTTGATCAATTAGTGTAAATCCCATAATTAGCATGTGCTAATTATGTCATTAGTAGGCCTAACCGTTTAGGCCCTTTGGGCACCAACAGGCACCTTTTCCCTTTGTCTCTCTAACAAAGGAAAGCGCCTCATGTATATTGGATAAGGCACATAAGTAATGAGATAGGTCTCATTTTGGTTGTATTATACATACAACCATTCCCCGTACAACTTGTTGCGTAAAAGAATTTTTCACATTGTTGATTTCTTCAAAGAGTTAGAATGGTCAACTTGGCCATCTAGAAGGATACGTGAAAAATTATTGGCAATTCTTTTGGTCTAGACTGTCCCTAGTAAGCTCACAATAAGTGCCATAGGGAAAGCAGATTTTAAGAACCTCTTATCTTAAAATCAGATTGAATACCTTAGATTCTGGAGCATATTCAAAAGAATATGTATTGGTCCGATACAAAGATTGTATGGACGGTTCGGGCATTTCATGGTTGTAAAGATACATCCAGCGAGATGATCTAGAGTGTAGAAGTATTTACACTCAACCATGCATTTGGTAGATAATGCCTCTTCATATGAGCATTATCCTGAACATTACTAAATTTTTGTGCCTACAATGACAATTGTAAGGTATAATACAAGTTTAGTTAGACATCCAAAAGAGGATAAGCTGGAATCTATAAGTATGACATTAACGTCATAGGAAGACCATTATTAATAAATTGCTATCGCCAACTTCGTGTTGGAGTCGGGTAGATTTACACACTCATGATTTATGATTAGCTTGCATATCCCCTATATGCATTTAGTACGTGGGAATCCGGGGAAGATTTCCTATTTGCGTAAGATTTGGGTTACGTTGTATACGTACCAATCTCACCACCACGACATACATTGATGGGTTCACACGGCAACTGGGGATCAACGAGAGATTTTAATCTTCGTCGATTACTAAGTATTTAGATCTCTTATGGAGGATCTATTTACAACCCGTATGATGGTTTCATTGAGCTTTTCTAGGCATTAGGGAGATTAGTACCATATATAATGCCCGAGAAACTAGAATGCATAAAGCATTTTTAGCTCGGGATCACGTACTAAATGAATTGAACATTGAGTTCAAAGAATTGTAGATTTGCATAAATCTTGCAAATAATCTCGCAAATGCATTTCTTGATTATAATCCATTGCAAGTATGCGCGAAAGAGTAGTGGTATTAGTAAACCACTCAACTCCCTATTGTAAATAAGAGGGGGAGTAATATGGCCATAAAGCATGATTATTCATGCTAGCAATAGAAGGCTTTCCTTCAAAGATAGTAAATGCGAGGTCAACCTATATGGTTGACAATACTATTGGGTAAACATTTGTTATTACCACTGTGGATAGATGTCATCCACAAACCCGGATCGAGAGGTGCACCAAATGCGTCTTGGGATATCGGAAAGCCACGACTCTCGTTTGAGGAAGTCACGATGAGTCATTCGGGGTTATTTGAGTTTTTGATAGAGCGGGAGAATTATATAATAGAAAGTCTACATTTGTCGACAAATACTTCTCTGGATAAATTGTATACAATATTCCAAGTCATCCAGTTACTAAGACCATGGCGAGTGCTTTGTCACTCTTGCTTGGATTGGAACTTGTTGAGTAATTGTAGTACATACGAGATAGTCTTGCTCACCCGAGAGAATAGGTGTTTTGGTGTGATGCCAACACCTCATTGTACCATTACTGTGGGTACAAAATGTTTTCATCCTAGATTGGATTGAGAACAATGCGGTGGTGAGTTACAAAGAAAGACTAGTAGCACAAGGGGTTTACGCAAAGCCCGAGCATTGATTCCCAGTGCAAGTTATTCTCCATAGTAAGTTATAAATTTCCGATACTACCTTTAGATTGGCAGTACAAAAGCATCTATCATTGTAGTTGATAGTTGATAGATGTAGTGATTGCATATATTTATATGATCACTTGATTCGGAGTATTTGTGAAGCTTTCGGAAAGGAATTCGCATACTCAATCTTTAGATATAAATCGCAACATATATCGTGTATTGCTTAAGTCAATATGTGGCTTTAAGCGGATAAATCGATTTGGTACAATCGACTTTGTAAGTATTCCTTGATCAATTATAGGGATACGAGATTGATTACACGTGGTGTTCATTTTGAAGTCCACGATTGAATTTCATAGTATTATATGATTGTTAATAATTTTGACATCATTGGGAATGAACACTTCGTAATCTAAAGACGGAGTTTGAGATGGGAGATATGGTCTAAACCAAAATTTTCATTTTGTGTTTAAGATCCAAGTATCTTCTCCCGGGATTTGTACTAAAGATATCTATATCCACATCATATTGAGTAATTCTATATGAAGGTATATCCTATGGTTGTTCTACATCACGATAGAGGAAGATTGTTTTATACCATTGTGATTGAGGCGAGATATTGGGACAAGTTGTCCATTATCTCGGTGCTATTTATCTTGTTGACATATCTTGCAAGGTTTCGGACCGGATATCTTTTCAATGATTTGCTATCCAAATAGCAGCGCTATTCTACCATATGTTGGTAGATTGAAGTTATGAATATCTCTTGATATTTTAAAAAAGGCACTTGTGGTTTTTAGTATAACCCATGATCCCATTACGTGGTTATTGTGATTCTAGTCATTTAATAAGATCCCCAAATTCCAGATCATTGAAATAAGCTTTACATAACAATCATTCTGAGGCTTCACATGAATGTGTATAGCTAGTTAGAATGATATATCACATATTGATATTATGTGATATTGATTCCATTGAATCAAAAGTCATTATCTTGAAAAGGTAATGCAACTTGTGTTGTCTAGATAAGAACAAGTTATACTTAATGCAATATTTTGCATTAAGATTGTTCTGTCCTAGAGGTTATATGGACATATGAACATTTGCAAACTAAGTCTTGTGATAATGTTGCAAAGATATTCACAAAGTCTACCATACTCCACATTTCTTATGTGTTGAGTACATTGGTATGAATTTGATTAATTAGTTTGAGGTTTGCAAGTATCAGGGGGAGAATCTCCTGATTGATAACTTGTTATCGGGGGAGAGTCTCCCGATTAATAACTTGTTGCAAATATCATATTGCACTCTTTTCTTTGTATGAGTTTTTCCCATTGGGTTTCTCATATAAAAGTTTTTAATGAGGCAATATCAACACAAGATTACTGTTATATTATCCGTTTTTCCCACGGGGTTTTTTGATGGATAATATTAGGACATAGAATGCATTGTACTCTTTTCTTTGTGTGAGTTTTCCTTTTAAGGTTTCTCACATAAAGTTTTTGATGAGGCAATGTCAATACAAAGGTGTATGCTATATCATCTAGTTTTCCCCACCGGGGTTTTTAGAAGATGATATTTGAGGCATATTGACCCTATGGTCAAGGTGTTTTTAGACTAAGTCTTTGGGTTTACTCAAAGGGTCTAATAACATTGGTGATTGTATATCATGGAGTTTCTCCTTATTTTTCCCACAGGGTTTTAAGGAGTTTTGCCTGGTATACTAGTATTACTTTGGTTTTTCCCACATGGTTTTCCAAAGCTTCAAGACATTTACATATGAACAAGAAATGGTGCCTACACAATATCAATTGATCAAGGGGGAGTGTTGAGATTAATTAGAATTAATTAATTAGTTGATCAATTAGTGTAAATCCCATAATTAGCATGTGCTAATTATGTCATTAGTAGGCCTAACCGTTTAGGCCCTTTGGGCACCAACAAGCACCTTTTCCCTTTGTCTCTCTGACAAAGGAAAACTGCCTCATGTATATATATGTAAACCTGTTCATCAATACAACACAGAGAGATCATTCGATCCAAATTTCTCTAACACCTCTTACAATAATTTGTGTAACTGTCCTCTTCTAGCTTTTCGTTGTGCATGTGTACCAAGATTTGTGAAAAAAAAAAAAAACATTGTTGATGCTAAGACAGCAACACAATCATGGTACATTGTTAAAAATGTAACCACAAGGGGAGATCAGCAACATCGTCTAACAGTCACTCTCAGGCTTTGTATGATGCTGCCATCTCTCTAATTTGGTATTTCTTCAAGAGGAAAATGACTTTGGCTTTTCTTTTTCTTTTTTTTTTCAAGAATCTTGCAGACTAGTTACAGGCGTTGTCAAATGAAAATTGAATCGACGTCACATCCAGGTAAGAGATAAATAATGCACTAGATGCACTAGAATTGGCATCTACAAAAAAAATTGCCTTGGAGTTAAAAGTCTTCCATTATATAAAAAAATTGTATCCCTATTTTCAAATTTGTTTGCAACTACATAATACACAAGAATCAATGAGATGTTATATTATTCACTCTATTATAAGGACATTTTCATTCATGAATACTAGTTGTTAACTGTACTTCTCCTTGAAAAAAAATTCTACATGAAAATCATCGGATCTCATGGGAACATAAATGAATGTAGAAGCGGAGCACGATGACATGCATATGCCGGATTAGTTTCTCTTGTTAGACCATACAAACTATTGATATGATTCATATGCGTTTGAAAACATGTTGGCGATTGGCATTCACCACCATGCACGGAATATGTATTACCCTTTTTGGATAAATATTATCTGAATGACAACTAGCTATATATGGCTCTTGTTCTTTCTCGACAATGGTATGTGCGATTGATTTGGAATCCACATTGTAATATCCTTTCATGTGCTTTCACCACCTTGTTTGTCATCACTTCATTGATATGCTATGTTATTGTATGTAACTTATTAATTCGAGTTCAGAATTTCTAATCATCTTCTAAAAAAGATTTCTTGCGCGACTATCTTCCACTTTTTAAACTGCGTATAAATGGGCTTGGCACTGGCCCAATCTCCCCCACGCACGCAACACATATATACCTTGCCTGCTTGCTTCCATGCGACACACGCACACGGCGGACACACACATGTTTGATGTTTCTGTTTTCTTTTTTTTTTCTTCTTTTTTTCATGTTTCATTTTTTTCAGTTTCTGTTGTCGCAAATTTTTCGAGTACCAAGACGCTGAAAAGGTGGAAGATAGCTAATAAGAAAATCTTGTAGAAGATGTGTAGTCACTCCCGAAAAGTTTAAGAAGTGCTCAGGTACACCTTTTACCTATAAGAAGGTAATATCTCAAATCGATCTAGACCGTTGAATTTTCACAATTTAATAAACTACTAAATAAATTAATAAATCTGAGAAATAACAATAAAACATCCGCATCCCCTAATCACCGGAGGGGAAATCCCGCATGCCGATTCCCCTGATCACGGAGAGGTGTGCCGGATGGATCGCGTTCCCCTAATCACGGAAGAAACAAAAATTTTGCACGGTGTTGTTTGGCCCCTGCTGTCACGCGTTGAGTAAAAGTGCTTGTTTTTTCTATAATTAGAACATGCCGGCAACTAGTGGTTTTTTTGTAACATATGCATGGACACGTAAATCATTTTTGCACGGTGTTGTTTGGCCCCTGCTGTCACGCGTTGAGTAAAAGTGCTTGTTTTTTTTTGTCTATAATTAGAACATGCCGGCAACTAATGTTTTTTTTTAACATGCATGGACATGTAAATCATTTTTGCACGATGTTGTTTGGCCCCTGTGGTCACGCGTTGAGTAAAAATGCTTGTTTTTGTTCCTATAATTAGAACATCCTATAATTAGAACATGCCGGCAACTAATGTGTTTTTTAACATGCATGGACATGAAAATCACGTACTAATTAGATGTTTTTTGTAACATGCATGGACACGGTAAATCATGTACGCTAACCACACGTAAATCACGTACAACATGCATGCCATATCAATCACGGGTTGCATGCATCAACAAAATCTAAAAAAAAGATTTTTATATTTTAAACTTTCCTTGTTTACCCTATTTTATAAAATAAAAATTAAATAAATATTATTACCTCCTAAAAGGTAATAGATGATGATAATAATTAGATCGGAATAAATAGGCGGTCCACACTCATTTTGAATACCGTAGCAAAAGCCTTAAGAAAATTCTAGAGCAGTGCAGTAGGAGTATCACACTTTCAAAGGTTCCCTTTACTTTTTATAATTGTTTCATTTCAAAAGGGTACTACTACTGCACGCACGCTTGAATGGTTCATTTTTTTCACATTTGGAAGTTCAAGTTCAACCATATATTGGATTAAGAATATCGCTAGACCTAACAGCACACAATTGATCGATAAGAAAAACATATACCATTCCACAACATTTTGTACGCACAATCACATTTTGATTCGAAATGCCGATCATATCCTAAAAAAACATATATTTGATTGCATAGATAGAAACATTCTTTTTTGACCAAGGGACCCAGCACGAATTCCCAAGTGGTGCAAAACAAATGCTGCAGGAATATTTATCAATCAACCAAAATTAAGCAAGGAACCAAGAGAATCATCACTAGAACGTAGACAATCATATCACGCGTTGCATCAAAACCCCAGCATTCATGCATGATGGATTCCAGACATGACTGATGGCTGGAGTTTAAAGAGGTAGCGCAATATGCGAGCTGATAAAGGTGATCTAGCAGCGGTCGTAGATATTCTGATGCTGCAGAGCACTGTTTGATTTGCACAGTTCTGATGACAGGCAGTAGCATGCCTCCACAAAGAAGAATGAGAGGAAGAAAAAAATGTTAAATGTCAGCAAGTACGTAGCATTCGTAGTAGCAGCAAGCTGTGCAAGTGCAAGTGATGAGTTGCTAGGAAGCTACTGGCCAATGAGAAGCATTGACGACACTTGGACGGCCACGAGATAAGATTCAGATCTCACACGGGAGGCTCAGAATGGCCTAATATCTAATGGAGGAATATATGCCGCAGAGGGCGTGGAGCTAATCGAGTGTCGCCGACGCGTGGCCCCACATGTCAGCCTGATCGATGCCTTGCAACAGAAACAATGACGATTTGACCAGCATGGCAGCGGCTAGCATTCATGCACCTTTTTTCACCACCTTCGCTAAAGAAAAAACAAACAAACTGGGCAGCCACCCTGGGCGGCTGCAATCGAATGTCCTTGGCCTTTTGTGGCTCATCACCTAACCTAACCTATCATCAGCGTTTCCGAAACAGTTCATCATGGTGCACCCCACTCACTACACGCTAAGTTCTTCGGATCCACTGAGAGTGCTGCAGTTATCAACGTACACGAGTAAAGTCCAAGCATCTAACCTCGACCGGTAGATTCAGCACTAGCCGCCCATTCCGGCCGGCGCCACTGGAAATGGCTAGTATATATGGTTAAAATAAAGAAGATTCAGTAAGAACAACCTTCGATTGCTACCGCAGATGATGGTAGAATAATTAATCTCGAAGACCATTTCACTAAAACATGGATGATGCTTGTGTTGACTGGAGGACTGAGAAAGAAATAAAACCCTATTTGGTCGATCAGATGAAACCCAATGCAACAGTCACTGGGTCGTGGACCTCCTCGGTAATGTCGCTAGCGACAAAAAGTGATCTTGAGCAAAACATTTAGAGCGATGTGAACACATTTATTTTTAAAGCAAGAGGCAACAGAAATACCCGGCATATTAAAACCATCACCCTCCAAGAATGGGCTAAAACAACACAAACGGTGCAAGAAACACCACACTAACGAACCTCTGAAGCATTAGCCGCCAAACGCTACCATGCACATCGTAGGAAACAAGCATTGTAAACTAGGTAGAGGGTCAGGTTATCTCCGATATCCTCAATGAGGGATCCAACAATGCACCCTGATATATATGTCAATGCCAACCAGAGAACCAAGATGTATCGCCAGGAACTCTTTGAGGGAAGGTAGCCCCACAACGTACAATGCATCCAAAGGTGTCATTATTGTCCACCATAGCCAAAGACACTTGTAGGGCCTTCATACAACAATCCCCACAACTTATAGACCTAAATGTAGGCATGTTGTTGATTTCCCTATCTGCACCAAACTAACCACGGCTACTTGAGATATAAGCCACTACGCCGGCGACACTAGCCACTTTGAGAAGCCACATCTTGTTCTTGTTTCATGAAAAGGGTGTTGCCAAGGTCAATACACTTTGTTGTCCTTCAAGATTTTAAAAGAAGCCATGGGCATCACCACACAAGCCACCTTCCGTTGGTTGTCATAGCGGCAATGAGCCATTCGTCGAGAACTACCTCACCAATTCATTGTATCTCGTTTTCTATTCGTAACGCTGTTATATTTTCTTTTCAAATATCATCATTCATATTGATGAAGAGTGATTTTAAAATATTATGTTTTTTATGTATACATGTTACAAATGTATTATAACAAGAAAGTAACGCCAGAGTTATACTGAAAATTTTGTTTTGAAAACTCTTGTTCAGACTTTCTAAGTGATCAAAAGACCACTTAAGTGCGATTTTAGAAAGTAAGAAGAATCAATTTGTGGAGCCTAGCTCCCGACCAAACAATGTGCAATGCCACCCATCGTTTTGAGAGTAGCACGAGCACGACGTGTACCTTTCAAGAGGCTGTTGGCCAATACAGTATGCATCAAGAATCAAGAGGTTGAACTGGTTAAGTATGACTTGCATCGTTGTTCCAAGATTACTTATTTTATTTTTGTTTTACCATCCCACTATCATTGGTAATTAGAGACCATGCCAAGACAAAGCTTTTCAAAGGTAACCACCAATGGTACGGTGTCAGTGTACACTAAAGTATATGAAGACCACTTTGTGTAGTGTCAACTCTGCTGTTCAGGCTGCTATCATTTCATTTCCCGGACAGGTTGTTCGAGTTCAGCCTTCAGCGGCTGAAAACAAACATACCAGGTTGAAAGCCTGAAACCGGGGCAATGGAAAGTCCGAAAGCGAGCTGCAATGCCGGAGAGGACGCCACATCGAGTCGCCGATCTCGGTGGATCTCGCTATCGAACTGCGGTAGCTGGAAACTTCTGCGCCGCGCCGGCCGGTGTCAATGTATAAAGCAATATTGGAAGACGATGACAGGAGTAGTGGGCGAAGATTCTCTGAATCTATATACGGCAAAAGGCCTCAACCATGGTCGTTCTCTACCATCTTCCACCAGGTTTCACACTGCTGGAGATAATATGGGCGACATTGTTCTTTTGACAACATATGGGCGACGTTGTTGCCGGCCTCAAATTAAAGTGAGGAAGTCAAGAACACAACAGTCATACTACCTGATTTTTTTTTTTTTTTGAGAGAACTTCGGGGAGGGTCAACAGACCTCCACCTGCATTTCCATTCCACAGGTGCAAGGGAGAACCCAAGCTGGTGGAAGGCGAAAGCCTTGCACAGTTTTACATCAAGGATTACACGGTGAATGGGGAGAGGGTTAGATTACATAATCAGGCTTACACTCCAATTCTGGCCCGTGACGCGCATCGTCGAGGGATCCGGCAGCTCAATCTTTAATCGTCCTCTGCAGATGGCCACAAGGCGTCCAATACTCGGGGAAGGTTGTTGAAGACGACCGAGTTCCTATGCTTCCGAGATCTCCCAGCATAGAAGAATGAGGAGAGGGTGGAGGTTCTGCTTCGCCACATGCTTTGAGGGGGGATTTGATTCCCGATTCTATCAGCCGCGGCAATGTCGTTTGGGTTCCAGCCGATTCGAGCCCGAACCGATGGCGAACGGGCGACCGTGAGAGGATGTGATCAACTGTTTCCTCCGCAGCGCCGCGGATCGGGCAAGAGGTGTCGTCGATGATGTGCTTGCGATGGAGGTTGTGGCGAGTGTTGATCCGCTGCATGGTGAGCAGCCAAGCAAAGATCTTGGCCGTGGGCGGCGTGAAGTTCTTCCAGATGAAGGTGTGAGCCGCGCTGCGCCCATCGGCGCGGACTGAAGCTTTGTAGATGAGGCCTGATTGGAGCCGATGGTCTCCACCCTCAAAGCGAGGCGCGGTCATCGGTTCACTGCTGAGCTGGACGCCATGGAGCATGGTGGAGGCGGTCGAGCTCGATCCTTGCCTCGCTGGTCGGCGGCGCTGGAACAGCTCCGGCGGGTTTGCGCGCACGACGTCGTGAACACTGACCTCCGGGCGGCGTAGTGGCTGTGCGGGGCTGGCATGGCCATGGCCAAAGGCGCGTCCTCCAGCCAGCAATCGTGCCAAAAGTCCGTCACGCGGCCATCTCCCACCGCCACCTTGGAGATAAGTCGGTACGCCGGCAGCACCTCCCGAAGGGCGTTCCGTGGTGCCGGCAAGGGGGTCGTCGAGGGTGGCCATGTTAACCTGACCAGCCACCCACTTGGCCCACACCGAGTCGCCGGGGTGGTGGAGCTTGTGGATCAGCTTCAGGAGCATGCAGGCATTCTACGTGTCCAGACGCTTGACGCCCAGGCCACCATCTTCCTTCTCGCCAGCAAACCTCCTCCCACGCTACCAAGCAATTCGCCCCCGGACACCTTGTCCGTGCCGGCCCGAGGAAGACGCGGCGTCGGCGTCGATCTTCTTGACGACCCCGGGAGGAAGGAGCATGGCGCCCATGGTGTAGGTTGGGAGGCCGGTGAGGTCCGAGTTGGCGAGCTCCACTCGGTCGGCCGTGTTGACAAGGAGGCTTGCCCGGTGACCGACCGTGTCACCGTCCTTCTTGGCGATGAGGGGTCGAACTTCGGACAGTTGAGCTTGACGTTGGAGAGGCAAGCTAAGGTAATTTTGTGGAAAGACCCCCTCTCGGCATTGCAGCACGGCGACGCTTGGAGGTCATCGTGGGGAACATGCATGGGCATCATAGTGCTCTTCCCGTAGTTGATGACGAGGCCCGTGCACGCCCGCAAAGTTGTGCGAGTCTCCCGGCATACTACCTGACTGACATAGAACAGACCGTTTCACATTTCTGCACAAGTTTCCTGAAAATGTACAGGTTGTATATATATATATATATATGGTGATTTTAGAAATAACTCCTCCGGAATAGAATGGGACGGGGTAAATTGAAATTTATTTGGATTTGTGATGAAGTTGTCATGGTTCAAATATATTACCTTAGTATTTGACCAACTAGATAGGCCTTGTTTGGTTGGCAAAAGTTAGAAAATTTCTAACGTAGCGACTTTCGTTTGTATTTGTGAATATTGTTCAATGCGTAGATGTAGAGCTCAAAGATTCGTCTCGTGATGTACAACTAACCTGCAGTAATTTATTACTTTTTTTACCTATATTTACTTAACTGCGT
Source organism: Themeda triandra (assembly GCA_018135685.1). Classification (NCBI taxonomy): domain Eukaryota; kingdom Viridiplantae; phylum Streptophyta; class Magnoliopsida; order Poales; family Poaceae; genus Themeda; species Themeda triandra. Next base: position 7,573 of record JAENPR010001582.1, on the reverse strand, counting down.
AAAGCGTCTAAAGATTGATATGATGGAGAGAGAGTGAAAAAAACTTGAAATTTGGGGTGCATCCAAACAAGGCCATAGTTACCAAAATCCCACGAAGGTTCTCTCTGAGGGGATAGAAACAAACCACACTATTCTACATAGAATTGAGTGATGACCTGCGTTTATTGTCATAGTAGATTTCAGATCACTACCGATTTACAAGCAGGAAAAAAAATTGTAGACATCCTACTGCAGCAGTGTAGTAGATAGCTAGTGGCGTTCCGCGCCATACTAGCCATCAGCTAGTTGGGCCGGCGACGTCGTCGTACACCCGAGCAATGCTGCAATGCACGGCAGCGTGCGGGCTACACTGCCGTCTGGTTGTAGGACATGTTGGATAGGTAAAGGACCACTCGTAGGTGGCGTCCGTATGCTGTGCCCACTGCATGCCGTACGTCTGCCGGTCTATGGCGTACGTATGACTAATCTTGAGCATCGGGCCGGCCCGGTCCGGCAGGATTTTATTTTTAATCCCTTTTAACCAAATAATCAAAAATATCCTCCCGGGAAAAGTATTTGCGTAAAATAGCCTCTCCCGTCGCCGCGCTTACCCTATGCGCGCGACTAACACCTGCCGCGCGCACATGCAAAGCGCGACCAGGGTGCCCGCGTGGCGGGGCGTTGACCACAGGCCCACGCGTCGCGCCACATGCATTGGCACGGCCCGGGGCGTGTCACCAGCGGTGATGGGCCGGCCCATGTCTGTTTGGTGGCGGGCCCCATGACTCGTCGCGCCGACGAATGGCGCGACGTGTCGATATAAATGCTGCACTGGCTCACTCTCTCTCTCTTCTCCCTCTCTTTCTCACTTACGCCCGAGCTCTCCTTCTTCCCCTCTCTTTCTCACTTCTTTTTTCTACATTCCATTTCTTGATTTGTACTTGCTTTTTTGTGGGGATTTGGTGCAAATCTTCAAGTCTTGAGGTATGGTTACCCGATCTACACTTTGGTTGCAAGATTTGTGGTCATTATGTTTACATTGATTAGTTGGTGATTTTAGGTTGATTAGTTAAATTTAGTGTTTCAAGCAAAGTTGTAGTTAAGCAATGGTTCCTAATGAACTTGGATACATTTTTCATGTTTTATTGGTTCCATTTCTTGGATGGAAATGTGAAAGGTTCCTAATGTAATGGTATGTGAAATGCTAGTGTTGTAGTGTCCTAGGGTTTGAGATGGATGAATGGAAAATGGTTTGTAGTCTTGTTGCGGTTGGAATCTTTTCGGGTGCTTGGTGATAATGGATGGTCACAATAGATATCTAGGGTTTGTTGAAAAGGGATGGGCAATGTTGGTGTTCATGTGTCTATTATATGACTTGCATTGAATTTCTATTAATTTTACGTTGTTATAGGTTTCATGGACGATCCCTTTGTGCACCATCCCCCCAATCACGATGATCACGATGTGCACCCGGATGAACCGCCACCAAAATGTTATTGCGGTGTGCCGGCATGGGTGAAGCAATCAAGACACCTTCTCTCCCTACTGGTCGTGCTTTTACTGCTGTTTGCATCGCCGCCCGCCCGGATGCGACTTCTACCGTTGGATCGATGGTTCGACAAGTGGGATCGCGGATGCTATACCACTTCAATTAATTCGTCCATGTGCGAACGAAGTACGACCATGCAACATGTAGTTTAGGGCAAATCCATGAGAACACTCATACCTCATTCGAATCTACGAAGCACATTGTATCAACATACGATTGAATCAATCACAATATCCAAAATCATATCCCCACACATGCTACATACTACATCATAAGAAATCGAGGGGGAGGAGATGGACGAGATCACCTTCTGCTGCCTCTAGCCGAGGGGAGGTCGGGGAAGAGCAGGACACGGCGGCGCGACCGCCCGGCCGGTCCCTACTAGAGAAAGGGCCGCCCGGCGCCCTCCGCCACCGGCCGAGCAGGGGCGAGCGGGTGGGGGCGGGAAAGACCTCGGCGTCACGTCTCGGAGGAGGCACCGAGCGAGGTGCGGGCGGATTGGAGCACGGCGGGCCCAGCCGACCCGGGCGAGGAGGCGTCGCTGCGGCCGGCCTTCCTCGCCGGCGTGCCGCGCGCGCGACTCCGGGAGCGCGGCCAGGAAGATGCGCGCCGCGTGACACTCGGGACGGCGGCGGAGATGCAAGGGAGGCGAGGGGAGAAGCGATGGGCGCCGGAGAGTGGGCCCAGTGGAAGCGGCGGCCGCGGTCCCGGCGCGGCCGGAAAGAGGCTCGGGAAGCGGGCGGGAGAGGAGAGGAGAAGGAAAGAAATGGGCGGCCGGTTAGCCAAGTGACAAACCGTAAAATCCCCGTCGCGCAAAGGTGCTGGCGCGACTAGGGTGGGACCCGCCACCAAACGGGACATGGGACGCCCCATCACGGCGGTGCGCGCCCCCGTCGCGCCCAATGCATGTGGCGCGACGCGTGGGCCCAGTCAACGCCCCGTCGCCACGCGGAGCACCGTCATGCGCTTTGCATGTGGCGCGACGCCATGTTCGCGCTCGGGGTTGGCCAGCGGCCGGGAAAGGTTATTTCATGCAAATACTTTTCCTGGGGGGATATTTTTGATTATTTGATTAAAAAAGGATTAAAAATAAAAAAAAATCCGCCGCAGCACGGGCCCGTGCAAGGGCCGTTAAGGCATCGGACTGTTGGCCCGCGTGCCACTTGGCCGTCTTTCCCAGGCCATCGTGCCTCGTCGACGACCTAGGCATGGAGGTGGGCGCTTTTGGCCGGTGCCCGAAAAGAGCACGCGGCCCGATAGCACGCGAGGCGCGGCCGTGGGCCCGCAAGTGCCAATAGAGTGTGAGAGAGAGGGAAGGGGACGCGGCGCTCGATGTAAATCGTGGTGGGGGAGGAGCTCGATGCCGCCCTAGGGGCCTCCGGCAGGGCCTCCCGCGCCACCGCACTCCACCCGGCGGCGCTAGTTGGCCGCTGAGGGGGCGAGGAGGAGGCGGCGGTTGCCGCCGCAGGTCTGCGAGACTCGAGGGACCCGATGCTTGATCCGGAGCCGTGGAAGACGACGCTGGATGCGGATCTGCGAGTAGGTGTCGAGGAAGAAGCCTACGGTATGGCGCGTACTACGGGGCCCCGGCGGCGCCCACGACGTGGCCTCCGCCGCCGGTGGACGCGACCGCTACGAGGGAATTTATGTCGCCGGCGAGCGGCGCAGTGCGGAGAAGCCGTGGCAGTGGCGCGGCCTTAACCATGCACGAAGTGAGGGAGCGCGTCGGCCGAGTGCGATGCTATGCGATCCGTGAGCGAGCGAGGTACGCGAGGATGCCGAGTGTGTGTAGCGGTGGGGGTGAGGGGGAACGGGAAGTTTGGGTTGAGGGAGGAGGCGCGGTGGGCTTTTGTTGATGGGCTATTGTCCTGCTAGAGCTATTCTCACCGGGCCTTTGGCTATTTACTGTGCCAGGCCGTGCCGCCCCCACGGGCCGGGGTCAGCCCAAGCACCTGCTACGTGCTTCAGGCCGGCCCGAGGCACAGAAGGAGAACGGGTCGTGCCGTGCTTGGACCGGGCCGAATCGCCGTGCTTTGTGCCGGGCCGCTGGCACCCGGGCTGCATGCATGCTCAAGTTTACGTATGACACGAGATGTCATGCATGCATGTCCGAGCTGAATGACGGAGACAATCCGTTCGAGATCGTAATTCCCCGACCAGTACGTCGTCGCTCTCCAAAGTTAATTCCGTGTACCTGGCTACGTACTGTGCCCTGCTTGCTGGCTTGCTGCGCACGCCGCAGGTGCAGCCTCGTCTGACCTTGTGGTTGTGGCCAAGACAAGATCGTCGAGGTCCACTTCTATGTCTCTACTAGAAACCATAAAACAATGTGCTGGATCTCGTGGAGGGTGGAGCCGATCCCCGGTTGAAACACGCAGAGTACCAATTCAGGACATATACCGTACCTAGGGTTTTTTTTACCGGTCCGGTTACCGCGAACCGATCCGATGTCGGTCTTACCGGTCCCGATCTGGTAGCAAAAATCGACCGTGTCGGACCTAACACACTTGTATGGTAAAAACGTCTTACCCGTAAGCCGGGTCGATTCTGCGGTAAAGCCAGTCGGTTTTTTCTGTAAAAAAAACAGTCTTAATAAAAACCTGACCGTACCTAATTAGCTCACAAGCTCAGCTATACCTATCTTATCCTCATTAACAGTGAGCTAGTGTACGACGAGATCGAATGAGTGCCTCGCCATTATCACTAGTGGCCTGTGTATCTATCTCTCTCTGGAAATAAAGTGGCAGAAAATATGCGGATATAAGCATGTATATATTTGGAGCCGCAGGTGCATGCCGGCCTCGAGTCCAGGAAGTGAGAGCATAAGCTAGCGCAAAGTTTGCATGCAAAAGCTAGCGATGGGTCAAACGGATATGTTAGGTTATTGCATTGCCAAAACACTAAACACTAGTGGAGGGACTAACCATATCTTTGCTTGTACATTGGATTGTTTAAATGTTTAATACTGTATGGCTCATGGACGCTCCAATCAACCACTCTTCTCTGGGCCAGGCCTTGGCGCCGACCAGAAGCCGCCAACGTACGGAGAAGGACCGGAGGCACCTAGCATATACTGCTGCTGCTAGTAGTGGATGGGGTTGGTGATTCACAATCATGGCGGCCGGCCGGGCGTGTGGCTCGAGGAGGAATTTGCACTGCATTTGTGTCGTTGCTTTGCTTCAGTTTGTCAACCATGCATGGCCATTTTCTATAATATGCTGCACACATCGCCACGTGTGGTGTTCGTCGAGAGAGTACGTTGACACGCCTGACTGATCATGGACAATGACTACTATGTATCACTGTTTTTGTTACTTGCTGCCTCGCTGTCTCAAGTTAAGTGCATTGAAGTTGTTGTCTGGTTCAACTTAAGTTTTGGTTCGACTCAATGACAACCATCCGATAAGAGTAAGTACTATTGTCCGTGAACCTGCAAACAGACCATTTTTTAAGCGGTTTGTACACCCCTATATGCACCACATTGACCTAGGGAGAGATGTCAAGGACTCAAACATCAGGATGATCGCAAAGCATATGTGTGTAACATGACGGACGTACCGACTTAGGAACCAAATATTTTGTTTCTACCGGGACAGGGGAGCACAGGCGGAGCTACGTGGTGGTAAATTGCCCCCCTCTACGATTTGCTCCAAGCTTCGCCACTGGACAGGAGAACAAGACAGAGTCATCTACTTGTATAGTTATTTGATTCAAGAATGGTTTCCCCATGGTGTTTTCCCAATAGATATAATATGGAAAACCAAAGATTCCACCAGCAAGCTTTCGTAGCTCAGTTGGTTAGAGCACCCGTTTAGTAAGCGGGAGGTCTTGAGTTCGACTCTCAACGAAAGCACTATTCTTGTTTTTTTTTTCATTTTTCCTTTATTTCATCTTTTCTCAGGCTTCTTTCACTAAATTTTTGCTCTTTGTTTAATTCATTTCCCCCTTCATATGATATTCTTATATTTCCAGTTCTGATTTCAGACCTCTTTCCATTGTACATACAGTAACAGTTATCAACTGTTATCAGCATGAATTTCGTCAGAAACTTTGCAGAGCACGCACTGCAATCGGGCTCGCATGTATCAGTCAAATCCAACTTCTGCAGCAACTGTACTACTCTGCATTGTTACCTGCAACCCTTGAGAAGAACAGGAGTAACAGATGGACCTTTTTAATGAGAAAAAAGGCAAAAGTGGTTTGAATATGGGCAAAGCAAGGACAAATCATCCTCGACAAACAAAATATGGAGTTGCCCAAAGTGAATCTTACAAGTCAGATCCAACTAATATAATCTAGCTTTGTGCTCTGCAAGGCCCATCTTATCAAGTAATTGCTGGTCCTAGACCAAGAGAATCCGTGGTCAAAGGAGCAATAATATATATGTTCAGATTCATATACTCATCTTGTTGGCTCTCACTTGATGTCTCTGTCTAATGTAGTATGTGTTTGCACTTATGCGTGCCTGGTTCAGAATCCAGCTCTTGGAGCACCACCGTTTCAGAAAAGATTCAGAGAACTGATGATGATGCGGCCCTGCTGGCAGCTCAAGTTGGACTACTCTTTTCCTCCATGTGTCCGTGTCTGGGTCTGTGTGTGTGTGGCCTTTGACAATCGACCATGCGAGGCGACCACGTACCAAACGTCGTCTAAAAGAGACATCGCAAGTGGAATCGTATACATGTGAACCCTTGAAACGTGCTGAAAGGGAGTGTAAAGTATATGTATATGTCAAAATGTGCACGAGCACGATGTCAACCTCTGCATTTACTTGCCTTTTTTGGTCAGTCTCAAGCTCACAGGTCTCGACTCCCCAACCAGGCAACCACCACCCTTCCCAGCGGCTTGAGATTATGAAGTGGCAATGGCAAATGTTTATCTGCTTTCAGGAATCTTAAAGCGGCAGTAGGTTGGTTGGGACTGACGGACTAGATGATGCATGGCCTCCGACCTCTGTTTATTATTTCCCTTAAAAATTGTAAATTTTCACTCTCCGTCACATCAATCCTTTACACGTTACGCATTTATGGAAGACTAAATATAGCGTAAAAATAATTACACGATTTGACTATAATTTGTAGGCGAATATTTTTTAACTCAATTAGTTTTATAATTAAATTAAACACTAATATTAAATACAACCGAAAGTCTTTACAGATAAAGTTGAATCTTTTTGCAATCGAAACAAAGACCTTGGATATCTCTATTTACATTCGAAATCAGGCATCATGAGAACATGACTCAAATACCAGTGCTCCAGTCCATGAGGCCATGACTGAAATACCAGTGCTCCAGTCCACTCCATCGTATTGTACAGCACTGGGCTAGTGCTCACAGTTTTGGGCCTCAGAGTATTAGCCAGGCCGAAGAACAAAAGGCAAACAAAGTCAGTTGCAGCCCGCTGGGCCAAGAGGGTCCAAGAAGGCGAAGGCCCAACAAGGTCCTCTGGGCCAGGGAAAATCTAAAACAGCCTCGATCTCTCTCTCGCCTGGAAGCTCAGTGGTCAGTGCAGACTGAAGAGGTACTTTTGTGACCCTCAAATCAAAGGATCGGGATAAACGTACGTGTTCCAGACTTGCAGAGCACGTGCCGACTGCACTCCGTTACGCCAACTGCTCAGCAAATTTAGGTGGGGCAAACTAAGAACACAAAATTTAATGACGTCATATGATGCACATGAATATCTAATATACAGTAAATTTAAAGATTATTAATTGAAAATGATACTCTTCATTAGAAGAAAGCAATCCATATAATCCCAATAAAACAGGAGTATTAACTATCGACGAGCTAAAATATCGGGCAAGTCAACAGCACGCAGCGAACAACAAGGTAGGCAGCGAGCAAGAGGCGACGGTGGCCGACAGCGAGCATCAAGCCAACAAGGGACCAGCCGCCATGTGGCGTCGGTAGTCGGCCGGTGGCACGACGACAAGGGCTCCGGTGATCGGCGGGCTGCAACGAGGGCATCGAGGCCCAGTCGACAGAGGTCTAGAGCTAAGAGGCCGGCGGCGGCGAACAGTGCAGCAGCGAACATTGTGGACT